>JAEIFR010000001.1:11000000-11417500 GCA_018904105.1 Zaprionus tsacasi | reverse complement strand
AGGATATTTTCCCTTTGTTGTATTTCCAATATAAGCTCAGCATATTTGAGTATTATTATCAGCGATTTGTTTGATTGCTTCTCATGCTTTATTGTCCTTTTCTCCAGGCATGGTAATTAGCTGCTTTCATTTTGTGCATAATTGATGCGTGTGTGTGTGTGTGTGTGTGTATTGCTGTCTCACTTACACTCGCACCTGAGTGATATGTAGCAGCGATATATATGTATATGGTCGATATTGTAATTAGCTCGATTTGCCATAAATTCCGCAATTATTTCGCATGTTTGATTAAATTTCATTTGTGCGCTGCGCTTTGCTTGAGGCATGTCTGTTGTGGCTGTGCGTGGTGTGTGTGTGTGTGTGAGTGTGTGTGTGTGTGTTACATAATTTCGACCCTGGCCAAGTCCAGACGCAAACGCTAATCCAACCACCAAAACGCCAAAGCGGCCCACACACACAAGCTCATTAATTATTTCCTTGTTTGTGTGTGTGAGTGTGGGTGTCTTTGTAAGTGTGTGTGGGAGTGTGTGCCGTGTGTATGTGTGTGTGCAATGGCACGCGTGTAGCCTCACCACAGCCCCCCTTTCTGCCCTCTCTTTCCACCGCCCACACTGCAGCATCCCAGCAGAGACGCGTGCGTCGCTCTTACTCTCTCTCTCTCTCTTGCTCTTTCTCTCACCTGGCTGACACCCAAATGGCCCATGCCTGACCCCCCACCACACCCACCTGTCATCTCCCAGCCGTCCCCACCTACCCACCTGTGCTGCCCCTGCCCGAGGGAAAATGCAGCTCATCTCTCGCGTGCTGCGAGCTTTGTCTGCTTTGCTCTCGCTCTCTCTCTCTCTCTCCCTTTCTCTCGCTGTTTTGCTTTCCTAATTTTCACCTCGTCTCTTGCTCTCTTTCTCTTACTCTACACCTATCTCCCACCCAGTGCGACAAGCTGCATTTCGCTTTGAACTCTGCCAATCGACCCAAAATTAAATGCATAGAGGCAACACACAACGACTTTGTTGACTGGAAAGCTTTGCTAGGTATACGTCTAACTACCCTACCTCTTCCACCTCCCCTCTCTCCTCAACCCTGCTAACCCACTCCATACTCTACACATGCTAAGGCAAATGAATCAAATATGTATCTGTTAAATCCAACTAATCTATGTCATATAGGCTAGCTATATAGCTGGATCTATAAAGAACATGTGCAAAATAGACTTCATGACCCTATGAATATTGTCATCAAATTTGCTGGCTCTAAGTCTTATGGGCTCTAAGATCTAGGTGTTCATACAGACTTTCCCATAACTTCATCAAAAATCAACCGATTTCCCTTTGGAATGTCTTTTTGTTCATGGTTTGATCTCTATATTGATTTAAAATAAAAAAAATAAAGGTATTACGATTATCAAATTTTCAACCTACCTTGCATGTCATCTATACCCCTTTCCGAGTTCGAGAAGACCCTGCTAGACTTCCCATAGTCATAACTTCATCAAAAATCAACCGATTTCCCTTTGGAATGTCGTTTTGTTTATGGTTCGATCTCTAGATTGTTTTAAAATCCAAATATAACTAACCCAACATTTTGGACCAAGCTTGTGGACTTTGGGGACTTAACTTTTCGACAAAATCCTTGACCAAAAAAAAAAATTTTTTTTTTGCAGTGTATAAATCTTGTATAAAGTTTCTATGGCATAAATTGTAAGATTTCTCCCACCTCCTGCCCCGCACAAAACAGTTTAGCAGCCTAAGCAGTTTCCACTGTACTCGCACCACTGTGCCACCCACACAAACACACACACATACATAGTGTGGGAGAGGGGGGGAGGGGTCGGATATGTAAAGCGTATGTCCTGACACGATATTGGCCTAAGCCATGTAATCCATTTAAAGAGCCTGTGTGTGCTGGCCTGCCCTCCCCCTGGCTCTGCCCCCTGCCCCAAACAATATTTATGAGCGCACACGCACGCATACACGGCTAATAACACACACACACACACACACATGCAGAGGGGAGAGGGGGGGGAGGGAAAGCAACCCCCCTTCGTGCTGCGAGGCCCACTGGCAATGGCCTAAACAAACTCAATCAGTTGTTTGCTTTATGACGGAGCTTTTGGCATCGCGAGACCATGTCCCGTTAGTACTTGCTCTGCGCGCTCTCTCTCCCTCTCTCTCTCGCTCTCTCTTTCTCTGTGTGTGTGTGTGTGTGTGTGTGTGTTTGCATGTTGCTGTTTTTTTTTTTTTATCAGCGCAAGTTGTGGAAATTGATGCTGTCGCTGTCGCTGTCGCAGTTGCCGTCGCCGCTGACGTCGCTGCCTGCTAGAGGTGTCTCAGTATGCGTGTGTGTGTGTGTGTGTGCTGGTATTGAGTGGTATTTTGCGGCGTTGTTGCCACTTTTCGCCTGCGTGCGAAGGACATTTCAGTCTATTCGGAACTTTTGAGTTGGGGAGTTGGCAAAATCGCGCGTGTTTCGTGTTTGTTAACGGTATTTTACACGCACAGACACACACATACATGCGCACACACAGACGGCGTAACTGTTTGTATGTGTGTGTGTTATTAGCAGTGTATTTATAAAGCAGACAAACCCGTTGAATCTGCTTTTGGAATGACACGCCTGAGGCATTTTTCATTTATTTATTTATTTTTTTTTTTTTCTTGTTGAAAATTAGAACACCCTGTATTTTTTGGCACAGTGCTTAGCGCGCGCATACGCCGCATAGGATACGTTCTTGTCCTCAGCGAACTCCTCTTCAACTCTCCTACTACAGTCTTATTTGTTTTTTTTTTTTTTTTTTTTTTTTTTTTTTACTGGGCGTGTCTGTCCCTAAACGGGATTCTTAACAAGAAATTTATATTATTTTTGCGATTTTTTCAAGTGTAAAATCAAATAAAAACCGAAAGAAACAAGAAAAAGCCAAGAAAACAAAAAGAAAAGCAAAAAAAAGTGTGAGTGTGTGCAAAGAAAGAAAGAAAGCAAGAAAGAGAAACTTATGTAACACAAATGAAATTAAAATGCTGCTGCATCTGTTGGATGTGAGTAAAAACAGGATTTCTATATATGTATATAATGTGTAACCCCAGAGCATCAAACTTTTTAGCATACTACTACGCTCTGTAAGTAAGAAAGCAGACTAAAAATTTAAGAAAGGCAATAGAATTATTGCTTAAGATTTGCCAAAGATTTCCTTATGTGATTATAAAATATTATTACCCAAGTTTTTGCTGCCTTTTAGGGATCGCTGGCATTATGAATTCAATTAAATTTACAAATTTTGTGAGGGTTGACCCATTTTATTGAGGCATTTGGGAGGGATGGGAATTGATTTAGGTACTACATAAAGATTTTCAATAACTGTTGCACTGTTATACTGCTAGACTGTTATATATCGTAAACTGTTATACTGGCAAGCTGTTATACTAGCAAACTGTTATACTAGCCAACTGTTATACTGACAAAGTATTATACCTATAAGCCAACTGTTATACTAGCAAACTGTTATACTAGCATAATGTTATACTGAAGGACAAACGCAACAAAGAAGAATGACCAATCAATTGAGCAGTACACCACACATGCCCCTCTGCAAGTGTGTGTGTGTGTGCAGTTGTGCGTGTTGCGGCCTTATGTCGCTTAGTTATACCACCAAGTTAATCGTTTTGTGGTCGCGCAAGACATGGCATAAGCTAGAGCAAAAGAGAGAGCGATAGAGAGAGAGAGAAACAGGGAGAGAGTGATTGTAAAGCATGTTCAGGCCAGAGTCACATAAATTAGCACTTAAGAGGGGCATGGCCAGCCCCCTACCCTGTATCTTTCCCTTTGACTTGGCCAGCAATTGCTTAGCTACATAGCACTCCCTGTGCCCTCTTCTCTGCCCCTCGAACTTCTGCCACTCCCCCCTCTGTCTGCTGCTACTATCCCCCCTCAATATATCTCCCTCTCGAGCTTCCATCGTTTTCTTGGCTTGACATCTGGGCGGGGGGTGGTGGAAGGTTAAGACTTGCTTTGGAACTGAGAACTTTAATCGCGTGACAAGCCATGAAATAATTTCATAATTCCAGGCCACAATACACACCCACTGAGACACACACACACACTGAGACACACACACACAGAGACAACAAAGCACGGAAATTGTTATAGATACACACAACAAACTCGAGGGAAGTTCGAGCAAAACTTCCAATGACCCCCCTTGCCTTTATAGTCTACACCCCTGCAGCCTCTTGCCTGCCTCCCTACCGCTCTCTTCCTTTCTCTGTCCCGCTCTCGCTCTCTCTCTCTCTCTATCTATCTCTTTCCTTTACGCTCTCTCATAACTCTTTCCACACGTTTTTCTTTGGCTACTTCAATTGAATTTGCTCTCGTTTGCTTTAATATGCTCGTTGGCGCCCAACGTGGGGTGCCAGGCCACAGCAAGAAAGGAAGGAAGGAAGAGGGAAGGCCACAACAGAGCTCAGACGTCGTCGCCGTCGTCGTTGTCGTCGTCTCTGACCCAACAAGCGACGACTGTGTTACAGCGACGTCCTTCCGTTTTCCCTGGCCCTCCATCCCGTCCCGCTTCACCTCTTCCCCGTTCCTTTCTCGTCTGTGCTTTCATGGCCCTCTTCATGTTCTTTCCTGTTATGCTTCCGTCGTCGTCGCCTGTGCGTGTGTGTGTGTGTTTGTTTCTTTTTGCCTTCGCTACTTCGTTTATTTTAGCTTGTTGTGCTTTTTGTTCTTTTTTCTTCTCCTTCTTTCTTTACTTATTTCTACTTGTTTCATGTTGCTTGTTTGTTTTCGTTTTGCTTTTCGGGGCGCGTTTCTTTTTCTTTTCTCTTTTTTCGCTTTACCTTTTAAATACTTATTACATGCTTGCTGCTGCTCCTTCCTTTCGCACACAGCTTTAAATAATTTAGCAAGCCATCCACCTGCCCCCCACAGCTCTCTCTCTCCCTCTTTATTCACCACACACACAGAGTAGTGTTTGCCACCACACTTGTGGTGTGGTGAATATTAAATGCGGTTGGTCTCGTGTTGGAAATCGCAGGCAGCAGGCAGGCAGGCAGCAGACCGCAGCCCCCACAGCTCGCTCTACTCTGCCTTGTTTCGCTTATAATTCTCAACCGCTTCGCACCTCCCTCTCCCTCTCTCTCTCTGGGTTTCATGTTGAGTTTTATGGCCGCAGCTCAGCTTGGGCAACAACATTTTTGTAGCATATTTTTCAGCGCCCAGCCAAATGTGACTGTCTGTCTGTCTGTCTGTCCCTCTCTCTCTCTCTCTCTCTCTGTCTGTCTGTGTGTGTTTGTGCTTTTAGGTTAGCTTCGCAAATGAAAATGTTTCACAGCTCAATTCATGAGTCTGACAAATGACTGGAAATGTTTGTGTGTGTGTGTGTGTTTGTCTGTGTTCCTCTCTCGGTTTTCGGTTTCGCTTCGGTTTCGGTTTTTTTTTTCGGTTTCGGTAGGGGGCTTTCTTCCTCTGTGTAATGAAAATTCCATTGGAGCGCATGCTTAAAGCAAATCTCGTAAAGTTTGCTTTAAAGTTCTTCCCTCCCTGGCTAAAGTTTTTTAATGATGTGCGAAAAATCGAAAAAACTTTAAGTTGGCAATTTAAACTTGTTGTAGATCTTGAGATCTATAGCAGGTATAGTTAACAAATTTGGTAGGTTGAAGCGTTTATACTTTACCAAAGTGAGGTTAATTTGAAGTTCATTTTAGCTAGCATTTTTTCAAGGATATTTCTTAGTTTTCTCTTTAAACTGTTTTATCTTGAGTACTATGCGAGCTATAGTTAGCAAATTTTGTAGATAACTGCGCTTATGTCTTACCTAAGTGAAGTTAATCTGAAGTTGTAAATATCTCAAATTTTTCTAGGGTATTTCGCAGCACATAGTCTCTCTCTTTCCTTTCTTTCTCTTGCTCGTTTCAAATATTCAGCAAAGAATTTCATTTTCATTCGCAAATACGGTTTATACATGTGTGTGAGTGTGTGTGTGTGTTTGTGTGTGTGTATCGATTGCTGTTTGCCTTTGCCGACAGATGGCGCTTGCGTGCGTGTTTCGCTGATTTTAATAAGTTGTTGACTTTAGCGAGCTGTCGCATATTGGGGAGGGGGAGAGGTAGGAGTAGCTCAAACCAACAGTCGAGCACACACAATACCCTCACAAACATACACTCCCTTCCCACCCCCTCCTACCCCCTTGAAACTTCCTCACACACACACAGAGAACGACCTATTTCCCTGCAAGTGCGACAAGCAACCAATTGCATCTCATGGCGTAACTTTAATGATAAACTAAGAAGAAGTGAGGTTAAAAAAAAGGCGAGGTATGAGGAAGTTGTAGAGATACCCTGTAATTGAGAAATGTTAAAAAAGGGTGGGTTAAGGCGAGGCATAGTCAATTTGTAGCACATTAGTTGATATAATAAGGTTATCTGAGGAGACTGGGAGGATTCATAGAGTATACCCGCTTGTGAGTGAGAGATTGAGAGGGGTAGAGCAGGGTAGAGCAGGATACTGCACGGTACTGCAGGGTAGAGCTGGGTAGAGCAGGGTACTGCAGGGTAGAGCTGGGTAGAGCTGGGTAGAGCAGGGTACTGCAGGGTAGAGCTGGGTAGAGCAGGGTAGAGAGAGGTAGAGAGTGGGAAAGTAATGTAGGGAGAGGCAGGGAGTGGGAGAGAGGAGGGAGAGTGCAGCAGAGAGTGGGAGAATGATGTAGGCTGTGGGTGTGAAAGGTAGCAAGAGGTAGAGTAAGGAAGATAGGGGGGAGAGAGAGGAGGAGAGACCGATTAAAGTGAAGCTTAATGAAAGGTGTTGCACACAATTCATTTTCACTTATGCGCTGCGGTTGCTCTGCTCTTCAGCACTCTTTCTCCCCCCCTCCAATCTCCCCGACTCTTTCCACCCCCTTGCAACGCCCTACGCCTGCTCCTCCCTCTTTCTCTTCCTCTTTCTCTCTTCCTTTCCCTCCCTCTCTTCCACTAGCCTTCCTTCTCCTTCATTATTTTATGCCGCTTGTGAGTGTTGCATATCTCTGCTGCTTCTGTCGCTGCTTTTGCCACGCCCCCTCCTCTCCCTCTTTTCCTTCTTCGCCTGCAACAAGCAAACTGCAGCTGCAGCGTCGCGTCGCAGTTTCAGTTTTTCCAGTTTTCACGTTTTTCCTCTTGTTGTTGTTGTTGTTTTCGTCTCTTTTCTGTTGCTGCTGCTGCTGTTGCGGGGGCCTGTGAAAATAAAATCGATTGTCTGAAGCTTTCTTTGGCAGGTAGCAGGGAGGAGGCGGAGTAGGGTAGGGTAGCTGGCTGAGCTGAGCTGAGTGTAACGCGGTTGCTTGTATTGTTGCTTTTGGTTTGCATTTTCGGCAGCTGGAAAATGTTACAGCGATGGCGATGGCGATGGCGATGGCAGCACCCACAAACTGGAAAATTGTCAACTGCTTTTTGTGTGCCGCCATTTTGTCGCCGCACCCCTCCCACAGCGCCTCCCCACGCAGCTACCCACCTCGCGAGTGATGGCTGGTGGGGTGCCCCCTGCTGCTGCTCCTTCTTTTCCCTTCCTTCAGCTTCTGCTTCTGCTCCTCCTGCCGCTCCTCCTACCGCTCCTCCTGCAGCTTCTCCTACAGCTCTTCCTGCAGCTCTTCGTGCAGCTCCTCCTGCAGCTTCTCCTACAGCTCTTCCTGCAGCTCCTCTTGCAGCTCCTCCTGCAGCTCCTCCTGCAGCTCCTCCTGCAGCTCTTCCTGCAGCTCCTCCTGCAGCTCCTCTTGCAGCTCCTCCTGCAGCTCCCCCTGCAGCTCCTCCTGCAGCTCCTCCTGCAGTTCCTCCTGCAGCTCCTCCTGCATCTCTTCCTGCAGCTCCTCCTGCAGCTCCTCCTGCTCCTGCCCCTGCTCTAGCTTCTGCTCCTGCTGTTGCTTCTGGCCTTGTTCCTGCTCCTACTCGTGACCCAGCTTCTCCTCTCTCTACCCTGCTGTCCCTATTGCTCTAGTCCTGCTCTAGTCCCACTCTCTGCCTGCTCTCCTCTCCCTTTGTTCTACCCTCTGCTGCCTGCTTCGCTGCTTGCCTTAGACCCTAACTCTTCTCCCTCCCACCCTTTGTTCCTTTCTCTGCCACTTCGATCTCTTCCTCCCCCTCTTCTACTTGGCTCTCTCCCTCCTTCTCCTTCCCCCCTCTCTGTGCAGCTGTCTATGCCGTTGCTAACCAATAAGTTTTTGACTGCCACCAAATAGCGCGAGCTACACACACACACACACACACACACACACAGACACATATAGCATACACACACAGGCAGCTAGGACACACACACACACAGAGAGAGAGAGAGAGAGTGAGAGAGGGAGACACACGCATTGACTTTCCAGGCTGGTGCGTCTCCGCCATTTTGAAATTGATACACAGCTTCAACAAGCTTTGGCTTTGCCTTTGCCTCTTCCTTTGCCTGCCCGGCTCTGCGTGTGCGGCAGGTGCTGCTGCTCGGCTACCTCCCACTTCTCCCCCTCCTTCAATCCGCTTGCTTTCCTCCTGCCATCCTACGCCCCTACTGCCTCCTCGCTAGGCTTCTCGCTCTGCTCTGCAATTGGCATGTGCAATTGGGCTGCGGGTCAGTTCAGTCCTCTGCTTTCTGCTCTCTGTGTGTGTATCTGTGTGTGTGTGTGTGTGTGTGTGTGGGTGGGTGGGTGTGCCTTGTCCTTTCCATATTTCCAGCTGAAATATTCCGTGCTGCCTGCGCTGTTGTCGTTGTTGTTGTTAAGTTAGTTTTGCACTTTGCAGTTGCGTGCGAGTGAGGCAACCCTGCTGTGTGTGTATGTGTGTGTGTGTGTGTGTGTTCACCCCCCATGGCAGCAGCAGCAGCAGCAGCAGCAGCAGCAGCAGAGGAGCCTCTTTAGCAACCCCAACTAATCTGCCAAGTGGCTGCGTGTGCTCCTCGACAACAACAACAGCAGCAACACCAACAGCAACAACAACTAATGCACGCACACACACACACTCACACTCACGCACAGTCACCACACACACACACACACACTGTGTCAGCCCAAAAGCGGAAATTGTTGGCCATGTTTGTTGGGCACATTCAAAAGGAAACTGCCAACTTAACCGCTGGTTAAATCTGACATGCCTACTAAACTGGCACATCGATTGAAAGCTTCCGCTATTGCTGTGGCTAAGTTCTTGGTTAGGGGGGGGTGCCTGTTAAAGTGCCTGTTAACACTGACTCTGGGAGTTTTGGACTAACCGCAGTTGCTTTACCGACTGACTGTCCTGGGCTTGTGGTTACAGCACACATAAACGTAGGTTAAAGTGGAGGTTAAGGTGGATTTAACTTGCAGTTTGAAGCTTATTAAGCTAGAGTTTCTTTAACTTCAGGTTAAAAGTACATTTAACATGCAGTTTTAAGTAACTTTAAGTTGCAGTTTCTTTAATCTTCAGGTTAAATATACATTTAACTTGCAGTTTGAAGCATATTTAACTTGAAGTTTCTTTAACATCAGGTTAAAAGTACATTTAACATGCAGTTTTAAGTCATTTAACTTGCAGTTTCTTTAATCTTCAGGTTAAAGTACATTTAACTTGCACTTCGAAACACATTTAATGTACAGTTTCTTTAACTTCAGGTTAAATATACATTTAACTTGCAGTTTGAAGTACATTTAACATGCAGTTTCTTTAATCTACTAGTTAACTTGCACTTCGAAACACATTTAATTTACAGTTTCTTTAACTTCAGGTTAAAGTACATTTAACTTGCAGTTTGAAATAAATTTAACTTTGGGTTAAGGTCTCTTTAACTTCATGCTAAACTACATTTAACTTGAAGATAAAGCACACTCGACCTTCGATTAAAATACATTTAACTTCAAGTTAAAATACATTTAACTGCAGGTTAGCTAAAATCTCCTCTCAAACTGCCTTTGCAGACTTCATTCAGAAAAGCTTGAAAACGAATATGAAACGAGTATACAAAGTGGAAAGAACTGGCAAGAAAAGATGTAGATAAAGCAGAAGTAAAAAAAGAAGCAAACAAACCAAACGAAAAAAATAACAACAAAAAATAAAACGTCAGCGAAATTCCAATGAAATTACGTATGGGATTTTTTTTTTTTTGTTCTTATGCTCACAAATTCCAGTATATATGTCTATATACTACATGTAGAGTCGTGTATATGCTGATAAATATTTACGAGCTCAGCGGGCGACAATGTTTCTAGAAGATGATAATACTCATAGTATATTTTCATATAATAATAGGCTTATACATAGTATGCCAATAGTATATAATATAGTATAACCCTATATACTATAGTATAAGTTTAAGAGACTCTGTATAGAATACGCTGTAGGTTGCCTCAAATTTCTCTAAGCAAACTTTTTCTCCACTTCCTTTTACCTCTCCCTCTCTTTCTGTTTGAATACCTCCGAGCCGGAACCATTTTTAATCGATAACCGATAATGTCTTGGGGGGGACGGGTTTAACCAAAACGTTGAACTTTTGTGTACTTACCCAAAAAAAAAAAAAAAACAAAAAAAAAGCACTTATAACTGAACTTTGGCGTATATAGAATATAGCATATATAGAATATCATGTAGAATACTTTGATCCCTCAATAAATAAAATAAGTCAACAAATAAAAAATATAAATTAAATTAACTTAATAAAATCATAAATTATGAAATGAAATAGAGAGATAAGGAAAGCATAAATAAATATAAAAAAAAATAAATAAATAAAACAAAGTCAAAAAATAACGAATAAATAAAGTAAAGAAGTCATAATAAAAACGAATTATTATTATAAAGAAATCACAAAATAACGAAAGATGAGGAAAAACAGAAAACAAGAAATAAAAATAAATACTACGTAGAAAAACAAAACAACAGTCTCATTTTTTTTTTATACCCTTGCAGAGGGTATATTAATTTTAGCCAGAAGTTTGCAACGCACCTTAGGAGACATCTCCGACCCTATAAAGTATATATATTCTGAATCAGCATAAACAGAGGAGTCCAAAAATGGATGTCCGTCTGTCCGTCCGTCCGTCCGTCCGTCCGTCCGTCCGTCCGTCCGTCCGTCCGTCCGTCCGTCCGTCCGTCCGTCCGTCCGTCTGTTGCAACGCAAACTAGTCTCTCAGTTTTTGAGCTATCTTCATGAAACTTGGCATATAAGCTTCTTATTGCTGCGAGCTGTAAATAAGTCGGAACGAGCCAGATCGGACCGATATATCGTATAGCTGTCATAGAAACTATCGGCCGATTTTTGTTGTTTTTCAAGATATTGCAACAAGATTTGGCAAATCTTATTCTTATTACGTTCCTAATGTGCTGTCAAAATTGTATCAAAATCGGACCACTATAACATATAGCTGCCATAGGAACAATCGGCTGAAATTAGGGTTTTTGTATGCAAACCTGTTTTGTTCTTGGAAATACAGCACATTATCAATACTTTTTAATGTTATACAGTAACCCGCCCTTAGTTTTTCCATAAATATCTCAGACGTTAATATTCTATAGCTGTTATAGGAACAATCAGTCAGTCCGTCTGTCTCTTGCAACGCAAATTAGTCCCCCAGTTATTGAGCTATCTTCATAAAGTTGGCTCACAAGCTTCTTATTTCTGCTTTCATTTAATAAGTCGGAACGGGCCAGATCGGACCGATATATCGTACAGCTGTCATGGAGCCTATCGGTCGATTTTCGTTATATTTCAAGATATAGCTATCAGGCTTACCACATCCAAATCTAAGTATGTCCTTAATATTAAAGTTTCATCAAAATCGAAGTTTTATAACTTATAACGATCAACGATCGGCCTAAGGAAGGTACCTGTTGCAATTTTATGAAAATCTGAGTACTATTACATATAGCTGTGTACAACTGCAGGTATAAAACCTTCGGCAAGCCGAAGGTAGCCTTGCTTTCTTGTTTTTTTTTTTAATTATTTTCATAACACGCGCGTGGCAAAGTTTTTTTTTTGTTGTTGTTTTCCCCTTTATTCAGCTCAAAACCTGAAATGCCAAATTGTTGTTGTTGTTTCTGTTATTGTTGCTTCTGTTTTTTTTTTTGCTCTTGTGTTTCCCCCTTTGAGTACAGCGCGTCTAAAGAGTTTATTAATTTATTGGGCATAAAAATGTTCTGTTAATTGCCAAAAGAAACACAAAGCTATCTGTAGCTGCTTTTGTTGTTGTTTTTGTTGTCTCTGTTGTTTTTGTAATTTATACACATATATGTCTCGTCGCTTAGGCAATTTATTTGATTTGTAAATATTATTTCCGCTTAAAAGGGGTGTCAAAATCCATGCGAAATCTGAGATCGATGAGGTTGTTGTTGCTGCGTTGAAAGCGAAAATAAAAAATAGGTGATACCTACCCCTTTTTCTAGCCCAGAGTCTAATTAAAATTTTATGGCAAATTTCCACACATTTTCCGAGTTGCAATAGATTATGGGGTAGGGGGTTAGATTCTTGGAAAAAATTTGTTTAGAAAGTGGGAAAATTTTTTATTTGATTTTTGTAAATTTTACAAGAATTCTTTATATACCTCGCTCTCTCTCTCTCTCTCTCTACTCCCACACTATGTAGTTGCTTTCTCTCTGAAGTTCGTTTTTCTATTAATTTATTGGCCATTTCCTTTTACAATGATTTTTGTTGTTGTTGCCTTCTCTCTTCTGCTGCTGCTACTGATTCTTCTTCTTCTTCGCCTACACAGTGCTAATTAAATCTTATCTAAACAATTTTAAGTAGCTTTTTCATTCCTGCAATGCCGAGTGTAATGAAAAGTGAATCTTTTGAACTCGCAAATACCCTGTAAGCAAAATGAAGTATTGCCTTAAATCGATTTAAATAATTGTTTTGTACTAATTTTCACATCCGCAATCAATTAAAATTAAAAACTCGCGATTAAAAAAAAAAAAATTTTGGTGAAAATTCATACCAAAATTTCCGAAATATCGAAAAATTTGAAAAAATCTTTTATGCTATTTTTTCAAATGTAGAATCATTCAGGTTGTTAAAACATAAACAAAATGTCATTTCGCTTGAAAATCGGTTGATTTTTAAGAAAGTTACGATAGGTGCAAAATGAGCGTACCAGGCTTGTTGAGTATGTTACATGTCTAATTTTAGGACCACTTCGACATGATTTTTGGGTCAAAATGAAGTATCGTTTAAAATCGATTTAAATTATTGTTTAGTATTAATATTGACCTCCGCAATCGATTATAGCTAAAAACTCGCGATTTAAAATTTCAAAACAAAATTTTTTGTTGAAATTTCATAGGGGGGACCCTTACCTTTAAAATATCGAAAAATTTCAGAAAATCCATTTTGCTGTTTTTTTAATGTATAAAGTTAGTATACCTTTTTTTGAGCATTTTGAATGGTCGAAGGGTATAAAACATTAAATTGATTAATTTTTCCGCTGAAAAAAAAATAAATAATATACTCAGCAGATTCTGGTAGTTTGAACAGGGTATCTGAAGCAATTTTAGGAGTAAATTGCGCACAGTAATTCCAGTATATACCATATACTACTAGTATATACTGCACAGTTCGATCAGAGAGATTTGTGAAAATGAAAAGCAAAATCAATAACAACGAAAAAGGGTAAAAGCAAAATGTGAAGTGAAAAAAGAAAAAAAAACATTGTCGCAACTAATCTGGGTATATCTATATAAAGTGAATATATAGTATATATGGTATGTTTGTATGGGAATAGGTATATGCATATATAGCGATTCCAGAGATACGCAATAACAACTGAAACGAGTTGAGCAAAGCGTGTTGACAAAGGTCACACATATATCAAAGTTCAAAGTTGATGTTTATCATGTGGAAAACTATATATATAGAGATATATAACTGTATTAATCCATAGATAAGCGCGGTAGTGGGCAGTAGAGTTGCTTGACAAGTACCTCTCTCTCTCTCTGTCTCCCTCTCTCACTCACTCTGCTGTCTAGACTGTGTTAGATTACAATTTTGACCCAATAGAGTACTACTTACACTATATGTAGAGATGATATAATGCTAAGCATGTCTAGAGTACTATGCGATCACGATGAAAAGTCATGTAATTGTTGAATCGTGGGGGGAATTGTGAAATTCCATTGATAATGTCAGCGGGTACTGAATCATGTGCTTTCTATATACTATGTGGGATACTTACATATGCATACATATTTATATAGTTTGTTTATAATATTTATAAATATTTTTGTTTTTTCCCAGACAGTTTTTTTTGTAGTTTCCCCACACTAGTTTTTATTTATTCTATATTTCTTTTGTAAGTGACTCTATATAGCGCATAAATCGATCTATAACTAGCGCAATAATTCTCAGTATTTCATGGCCTATGTTTTTTTCTTTTTTTTTTTTCGCCCCGCACAACTCTCACTTGCCCCCTCCCCGTCCGTCAGCGCCTCTGCCAGTTAGCCGCACCCTCTCTCTGTTGTTATTGGGGTCTCTGTCTAGTCTCTAGTTCATAAACTCGTCGCCGTCGTCGTCGTCGTCGTCGTCGTCGTCGTTGTTGTTTTTGTTGTTGTTGTTGCTGTGTCTGCACACTGATCCGTTACTTATGCGCTACACTCGCGCTCCCTCGCCCACGTTTCCCTCTATTGCTGTCCCGCTCTCGCTCTCGCATGGGCTATAAATAAATGTTGGCTGCATTTTGCGGTGTTTTTTTTTTTTTTTTTTTTTTGTGACTGTGTTCATAAAAATTCCATTTGCTTTATACACTCGTAGCAGAAATTCTCAAACAACAACAAGTACATGTGCCTCTGTGTGTGTGTGTGTGTGTGTGTGTGTGTGTGTGTGTGGACAGATGCGGTAATGTTTACTGTTGTTGCTGCTGCTGCCTTTCGCTCGCCTGTTCGCCTTTTTGGCAATTTTGATTTTCGCTGAAAAATTTTATAAAAAAAAAAAAAAAACAAAATGGAAAGAAAGAAAAAAATTGTGATAAACAAAGCAAAGAAGAGAGCGAACGTCGACGCTGCTGCCCACGATTACCTCATATGAGAAAACGTTGCTGCTTTTGCCTCTGCTTTTTTATGCTCAATTTGTTGACAGCAGCAGAAGAAGAAGAAGTAGAAGCAGAGAGGCAAAGAGGCAAAGAGGGGGAAAAAAAACGTAGGAGACGCGCAAGAACGTGCATGCACACAAACACACTCACACACACACATACACGGCATTGCCCACAAAATGCCCACTGCCACGCCCTCTCCTCCTCAATACACTTTGCACTGGGCAGCGGCGCCTACAGCGCCCGCCTTTCCCCTCCTACCCCCCTCCCCTCGCTAAGCTTTAGTTTTTTTCCGGCCTCTTTTGCTTTTTATTTTCTGCGCTTGTTTTTTCATTTCCCACCACACACACACACATACATTTAATATCCCCCCGCTTGTTCTTTAGGCTTTTACTTGCCCCCCCTCACTCCCCCCCTCAGCCAGCGCACGCTGCCTTTTTATTTAAAATGTGACTGCGCGTCGCTACGTCGCTGCCAGCGCAGCAACAACAGCGACAGCGACGCTTGCGCTTACTCACAATCAAATCTCACGCCGCATTTTTAGTCTCAATTTGTTTGTGCTTCAATAATAACTGAAAACGAGAAACACACGCGCTGCGCGGCCCCAAAGCGACGATTTCGTCAACGTCAGTTTCAACCTCACTTTACTTTACTTTACTTTACTTTACTCTTACGCTCTACGCTTTACACGCTTTTTCCATTTTGTGTGCTGTGTGTTGTTGTTGTTGTTGTTGTACATTTGCTATTTTTGCGCCGCTCTGTTGTGCTTTTGCTTTTGCGTTTTTTTGCCTTTGCGCTCGGTTTGTGTGTGTTTGCATAGTAAACTGTTTTCAAAGCAGCAGCCAACTTAACGATGACGCTGACGTCGACGCTGCAACAGTGGGCGACGAGAGCATGCGGCTGCTGCTGCTGCCTTGCATGCAAGAGCAGAGCAGAGCAGAGAGAGAGAGCGGACTGAGAGAGAGGCAAAGGCAGGCAGGCAGGCAAGCATCGACGCGTCGAGTTGAGTCGAGTCGAGTCTCGCCCGCGCCTCGTCTCTCGCCTTCGCCCTCGCCCTCGCCTCGTCTCGCACATTCGTTTCGTCTCGTCTCGTTTCGTTTCGTCGTGCTGCGCTTACAGTTTTTGTTGTCGTGGGTCGCAGTCGTCGCTGTCGACGTTGCGTCGCTCGGTCGGTCGCCTCAGTGAGTGGGTCGTCTGCGCTCTCATTGTTAGCGCTGCAGCAGCACAGGCAGCATCGACAGCGGGCAGCATAATTAGACGTCGTCATCTCTGTCGCCGCTGCTGCCACTGCCACTGCTGCGGACGTCGCTGCGCTGCGCTGCGTATGCGTAACGCGCGGCGCATTGCAGTTGTGTTGTGTGGTGTTTGTCCGCTTTTGTATTCTTCTCTGTGTGTTTTTTCAGCTTCTTTTGCGTCTGCTTTTGCTTCTTTTTTTCGCTAATGTTTTTGTTCGCGTTCACGTATGTTCATTTTCTCTCACTAACTCGCTGTATGCCCCCGCTGCTCTCGCGTTGGCTCTCTTTCTCTCTCTCTCTCTCTGCTTCGTCGTAGGCTGGCAACGTCGCACATATTTTTATGCATTGTGTACATAACTTTTAAATTTAATTAGTCGAATTTGCGCTATAAATTGCGCCCGCTGCAGGCACCAATAAGCGCTATACATATGTATGTATGTATGTACATGTGTGTGTGTGTGTGTGTGTGTGTGTACGTGACTGGAATCAAAGCATGGAATTTCTAATTCTTTGATATTTTAGTATTGTATTTTATTCCAGTGTTGCCATGTACTAAGTATAAACAGTGCTGCTCATTGCGCTTTTTTCTCGCTAAATCTAGCTTTTCGAGTTGTTGGTTGTTGCTGCTTAAATTTTAGCTTTTTTTTGGTTGGCAGCGCAGCCTATGTTTTTTTTATATGCGCGTGTAAGCTACACAATTAGCACCCCGTCACAGACTCTCACGACAAAAAAAAAAAAACACTTCCAAAAACAGACGGACGGCGGTTTTTCAATTGAATTGGCAAGTTCACAATTTTTTATAGTCCACAGCATGTACATATGTTTGTGTGTGTGTGTGTCTTATTGTTCTAAGAAAAAGTACTATATATACTTCGATTTGATATGTGTGTCTGTATATTCCCCATATCGAGAGAACGCCATGTAATACGAGTAGAAAAAATACTTTGCAGCGCGGCCGCAAAACATTCGAGAATAATTAACATGTAATAACCGTAAACATATTTATGTATGTACAGTGATACCCTGTAGCGATAATAACAAAAAGCTTGAACACTTTCAAAAACACATACAGATATTATTATTATAGAGATAACCATAAAAATATACCATAAACAACTAGAACATGCTGCTTGCCAGACTTTTTGTTTTTTTTTTTTTGCATATTTATAGCTAAACACGCTGCAGGGTATCTTGCGGGCAGTCAAACAGGTTGTTGTTGTTGCCATACACTGCGTACTGACCCAGAGACCCAGAAATTTGTCATAATATTCGACTATAGATACGAAAAAATACGTATGAGTTCTAGAAAAATGGGGAACTTTGAGTGTTTTATTTACTACGATAATTTGATAGATCTGGAAGTTTTAGAAGTCTACGCCATACATACTATAGACACCCATTAAATTGTATAATATTTTTCATTTGACTCAACTTGAGACGTCGCTAAGTCGCGCCCAAGACTTTTGTTTTATACACACGCGGCGGTTTTTTTTTTTTGTTTTTTTCTGGTTTTTTTTTCTTTTCTGTTTTATGCTGCGATTACGTCAGCTGACGCTCCTCACTTGTGACTGGGACGCGAATGTCAATGCTAAAAACAATATAAAAATAAATTAAATTATCTACACGAATTTGTGTGTGCCAGATCAGCTGAGTATATGCCCGTATATACTCTTTCTGTATCTGTATCGGGGTAGTTAAACAATTTTCAGCTGCAGATTGTTTGTCTTTTCGCCGATTTGTCTGTTTGTTTGTTATATATGTATGTATATGTGTCCGACTCGACTCGACTCTCGGGTGAAAGTTGCACAGTTTGAAATCAAATGAGGGGAAAATGAAATGAAATGGAATAAAATACATATTAACACACACACACACACAGAGACTTTGAGAGATACAGAAGTGCAACACGAAGCCAACTCATCCATAAAAAGCTGAGAAAAAAAAATAGCAGAGATAAAACCAACAACTGCAGAAAGATTTGATGAGAAGTGTGGGGAGTGAAAATCTTTATGTTAATTGCAAATTTTCAAACGGTAATGAGAAAATGCGTGCAAAAAAAAAAAAAAAATACGTAAACTTTTGCTACTATTCAGTTATAGAAAGACACTACATTTGTCTTTATCTTGTTAATTTTTGTCCATTGTCATGGGTCATAGGCGAAAAGTGTGAATATAATTTTGTAATATTTGCATAGGGTAGTGAGTGTTTATGAGGTGTGATTGCGGTATTTATTTATTTTATTTAATATATTTTATTTTCTTTTGTTCATTTTTATCACATATTATTGTTTTTATATTTTATTTTATTTTATTTTATTTTGCGTGTTCCACTTGCTTTTATTTCCCTCACATTTCTGTTTCTCATTTGCATATGCCAAGCTGAGCTTAAGCGACACTATATTTATGCACACATGTGTATAGTCGTCAAATTTATGCATATAACGCGTTTATCTTTTATCTTAACTACTGCTAACTTACATGCATTTATCTTTAATATATTTTTGACGAGTTTTAAGTATTTATAAGAGCTCTATGTGTGTGTGTGTGCGTGTATCTCTAGTTATCTCTTTATTTTATTTTTCGAAAAATAGTTATTGTGCAAAGATACCGATACAGAGCTAAACAGATATACATACATACATACATATGTGTGTGTAGTATAACGGGACAGTCACAACACATACCCCTTTGCCCCTATAGAGAGCTGAGACACACAGCTGCTGCTTGCTATTGCTCTCCTTGTCTTGCACGCCAGGTGCGTGGAAGAGCAACAACAACAACAACGCATCCCAAACCATTATCGGATAATAATAATGCCCATTGCGGGCTCACGCTTATACATAAAGACTGTGTGTGTGTGTGTGTGTGTGTGTGTGTGTACATACATACACACGCACACATGTCTACATAATTAAACAGCACTCGAAAATTGAATGCGCGCTGCTTGCGCTCTCGACCCAACAACAACAACAACAAACGAATGAGCGAGCCGCCATTAAGACAGCAGCAGCAGCAGCAGCGGCAGCGACGCGCAAATGAGTCGAGTCAAGTCACCACACCTCACCGCACCTCACCTCACCACACACCACACTACACCACGCCATACTACACTACACATGCCATGCCACCCCCCTTCCCCTCCCCCACCATAATGATTCATGTTCATCTATCACTCTCAGCAGCAGCAACAACGACGACGACTGTGTTAACGGCAGTTCCCCCCCCTCCCATAAAAATGATCTACTATAAGAATGCTTTCACCAACAACTCAACTATTTATTCTGCCTGTGTGTGTGTGTGTGTGTGTGTTGCTGCGCGCCTGTTAGCGGCAGCAAAAATCAAAATCGACATCGGTTCGTTCACATTGACGACTGCAGGCAGCGCTGCTCCCGCTGCTGCTAACGGCAATTCAAACAAACAAAGTCAAGCAAAAATAAAGAAAGAAAAAAAAAAGTGCAAAGAGCTTTCTAACGCTGACGCTGACGCACACGCAACGCAGCAACGGCAGCAGCAGCAGCAGCTTGCAGAACCCACGAGAAATGACAAGAAACAGCGGCGAGGCAGCGACGCGGCTGCGGAGCAGCGCACTACACTAAACAATTTAAGTTCACTCGGTTAAAACATACACACACACACACACACGCATACAAATTTGTTCTCTACATGTGTGTGTGTGTACATGCGGCCGGTCGGTCGCAGCCGCAGCAAGCAAGCAGTGAGCGCAGCGCAGCGTAGCAACGACGCTGCGCTGTCTCAGTCACAGTCCCGACGCCAGTCTGAGCCACAGAGCCAGAGCCGCAGTCAGCCGCCGCCGCCGTAGCCGTAGCCGCAGTTGTCGTTTTTGTTGTAGATTTGCCAATTTTACCTTGTCGCTGCTCTCTAGCGCACAACAGTGTCGAACTTAAAGAGCGAGTAACGTGACGTGTCGTTGTTGTGTCGGTTGGCAACGCGCGCGCGGTTGAAATTTTTGTTTTATTTTTTTCTGTTGCGCCTTGCCAACTTCCTACAAAATTCAACAACAACAGCGGCAACAGCAGCAGCACCAGCAGAGTAGCCGCAGCAGCAGAAAGAAAAAACAAAACGTAAAAGAGATAGAAGCAGAGACGCAAGCAAGCGAGTGAGCGAGAGAGCGAACGAACGATACGAATGCCGTAGCAAAGCGTGTGTGTGTAACATAAATGCAAAACGTGCAAATCAAGCAAAGTGTGCAAAATATAGACAACAAGAAAAACAAAATCAAAGAGTGGCAGAGAGAGAGAGAGAGAGAAAAACAAAAGGCAGACGGCACGACGCACGAAACAAACTGCTGAGAGAGAGAGAGCGCTACGTGAGCGCAAGAGTGCGAGTGTGCAAAACGTGTTGAGAGAGTCTGAACGAGACAACAGCCGGCAGATCGCTCTCTGCAGCACGACAACACTCTCTCGCACACTACTGAGAGAGCGAGATTGTGCGAGAGAGCGCATACTGTGGTGGCAACGCGCGCTGCGCCCATGGGCGGCCATGGCAGCTGATTTATAAAATTTTGCCGGCAAGCGAGTCAGCTGTTTAAGCGACTGCGACGTCAGCAGAGACGCTGCGCCAACGGCAGCGACTTTTTCTTACTGTTACGTTACGTACATACGTACGCGTTACGTTGTGTTGTCATGTTAGCCACGGCAGCAGCAACAACATCGGCGGCGACAACAACAGCAGCAGCGTCGGCGGCGGCAGCGGCAGGCAACTCTGCCAGCAGCGCTGCACGCAAACGAAGTCGCAGCACAAGCAACCACAACAACAATAATGGCAGCAAACGCAGCGCCGGCAGCGGCGCCGCTGGTCGCAAATTAACCAAGAGCGTGAGTGTTTTGTATTTTTTGTTTCTCGTTTCTCTCTCTTTCATATTTTTTTTTCTGCCTTCTCTACTCTCTGTTTCGTTTTCGTTCATTTTGTTTTTGCCTCGCTCTCTCTTTGTTTACATTGGCGACGGCAGCAGCAGCAGCGGCGCTTTTTGTGCACGTGCTGCTGCTGCTGCTGCTGCGGCACTTTGCTGTGCGCCCAGCATATGATTTGTTAACAGAGCGCTGTTAAGCCGATTTAGGTTGATCTGTTAGATGTGGAGGGGGGGTGTACGCAATTAATGTTAACCCATTGTGCCGATTAACAGAAAACTAATTAAAGAAAAAAGTTGATATAAATAACAGAAAACAAAAATAACCAATACACAACAAGGCAGCTAAAATTAGCGCAAATATTTGTTAAACATTTACGAATACACATATATCAATAGTATAATTAAGTTAAGCTACTTTTGCTATAAATAGCAAAATGGCACAAATTTAATTATATATTATCCCCATATTATGGAATATTAAATTAAATTATTTATAGTGCAACTAAAAACAGATGAAAAAACATAAATAAATAAATTAACAGTAGCGGCGCATCTGCCGTCGCCGCCGCCTTCGTCGTTGCTTCCCATTCCTCGTATCTCTCCGACTGCCGTTCGGCTCGCAAACACGACGACGACGCACGCTAAAAATAAACGTACATTGGGTTGTTGTTGTTTTTGTTGTTTTTTTCGTGTGTGTGTGTGTTTGTGTGTGTGTGTTGTGGGCAAGCAATGAAAACGAAAATTTGCGTGACGTCTCTCGACCTTGACTCATCGATGTGAACTGTTAAACTGCGGCGACGGCGCGAATGTGTTCTGTGTGTGAGAGATGCTTGGCGATGCGCGACGGCGTTGCCAGACAGCTGCCACTCTGGCTCTGCCAACTGGCTGGCAGCGCTAATGTCAACGTCTTTGCCAACCAGTTTTTTTTTTCTCTGCTTCTGCTTCCACACTCTCACACACACACACACACACACGGAAAAAAACGTTATCACAAAACGTTGCCAAAAAAAAAAGACGCTAAAACTGGTTCGCTGCGGCTGGGGCGGCTGCACTGACGACAGCGTTGCGTGAGTGAGGTGAAGAGAATGAGAGATGTTGAAGAAAAAAACCGCTGCCATTTGAAAAAGCACAAAATATGCAACGGTTTTTCAAGCTGCATTGGAATGCACTCTCGCAGTGCTGCTGCTGCTGTCGCCCTCACTCTCTCGCAGTCAGCAGCAGCAGCAGTGCAGTCGCAGCTGCCAGTCGACACACCCGCACGCACAGATGGTGCCAATAAGAAATGCATACACATGCGTGTGTCTGTGTGTGGGTGCATACATACATACATTATGCATGTCACTGCCACACCCTCGCATGCTGCCCCGCACCCACACAAACACACACACACTCACACACAGGGAGAGAGAGAGCGAGCACGGCCCCACGTTCGAATTTGGTTTTGTCTCGCCTCGTTCTCATCGTCGCCATCGCGGGCCTCTTTTCGCACGCTTTGACCCCCTTGTACCCCGCGCGCGCTCTCTCTCTCTCTCTTTGCAACCAGCAAAAGCAGCAGCAGCAGAGTGCGCAGCATGAGAGCAACATCATCATAGATTTATCTCATTCACGCGCACGTGAGTGAGTACGTAGCAAGCCCAAAAATTGAGTCTGTGTTGGCTGCTGCTGTTGCCCATTTCGTTGGCCGCAGCTGCTGCGCTGCTGCTGCTGCTGCTGCGTCGTGGCTAACAAAGTTTGTTATCATTTGTGTGTTGTGTCTCTACGCGGCTGTCGGCTGCGGTTGCCAATTTGCTTGCGCCGTTACAACTTTCTTGGCTTGAAATTTGTTTTAATACATATTTTTTTGCTTTGCTGCGCTGCTCGTCAACACTTTTGGCCGCGGCGCCATCTTTGGTTCTCACTCTCAGCAAGGCAAGAGATAAAGAGAGCGCGGAGACAAACGTGTGGGCAGAGGTGGCAGCCAGCAGCTGTTGTTCTTGTTGTTGTCGTCGTGTTTGCTTCCTTCCTTTGATTATCGCTGGCCTAGGAAATAGTTTGCCTGCCCTTCCCCCCCCCCCTTGTTTCCACTATTTCTCTTATTAAAATCCCATTTAAGCACTACAGAATATATTGAATATTATTTTATTTATTATTATATATTATTATTTCCTACACATTTCGCTCGCCCTTAATTTTTAAATTATTATTTTAATTAATTGCTTTTTCATTCACACATTTTGCTCACACACACACACACACACGCAGAGAGCGCGACACACACACGCAATCATACAGAAAATACGAACATAATTTGGGCAATGGCGTCGGCAGCAACCGATGCCGCCGCCGACGTCGACGCGCGCTTCGCGAAATGACAAAGACGCCGGTTGGTTTGCTCTGCTGCGCTGCGCTGTCACTGCCCGCTGCTGCTTGTTTGTGCTGTGCGCTGGGCAAAGAAGAAGAGCGCTCGCGCAGCAGAGAGTCGTCGCAGCAGCAGCAGCAGCAGCCACCGCAGTCGCAGCGACAGCAACGGCAGCAGCAGCAGCAACTACAAATAGTTGTTGTAGTTGTGTAGTTTAGTTTCGGTGTTGTTTTTGGCTGGGCGCGCGCGGAAGTCGCAGAAATTTATCAAAAGCAACAGCAACAGCAGCAGCAGCCGTTGCCGCAGTCGTCGCAGCCGCAACCAACAAACCAACGAAGGCCGAACGACGCCGCCAGCCAGCCGACCGACCGACCGACCGAGTGAGCAAGCAAGCAAGCAAACACGAACACACACACACACATACAGGCAAACGTACGTACGTGTGTACGAACGAGCGAGCAGGCCAGGCAGGCAGGCGAGAAACGATGATGGCGGCGACGAAGTGCGGCAGTGGTGCCTGTCAATCGGATTAATTTTTATTGTACTTTTCTTTTCGTCGTTTTTCGCAAATAGTGTAGTGTTGTGTAGTGGAGCAGTGGTGTTGTCCTCCCGACTCAACACTGCGCTCATTGTGCGCTCTCTAGCTCACCGCACTCACACACACACGGGCGCGCTCTCTCACGTTGCCACTCACTCTCTTGGTTCGGTTATCGTGGTGGCTCTCGCGCTCATTCGCTCTCGCTCTTTCTCTCTCTCTGAGTAAATAGCAAACGCGCCGAGACTGAGACGTTGTGTTCGTCGTCGTCGTCGTCGCCTGCTGCTGTCGTCGTCGTCGTGGTTGCCGTCGCCGTTGTCGTTGTCTGTGTACGGGTTTTATTGCTCTTGTTCTTCTTTTTTCACCTTCTTTCTTGCTCGTTACGGGCCGCGCGCACCATTACAAATACGCGTATAACAATTTGCTGCTGCCTGTGCCCCGACCGACCGAAAGAAAGAAAAATACAAAATATCAGCCATAAACTAAGTACGCGGCGTGCAAAATAGTCGATAATAATCGTCAGCAGAGGCGGCGTAATGTAAATTTGAAAAAACTGAACGAAAGAAAAAAAATACAGTGCAAAAACAAAAAAAAAACATACACACACAGCAATGAATGTGATAAATTGTAATAGAATGTGAAAATTCATACACGACACACACACATCCACACACATACACGTCATACATACACGCATCCAATACACACACACATACACGCACACAGAAGCAAAGCGTATGTGTGTGCAGAAAAATATGCGGCGCTTAAAAAAGGTGAACGGCATTTTGTCATAAATAAGACACATACATACACATACTCGCGCACTCACTCACACAAACACACTCATCGCTCATACACAGACACACACAGTGACAGCAGAGGCCAGTGCACAATTACACAAAGCAAATGCAAAAAATAAAAGCAAAAAAGCAGAAATATTGAGAAGAAAAGAAAAATTTATTAAGTGTTGGCAAATGTGTAAAAACAAAACGTAAATACATACAACGCATTGTGTGTGTGTGCAATAGGCAAATCGAGAAAAATGAAAAAGAAAGAACAAAAAAAAAAATACATAGAATTTGTGTGTTGTGTGGCCATTTAATTTGTACTTTAATTTTCAACTTTGTTCTTTTGTGTGTTTTATTTGTTCTCTTTCGCTCTCGCTCTTGCTCTCTCTCCCTCTCATTGTCTTTGCTTTTTGATAAAATATTTTACTCATGCACACGCACACATGCGCGCGCGCACACACACACACACATACACGCAAGCAGCGCTGCTGATGCATTGCGCTCACTCACACGCGCAGGCCGCGCTGCGGAGAGGCGCACAGCAGAGTAGCACGCGCTCGCTATGACGTCTCACTCGCTCATACACACACACACGCACGCACACATCGTCGTTTTGTTGCCATATATTTTGCACGTTTCTCTTTCGCTCTTCCATTTCGCCATTCTACCATTTTTTTTTCTCTCAACGTTTATTCCTTTTTCGTTTCATTTCGTCGTTTTATTTTTTCCCCCATCTCATTTTGTGCTGCGCTGCTGCTGCTGCTGCTCAACCGTTGCCACCTAGTTGTGCAGCATTTGCATCTGGCAGCGCCGCAATGTCGCCGACTACGACGACGAACCAGCGAATCAAAACAAAAAGTGCTTCAGTGTTGCAAAATGTTGGCACACCACAACCAACACACACATCGCGCTTATCGATAGCAGCAGCAGCGATCAACTGTGTAGATTACAAAAATTAATTGAGAAAGAAATATAAATCAAATTAGAAAATAAGAATTGAAAATTGAAATCGATTTGATTTTCTAATTAATTTTTATTGTTTTTTCCTCCGTCTATTTTGCAGATGTCCGCCGGCGCTCAATTGCAGATGGCCCCACAGACCACATCGACCCTAAGTCATCATCATCCTAGCAGTCAGGCAGCACAGCAACAGCAGCAGCAGCAACAACAACAGCAGCAGCAGCCGCAACATTTTGCAAATCATCACAGTACGCAAGCGCAGCAGCAGCAATTGTTGCCGCAAC
Organism: Zaprionus tsacasi; assembly: GCA_018904105.1. Taxonomy (NCBI): domain Eukaryota; kingdom Metazoa; phylum Arthropoda; class Insecta; order Diptera; family Drosophilidae; genus Zaprionus; species Zaprionus tsacasi. The sequence continues at coordinate 11,391,505 of JAEIFR010000001.1, read as the reverse complement.
AACTGACGCAGCAGCAACATTTGCAAACGCATACGTTGCACCTGCAGCAACTGACCACACAGCAGCAGCAGCAGCAACAGCAGCAGCAGCAGCAAGCGGCAGCAGCAGCGGTGGCAGCGGCAGCAGCAGCGCAACAACAACAACAGCAGCAGCAGCAGCAGCAACAATCGCTGCATCACAATCAACTGCCGCAACAGCATCAACAGCTGCAACATCTGCATCAGCAACATAATCCGCACGCAGCGCTGCATCAGCAGCAACAGCAACCGCACGGTGCTGCCGGCGGACACAGCAGCAATCCGGATTCGAATATGAGCACTGGTTCATCGCATAGCGAGAAGGATGTCAATGATATGCTAGGAATTGGTAGTCTACAACAGCAGCAACAGCAGCAGCAGCAACAGCTCAACGCCCAAGGATTGCATTCAAACAACGGCGCCTCCATGCTGGACATGCTCAATGCCCAACAGCAGCAGCAGCAGCAGCAACAGCAGCACAATAGCAGTGGACCTGGCAGTGGACCAGGTCCTGGACCTGGACATGGCCCAGTACCCGTACCCGTATCTGTATCCGTAACTGGACCAGGACCCGCCACCAATGCCACGGGCAAGCAACCGCGAACGCCAGCGGAACGGAAGCGGAAACGTAAAATGCCCAACAATACGATCGATGACAGTGGTAATGGTGCCACCGGTGGTGGCAATAATAGCGGCGGTGGTGTTGTTACCAGCCTAAAGGGTAAATCTCTGGCATTTCGTGATGGTTCCATGTCCAAGGCGGGTCTGGGCTCGTTGAGTTTGGCCGGCGCATTGCCCAGTGTTGGCGGTGGCGGCGGTGCGGGCAGTGGCAGTGGATCTGGAGCTGGCGGTGGTGGTGCTGGTGGCACCGGTGCGGGTGGCAAGAGTGCGCGTCTGATGGTGCCAGGCGGTGGTGTTGCGAATGACAAGAAGATCAGCGAATACTTCAATAAGCCGCAACAGCAACAAACTGGCGCCAGTGCAGTTGCGCTGCGGCAACAGCAACAGCAGCAACACACGGGCAGCAAATCTCCATCGTCGGCAACACAACAGCAACAGCAGCAGCAGCAACAACAGCAGCAGCAGCAGGTGGTTAACAACCAGGTGCAGACGACAAACGCGTATTCCTTACATGGCTATCATGCAGCTAGTCCACAGACGCAGGCACCAAGTCAGCAGGTGCCGCAGGCGGGTCCAGAGTTTCATTATGCGACGGCAGCTGCTGTGGCAGCGGCAGCGGCCAAACAGCAGCAGCAACAGCAACGCCAGCAGCAGCAGCAACAACAGACTTCCAATCCAATGGTTCCTCAACAGACGCCCATGGGTGTGCCCATGTCCCATGTGGGTGTGGCACATGGCGTATTAACCGGACTGGGTGTACCAGTTGGTGTGGGTGGTGTGGGCGTTGGGCCACAACAGACGACGCAACAGCAGCAGAGCCAACAACAGCAGCAGCAGCAGCAGCAACAACAACAGTTGCCGGTTACCACATCAGCAGCATCGGTTGCTGTGGTGCCAACGCATCAACAATTGAGCACGTTGGGTGTCAATGTTGGTGTCGGCGGTGTGAATGTGGGTGTGGGTGTGGGTGTTGTCGGTGGTCTAGTGCCACCACCACCACCGCTTCCAATGGCCACGGTACCAATAATGACATACACGAAGAGCACGCAAACGGAGGTGTCCCAACTGGAGCTGCAGGAACGTGAATCCGAGTTAGAATCGGGCAAGGCGAAGCTGGAGGAGATGACGCGTATGTCGGAAGAGCAAAAGTGCCAGATTATAAGCCATCAGAAGGTGATCGAACAGCACAAATCGCACATAGCCAAGTGCATTGATGTGGTCAAGAAGTTGCTCAAGGAGAAGAGCAGCATTGAGAAGAAGGAGGCGCGACAGAAGTGCATGCAGAATCGTCTGAGATTGGGACAATTTGTTACACAACGTGTCGGTGCCACATTCCAGGAGAACTGGACGGATGGCTATGCGTTTCAGGAGCTTAGTCGACGTCAGGAGGAGATCACGGCGGAGCGTGAGGAGATCGATAGGCAAAAGAAGCAGCTGATGAAGAAGCGTCCAGCCGAGTCGGGACGTAAACGTAACAACAATAGCAATCAGCAGAATAACCAACATCAGCAGCAGCAGCAGCAGCAGCAACAGAATTCCAATTCCAATGATTCCTCGCAGTTGACTGATCGCTTGGGCGGCAATGCTGGCGCCGGTAGCTTGGATAGCGGGATCGGTGCCGGTGTGAATGCGGCTGGGAATGCGAGTGGACCGGGCGGTGTTGGTGTTGGTGGCGTTGGTGGTGTTGGTGTCGGTGTTGGCGGCGGTGTTGCGGGCAGCGGTGCCGGCGGCAGTGGACGTGGCTTATCCCGCTCGAATTCAACACAAGCCCAGCAGGCGCAGCTGCTGCATAATGGCGGCGGTGGTGGCGGTGCTGGTGGACTTGGTGGCGGCGGTGGTGGAGGAGTTGGTGGCGGTGCCGGTTCTGGTGGCAATGTTGGCAGTGGCGGTGGCGGTGTTGGAGATCGTCTATCGGATCGTGGAGGCGGTGGTGGTGCCGGTGGCGCTGGCGGTGGTAATGCCGGCTCTGGCGGTGCCGGTGGCATTGGTGGCAACGACAGTGGCAGCTGCTCTGATTCGGGCACATTTCTTAAACCCGATCCCGTCTCCGGTGCGTATACGGCGCAAGAGTATTACGAATACGATGAGATACTCAAACTGCGACAGAACGCACTCAAAAAGGAGGATGCCGATCTCCAGCTGGAGATGGAGAAGCTCGAACGTGAACGTAATCTCCATATACGCGAGCTCAAGCGCATACTCAACGAAGATCAGGTAAGCTCTAGAGGATTACTTCTCCTCCTCCAGTAGCTCATCATTAATGCTCTCTCTCTCTCTGCTTTGCAGTCCCGCTTTAACAATCATCCCGTGCTGAACGATCGGTATCTGCTACTCATGCTGCTGGGCAAGGGCGGCTTCTCCGAGGTGCACAAGGCATTTGACCTCAAGGAGCAACGCTATGTCGCATGTAAGGTGCACCAATTAAACAAGGATTGGAAGGAGGATAAGAAAGCTAATTATATCAAGTGAGTAGAGCTAGCAGAGCGAGGAAACAAATGATTCAAGCTAGAATTAGCTGTAGATTCCAGAGTCTAAAATGATCTTTATAATCTTGGGAAAGTTGTGCAACTTTTGCACTTTCTAAAAAGTCTTATAAACCCCATATATATATACTGAGTTGTCCGATGCATAAGATGCGCAAAAGTTAATTCAATTCCTGAGCTAGAGAAGTGTTAGATTAGAATGTTTCATTGGGTTGCAGAGAGTCTGACTGGATCTATTTGTGGAATTTCCATTTAATCTCTTGTCTTCCGCCCTATAGACATGCACTGCGGGAGTATAACATCCACAAGGCGCTGGATCATCCGCGGGTGGTAAAGCTCTACGATGTATTTGAGATCGATGCGAATTCCTTTTGCACCGTACTGGAATATTGCGATGGACACGATCTTGACTTTTATCTAAAGCAGCATAAGACTATACCAGAGCGAGAGGCGCGCTCGATAATAATGCAGGTGAGTTGATAATTTAAATATATGTATATATATACGATATATAATGCTGATCTCTCTTAATAGGTTGTATCTGCACTCAAGTATCTAAATGAGATTAAACCGCCTGTCATCCATTACGATCTGAAACCTGGCAATATATTGCTGACCGAGGGCAATGTATGCGGTGAGATCAAAATAACCGATTTTGGTCTATCGAAAGTGATGGACGATGAGAACTATAATCCAGATCATGGCATGGATCTGACATCTCAGGGCGCGGGCACCTATTGGTTAGTCAAATTGTGATCCTAAGTTGAGCATATCATTTGAATTTGATTCTGTTTTTTTTTATAGGTATCTGCCGCCAGAATGCTTTGTGGTTGGCAAAAATCCACCGAAAATCTCATCGAAAGTGGATGTATGGAGTGTTGGTGTGATATTCTATCAGTGTCTATATGGCAAGAAGCCTTTCGGTCACAATCAATCGCAGGCCACAATTCTCGAGGAGAATACCATACTGAAGGCCACCGAAGTGCAGTTCTCCAACAAGCCAACGGTCTCCAACGAGGCAAAGGTGAGTCTAAAATAGATATATATCTATAGATCTTATATATATAACATATTCCCGTTGTAGAGTTTCATACGCGGTTGCTTGGCCTATCGCAAGGAGGATCGCATGGATGTCTTTGCTCTGGCACGACACGAGTACATACAGCCGCCCATACCGAAGCATGGGCGTGGCTCGCTAAATCAACAACAGCAGCAACAACAGCAGCAGCAACAGCAACAACAACAGCAGCAGCAGCAACAGTCGTCAACGTCGCAAGCAAATTCGGCGGGACAGACATCGTTCTCAGCCCACATGTTTGGCAATATGAATCAGTCCAGCTCGTCCTAGCTGCCAACTAAACGTAATTCGAACTCATAATTCGCCGCCGTAGCAGCAGCTGCTGGTCAAGGACAATTGCAGCAGCAGCAACTGCAACAACAGCAACAGCAGCAACAGCAGCAACAACGTTTCACCAACAGCAACAATTATAACAATTCCAACTTCCAACAGCAGCATCACAACAACAACAGCAGCAGCGGTGGTGGCAGCAGTCACATCATCAATTTGAACATGAACAGCAGCAATTGCAATCAGAACAACAACAACAACATTCAGCTGCACAACAACAACAACAATATAACAACATATTGCAATCGGAATAGCAATTATTATACACCAACAATGCTGGTAGATGCAGCCGCCTATTGCTACGAGACTGTTATGGATGCCACACACTATAAGCTGCAGCCACCGATGGGCGGGACAATGACACCGGCGGCAACAATGCAATCGCAACCGTTGCAGTTGCCAGTGCTGACAATGCCAACGACAGCAACACTGGCAGCGGCAGCAACATCGGTGGCAACACTCAACAATGGCAGCAATAGCAATGGCAATGGGGATGGCAATGGGTGCGGCGGAGGCGGTGGTAGCTCGGCAACAACAACACGCACCTATTTGGGCATGTACAAGCGCTGGCAACAGCAACAGTTGCAGCAACAGGCGGAGCTGCAGGAGCAGCAACAGTTGTTGCTGCTGCAACAGGAGCTGCTGTAGAGAGTTGCGGCATGGAGAAGGCTGAGCAAAATTACGTTTAGCAGCAACACTGCCAACAGTTGGGGGAGATTAGAGAGAGATAAACAGAGAGAGAGAGAGAGAACTAAATATGCTGCTGCTGCTGCGCCAACAACAACAGAAAGAAGAAGAAAAAGGAGAAGAAACCAACTGCAACAACCAAACAGAAACATGAATTTCCATTGACCGCAAATGCATCTATAAAGAGTGCACAGAGAACCTAAAAAACAGAAGGGGAATAAACAACTATATATACATATAGTATATATAAACCTATATGTAGTATGTGGTATATATACATATATATATATATATATATTATATTCAATGTGATAAACAAGCGTAATGCAAAAAACAAAAACAAAAAATATGAAAGAGAAATGTAAGAATATCGAAAGGAGAAGAGAAGAAAAGCAACAAAGCAGAAGCAGCGTGAAATTGGCTTAAAGAGAAAAAGGCACGAAAGAGCTTGTAAGAGGAAAGGGAGAGAAATGCTGCAGACGATCGCTGGCTAAAAGAGATCGGAAAGAAGAACGAAAAGCACAAGGAGTAGCAATACGAGAGCAAAGATGATCGATAGGAAACCGCGAAATAGTAGATGAGCAGGAACACAAGAAGCAAGAGATAATGATAATGATGATGATAAGATGAGATGAGCTACATAGTTGTTTAAAAGGCTGCTAAAAAAAAGAAAGAAGAAAACATTGTATTTTTTTTTTTTTTTTTTTTTAACTATATTAAAAAGCAACAACAACAGAAGAAGCAGCATAATTAATTAATTAATATAATAATATAAAATACAGATAAAATTACGTTAATGATATATGATATATATATATGATAAATTAGCAACTAGTTAACCAACAAACAAACCAATCAAGCAAACAAAAACAACAAACAACAAAAGCAAGCACGGCATTGAAAAAAAGAAACAAAAACAAACAGTTTTTCTTTGATAAATCATGAGAACCATAAACAACAAGAACAGCAAGAACAACAACAGAAAGATAGTAAAAGAAATTAGCGTAGAAAGCATTAAAAAGAAATATTTAAAGCAGAAAGAGAACAAAAGGAACAAGCAAAGAAAAGTTACAGAGAACGTTGCCGTTCGTTGCCCTCCCTTGCTTAAACAAAAGAAAAACATGGTTTTTGGGTTTCAAATTGTTGTTCACACACACTCACATACAACACACACACACGAACACACAAACACACAACACATTATTTTGCCTTAATATATACAATACTTATATTATTAAAAACACAATACATCTATATATACATTAAATATATATAATATACGTAAATATAAACAAGTTATATTTGTACATTACACACACACACACACGTACACTCACACACACACTCACACACACATGCACACTCCTTTTAATTTTAAACATATGAAATGAAAATCGCAGTGAGAAAGGAAAAGTTGTTTGCATTTATAAAGAAAAATCATGTTTATTTTGTATCAAAATTTCGTTACATTGATTATGTTTTAGTAGGAGCCAAAAGCGATCGATAGTTTAAAAAAAGAGATCTACATAAACTCACTCACCTATAACTCTACACACACTCGCACATGCTGAACAACAAAGAGAATACCCAGAAAGAAAGCAGGCAGAAAGCAGAAGGAATCATTAAATATATCTATATATATATATATATAAAATACATAAAAGGAAATAGTTGAAATGTTTATCAAAGCAAAAAAGTAACAATATAATAATAATAATATTAATAAAAACAAAATAATATTAAATTAAACAACAATTTTTATATGCCGATACCACAGCGAAAGCAGATAATGATGATGATGATGATGATCATGATGAATATGAGAGCAGGATAGGGAGAAAAAACACCCAAGTATGCAAAATTTACTCTTAAAAAGAAACCTTATATATATGAATATATATATATATATATAAATATATACATAAAAGTAAAGAGAAAAACAACAACAAAACAAAACAAAAAAAACATTGAGAAAACAAAAAAATACTTCTTATTAAATAATAACTAATGTAATAGTTTTTATTAAAAATATATATAAAAACAAATATATATATACATATATATATATATATATAAATATATTAAATAATGTTTTTTTTCTTAATTTTAAACCATAATTGTAATGAACTATTGCGTAACAATGTATTAAATATTAATATCAAAGGCATATTAATAGAAATATATTAAAAAAAAAAAAAAAAACAAAACCGAAAACCATTTGAAAAGGAGAGAAGAAAAAAAAGGAAAAAAAAACACTACCACGCTAAATGTTTCAGTAATATATAGAGATCTATATGTATGTAAACCCCTTATATAAATCTGCCTAAAGCTAAAGTAAACTTAAATGTTGAGAAATGGTTGCTGCAGACAGAAGAAGAGCGAAAAAGAAAGGAGGAAGGGCAAACCAAGAAAAATCGATATAGATTTCGGGGGCGGGGCAGGGTATTAGCAGGTGTACTCTTCGTAAATTCCACAGCTTTTTTTTGTCGAAAACAAAATGAATGATACAAGCATGAGCGCTTAAACAGTGCGAAAGAGACAGCGAAAGAGGGAGAGAAACAAATACAAGAAATACAAAGCAAGCAAACATTTTTTTCTTTAGACTATGCAAAAAAAAACAAACAAACAAAACAAAGCGAAAGAGCAGTGAAAAGAAGAAAGCAAATTAGATTTTAGTACGCTAACAAGTAAATATGAAATATTGCAAAGCGAATCCGTGAATGAGACAGAAAGAGAGAGAGCGAGAAGAGTTACACGAATTGAAGCGAGAGCAGCATGAACAGGTCGTAGCGGAAACGGAAATGGAAGCGCAAGTCCTGGTAGGCAAAAACCCCAATAAAAGAAAAGAAAACAAAACAAAAAAAAAACGAGTAGCAAAGAAACTGTAAATATTAATATACATATATATATAAAACAAAATATAAAAAAAATAAAAAAGAAAAATCAAGATGAACGTAATAATTAATTTATGCCTAATTAAAATCTAATTACGAAGCAATTCGAAGAAAATGCCACACAAAACAGAAACCGTAAACAGAGAGAAAAACAAAAGTATGAAAAGAATAATGCGAATTATGATGCAGTAAAGCAGAAGACAAAAAAATTAAAATAAAAATCGAGTATCGTGAACCATTTCAAGAGACGCGTGCAAAATGTGCACTCTGCGTACTTTCCTTTAATTTTAGCCGAGAGTTTTAAGTGTGTTTTTTTTTGTATTCTACTATTATATTATTATTATTATTATTATGTAATCACATTGGATTATTTTATTGTCGATGTCAGTAAATTAAATGATGTAATTTTAACTTATGCTTACTTCGATTATACGATATATAAAAATACATATATGATATATGATTATGATTATCGCTATTATTATTATGATTTAATTCTAATACGCTATTGATATGATTACACACACACACACATGCATAAATCTAATTTTTTTTGTAACTATAATGTCTATCTATGATTGATCGGATGCGAGTTTGTGTTGATATAATTTATATATAAAATATATATAATATATATGATTTGATTGTAAAATGCACATTTTAAATTAAACATAAACATACATACACATCTGCATATGCCTGTATATCTTATATTAATATATGCATATAGTATATATATAGCATATATATACGCCAGATATGTGCATGTGTTGTGCGAGAGGATACCTATTATTTTTATTATTATTTTTTTAAAAATCATTTCGGTTCGCTCAACGCAAGAGCAACAAAACCAACAACAACAAAAACAAAATAAACAAAATGTTTTGAAAAAGAAAAAAAAAATGAAATTCTTTTTTTTTTTTAATTTACTGCTGAGTTTTCGAGTACGAAAGAAGATAATGATAAAAGCATAATAACTATTAAGTGTTTAAATAGTACCAACTAAATGAGAGTAAAGAAAAACGAAAACAAAGACAAAAACAAATCAAAATATATATATATATATATTTATATATATATATAAATACTTCAAACCCAACCACAATGAGAAAAAGAAGAACAACATGAGAGAAGAAAGAAGATGAAATAATTCTGTAAACTGTAAGGTGTGTCGCAAGTTGAAAAAAAAAAGCCCCAATCGAATTATTTGTTGAGTATTTTATTAATAATTATAAAACCCAAATTGATAAGCAGAAATAAATACATATACGTATATATTATATATATGGTATGTATATAAATAATATATATATTGATATGTATAATGATATATATAAACACAATTAATTATTTAATAGTTATGCTAAAGAATTATTTAAAGCAAGCAAGATAGAAGATAAAACGAGAGAGAGAGAGAGAGAGAGCGAGTGAGGGCGTAGTAGGGCTCCCTCTAATTAGGGCCTACATTCATATATAGACTGGGCCAACCCAGAGCCAACCAGACCCATAAAAAAAACAATACTTCCCACGGGGTTCAATGGGGCCGTGTGTTTCTTAAGGCTACATATATGATCTACATATATGATATATCTACATATACATATACAATTTATATATGTGTGTGGAAATCGGACGGAGCAGAAGGACGAGGAGCTGCAGAGTTGGAGAGTTAGAACGAGGACAGGAGGGCGGCAGAACAGTTTGAAGATGATGATGCAGATGCAAAACTAGATACTAAATTAATAAGTAAACATAAAAATGAATTAATAAATTAATTTCAAAATGAGAAAAAAAAACACAAAAAAAGCAAACAAAACAAAAAACGAAAGACAAAAAGAGATTGAAATAAAAAAAAAATACTAAAATGATTACAAAACAAAAAAAATTTACAAAAAAAAAATTGAATTTGTAGTTTTGTATTTATTAATATAATATTCGTATAAATGAATGTCCTGGTGGAAATTAGTTCCCTTCTGCACCGCTTCCGCCACACAAGCATCCTCAGAAGCCATGCCTGCAAATGAGAGAGAGAAGAATGAAAAAGATCCGACTAGTTTGTGTCAGTTGCTCCATGGATTGGAATATGTTTATCCTAGTAGGGACTGTTGCCATCTAGTATGAGGGAGTCCAGCTCGTGCATGGTCAGCGGCTGTGGTAGACCCTGCAGCTCGTGCTTAGCGTTGCTTATTCAGTCCACATATACCATATATTGCCTGTAGATGTCCATGGTATATATTCATTTTCCTTTGCAAACAACATTTCGTTCGTCCTGTTTCTTCTGTGCCATTTGTTTATTTTGGATTTCTCACTCTACGTTAAATTGTGAGAAAAACTCGAAGATATGGCAACGCCAGTTGTCATTACTGTTAAGTAAATTTGCAAATGCTGGACAACGCTGTTAACGCCAACACTGTTAAGACCAACACTGTTAAATGTTAATAAATTTAACATTCAATATGGCAATATTGTTTCAGTGCAAAATTATCGATAACAATTGTGTATGTTATTAATGTATCGTTACAGAATTTTAAAAATTCAATTTAAAAAATTTGTTTATTGTCTCTGAAAAATCTAACTACTGTTGCCCCTTGACTTTACTTAGTATGTGAAATGCACTTCCGTCTACACATCTGTTGTTTGTTTTCACTTACCTTTTCCGGCTGCAAGTAAACCTATTTCTTATCTACACAGGAGAGCACAACATGCACTCTACCTACCTACGTATCTCTCTCACTCTATTCCAATCTCTCTAATCTGATTATCAGCTTCAAATTAGTTCGACACGCTCTTCTGGAAGCTGTCGTCATTACGCAGCTCTATCAAAATTCTTTTCTGCTCATCCTATTCTCTTTTATTGTTATCTCAATCGACACGTTGGCCATGCAGAGACCCCCTGAATTTCACAACGGATCACCCCAAACTTTTAACCTTTAGAAGGCCCGTGTATATGTAGATGCAGCATCAACGACGTAGTAGACACAGAGACCCAAATCCGGACAGAGAGAGAGCGAAAGAGAGAGGGAGAGCGAGCGTGCTCAGCAGATAAGCATCTGCTGGCCTACTCGACTCGAGCTATAAATCCGCACGAGCTCAAGTTTCCATGTTTCAGTTAGATCTTTCGATTTCAACGTAAACGATCCTCGAAAATCGCTTTCGGTTTGCTACTGTGATAAGCCCCAACTAAGCCCAGTCCAAGATCAATATACTATACTGTATTCCCAGTTCGGAGAGTACCAGGTTACGACGTTACGTCAAACCCGCGATTAGTGGAAAGTTTTTGTTTTGTTTTGCCTAATTTGCAAAAAAAATAATGGAAGTGCCGCCGCCCCTTGTTCTGAAGCGCTCACTCTTTGTGCCCAGCCGGACTCTGATGGGACCGGGTCCATCGAACTGCTCGCAGCGTGTGCTGGAGGCCATGAGTAACCCGGTGCTGGGTCACATGCATCCCGAGTGCCTACAGGTAGGGAGCGACTAACCCATTGCCCCGTCTGACTGTCCCTATTTATAAGGGTTTTACATGGTATGCTAGGTTTATACGATGTTCTTATCTTTCTATAAGATATATTTACAAACTGTAGAACCCTATATCTTTACAATCTTGAACTATGCGAGATAAACACAATCCTAAAATTTCTTAAGATTGTTTATTATGTTTGCTCCCAGTGATCCAATCCTCGCTTTCTCCTGCTCCTCCCTTTATTAAATGCAAATCCGATCTCTCAATATTATAATATACTCGACGTATAAACGTAGCCCGAATTGGCGATAACCGAGTACAAAGTACGCCAATTAATGAGACGCTTGACTGATCGTTGTTCCTTTTTGCCTTCTCTTTGCCGCTTCGCCTCATCTCACCACGATGCGCCTCGGCTCGTGCCTCCCACAAACAGATAATGGACGAGGTAAAGGAGGGCATCAAGTATATATTCCAGACGCTGAACGATGCAACGATGTGCATCAGCGGGTCGGGGCACAGTGGCATGGAGGCGGCGCTCTGCAATCTGATTGAGGACAACGACGTGGTGCTGCTAGGGATCACGGGCGTTTGGGGCCATCGTGCTGGTGATATGGCACGTCGCTATGGCGCCGATGTGCGTTACGTGGAAGCGAGTTTCGGGCGTGCCCTGACGCTGGAAGAGATTCGTTTCGCCTTCGATACACACAAGCCGCGCGTCTTCTTCGTTGCCCAGGGTGACTCCTCGACGGGCATCCTGCAGCGACACATACGCGAGATCGGTGAATTGTGCCGACAGCACGATTGCTTCCTGGTTGTCGATGTGGTCGCCTCTCTGGGCGGCACACACTTCCTCATGGACGAGTGGAAAGTGGATGTTGCATATGCCGGCTCGCAGAAATCCCTGGGCGGTCCAGCCGGCCTGACGCCCATCTCGTTCAGCAAGAGAGCCATGTCGCATATTGTGCAGCGCAAGTCCAAGCCGAAGGTCTACTACTTTGACGTACAGCTCATCGGTCAGTACTGGGGCTGCTATGGCAAGCCTCGCATCTACCACCACACCATTTCGTCCACGCTGCTATACGGATTACGCGAGGCACTGGCTCATTTCTGTGCGATGGGGCTAAACAGCGTGGTGCAACGCCATCAGGAATGCTCCGCTCGCCTGCAGCTGGGCATTGAGGAGCTGGGCCTCGAAATGTTCGTGCAGCACGATGCGGATCGTCTGCCCACTGTCAACACCATCAAAGTTCCCTTCGGCGTGGACTGGCGCAAGGTTGCCGACTACGCCATGCGCAAGTGAGAGATCCGAGCAATACTTCCCCATCTTGTCACTTGATTAATTCCTCTCTTGCAGATACAATCTGGAGGTAAGCGGCGGACTGGGTCCCACTGTGGAGCACGTCTTCCGCATTGGGCTGATGGGCGAGAATGCCACCTTGGAGAAGGTCGACATGGTGCTCAGCATTCTGAATGAGGCCATTCAGAGCATAAAGCTGCGCGCAGAGCGTGCCAAAATATAATTGTGATGAATATTTCCTTTAATGTTGCACTTGTTTTTAATTTTTAATAAAAACTATTACAGAAATTTAAAATTCGCAAGAGAAGCAAGTTATCGATATTAATCGAGCGCCATCGATTTGTTACAGTGACAGCTGATGTCATGTTAAACTCAAAATGGCACTGTTAAGAAACCTAACCAAACAAGTGTTAACAGCTCAACGCTCTGTTAAAGCGTCACACCTGACATTACTTTAGACAGCACGTTGAATTTGCAATTAATTTCCATATGCTCTTCTTTTTGTTGGCGAAAACAAAACTTCGGCGAGTTAATAGCTTATAAATTTATTGAACGCCAGAGGCGTTCATGCGCCACTAGCAAGTCACTATACATATAGAAAAAAAAAAGTTTAAAATTGTACACTTAAATGTTTATTTGTTGTTGTTGTGTGTGTATGGGTATATCATCAACTCGGATCTATTTGAATCGACGTCCACATTAGCATTTTAGGTATACAATAGTTGGTGCAACTGCTGTTTAACCCTGCTTCTGGGCCAGTTCACGGGCCTTGACGCGCTCCAGCTTGGCAATGCGAGCCAAACTCTTCGAGCCAAGGATACCACCGCCCCAATGACGACGGATCTCCTCGTGGCGATCGTTGAAGTTGGTCTTCACAGCCTCCAGAACCTTGCTGAAGTTGGCCTTATCGTTGTTCTCAACGGTGGTCAGAGCGAGGGCAGTGCAGGTCTTGCGACGCACCAGACGACCCAAGCGAGCCTTACCCTTGACAATGCAGTAGGGCACACCCATCTTGCGGCACAGAGCGGGCAGGAAGAGCACCAGCTAAAAACAAACAGAGAAACACAATTTAGACACGTGTTTTGAACTAGAGATAAAGTAATTCAAACAATGAGGAAGAGGGGGGAAATAATATAGTAAGCTCAGCTGTCATTTGACCACATGAAAGACATGTTTAAACATGCTTCAGTTGAAGAAATTCATATTAACATCATTTAAGTTGGAGGCGGATGCGGACGGGATGATTATGTTGCCAAGACAGCACACTTACCTCTAGGGGATCGACATCGTGAGCGATGACAACCAGCTGAGCTTTCTTCTGCTCAATGAGCTTGGTAACAGTGTTGGTACCGGCAGAAACATAGCTAGGCTTCTTCTTGGGCTCAACTTCCTTGCCCTTGGCCTTGGCCTCAGCCAGCTTCTTCAAGCGCTGCTTCTTGGCCAGAGGGGACTCTGGGCGGTACTTCTCCAGCAGCTTGAATAGCTTCACAGCTGTGGTCTTGTCCAGGGACTGGCTGAACTGGTGAATTGGTGGTGGCACCTTCAGACGCTTCTGCAGCACAGCCTTTTGGCGCTGGATGCGAATGTATTTGGGCCAACGCACGAAACGCGACAGATCGCGCTTGGGCTGAACATTCTGGCCTGCAAAACAACGCAAGGTAAAGAGCCAAGTTAGTTGGAAACCAGAGCAGGTAATTCCTAGGTACTACTTACCGATGCCGAAGTTCTTGGGACGCTTCTCGAAGAGCTGGTTGACAACTTTCTTGACAACTGGCTTCTTGACAGCCAATGGAGCTGGGGCTACCTTCTTGGTCACTGGCTTCTTCTTTGGCCTGGGCTGTAAGTTGAAATGGTTTCAGTTTAGTTATGTGCACATCACATATAAGCTCATACATTGTGTATGGGTATTCTTTCGTATATATATTCTCGCGAACACACAAAAACAAACAAAACAAAAAACAGAAAAAAAAATATATAAAATAAATCACTTTTCTCGGCACTTTTCACACAAAACGTTTGTATAATTCGTTTAGGTAACGTTGTTTACCTTCTTAACAACCATTTTCACGCAGTTTTATTTAAAGATGCTAACAAAAAATGCAGATTATATTGCGGGTCGTTTAAAAAGACCAGCTTTACGTCTGCCCGTCAGAAAGGTAAAGGAATGGCGAGAGCGGCGGAAGTAGCCTTCTTGTCAAAATTGACTTTTCGCCGATACACGGTTGCATTTTCTCGTAGTTTGCATGCATGAAACACCAGGTGGCGTTTTCAGAGTTGCTCGTACCGACATTCGATATGTCGATTTTTGTTAAAGAAACGCTACAGAAAATACTAGCAACAAGTAGAAACATACTGCATTTACTTGTAGTGCATACAGCGTGCGGTCACACTGTACTAACTTTAATTTACCCTACCTGTTGCATTAACATTTGCGCTTGCGCTCAAATGTTGAAATTAGCATATAAATTAATTAAACTCAATTCCAATTGATGAGCAAGTTCAAGTGCCGTGAAAATTGTGGATCCAATTGCTACGCGCGCTGCAAGAAAATAAGCTGTTGGTGCGCTGCAGTGCAGTTCCTACCCTGCTTGCAGACACAGGGCCACCATTTTTAATTTCTTTGTTTATTTTGTGTTCCATCTTCGTCGCAGTGTCAGCAGCAGCAGCGCACCGATCGCACCCGAATTTGAATGCATAAACAGAGAACGATAGTGGGCAAACGTAAACGAAATACGATCGTAAACAAAAGCGACGAAAAAACGAAAAAAAAAACAAGAACTAAATTGATGAATGCAACAAAAGAGAAAAAATGAAGTGAGTGATAAAACAAAGTGAAACATGGCCAGCAATGGGGCTGGTGGCGTTTCCTGCGGCGGCAGCGGTGGTGGGGGCGGCGTTGGCGTCGGTGGCGGTGGTTGCACTGTCAATCATACACACGCCGTATGCGTCTGGGAATTCGAGTCTCGTGGTGGCAAATGGTTGCCCTACTCGCCGGCCGTGTCGCAGCACTTGGAGCGTGCGCATGCCAAGAAATTGACGCGCGTTATGCTGAGCGATGCGGATCCCAGCCTGGAGCAGTACTATGTAAATGTGCGGACCATGACCCAGGAGTCGGATACGGAATCTGAGGCAGGACTCCTGACTATCGGTGTGCGGCGCATGCTCTACGCCCCCAGCAGTCCGGCCGGCAAGGGCACCAAATGGGAGTGGTCAGCAGGAGGCAGCAACAGCACCGACAGCAACTGTGACTGGCGGCCATACAACATGCACGTGCAGTGCATCATTGAGGATGCGTGGGCGCGGGTAAGTTGAAATTTCGAACTGTTCTCGTACTTTCTAGTCAAATCCTTCGCCTTTCAAACAAGGATCTTGAGAAAAGTCATCGTAAACAGTTCATAATATATACTTAATTTATTATTTCATTAGTTAAATGGATTATAACATTATTCGTTGCTTTCTGCAGGGCGAACAAACTTTGGATCTGTGCAACACGAACATCAGCCTGCCATATACGATTAACTTTTGCAATCTGACGCAAATGCGACAGCCGAGCGGTCCGTTGCGCAGTATACGCCGCACACAGCAGGCACCGTATCCACTGGTCAAGCTGACACCACAACAGGCTCTGCAGTTTAAGGCAAATAGCAACAATGGCAACGACTATGCGAACCATCAGCAGCAGCAGCAACAGCAGCAGCAGAGGAACAATACGTTGCCCAAAATGGGTGCAATGTTGCCGCCATTGCATCGACAACAGCATCCGTTACCCATGTCGGTGACGGTGAGCAACAGCTCGCATGGACATCATCATCTTCATCAACAACAACAGCAACAGCAGCAACACCTTCATCAACAGCAGCAGCAGCAGCACCAGCAACAGCAGCAACATCAGCTGCAGCAGCAGCAGCATCAACAACGAAAATCACACAAGAAGCACAGCGAAATCTCCACAACGAATCTGCGCCAGATACTCAACAATCTCAACATTTTTGGAAGCAGCACCAAGCACAGCAGCAACCACAACAACAATCATAACCACCTGTCGTCGGCAGCATCCAGCTCGAATGTGGCGGGCTCTACGCTGCATCTGATGCAGCATCAGCATCAGGCGCACTTCTCGCACAGCGGCAAGAGCATGCTCACCTCATCGATGAACAGCCATCATAGCCGCTGCTCGGAGGGATCGTTGCAGTCGCAACGTAGCAGCCGCATGGGTTCGCATCGGTCACGTTCGCGTACGCGTGCCTCCGATACGGATACGAACAGCGTCAAGTCGCATCGTCGTCGACCCAGTGTGGACACCGTGTCGACATATTTAAGCCATGAGAGCAAGGAGAGCTTGCGTAGCCGTAATTTTGCCATATCTGTGAACGATCTGCTTGACTGTTCGCTTGGCAGTGATGAGGTCTTTGTGCCATCGTTGCCACCATCGTCGCTGGGCGAGAGGGCGCCGGTGCCGCCGCCACTGCCAATGCCGCATCATCATCAGCATCAGCAGCAGCAGCAACAACAGCAGCAGCAGCAGCAGCAGCAACAACTACAGCAGCAGCAGCAACAACAACAGCAGCAGCCGCAGCAACAACAGCAGCAGCAGCAGCAGCAATCAATCGCTGGTTCGATTGTGGGCGTGGACCCAGCCAGCGATATGATATCGCGCTTTGTTAAGGTCGTAGAGCCGCCGCTGTGGCCCAATGCACAACCGTGTCCCATGTGCATGGAGGAGCTAGTGCACTCGGCACAGAATCCTGCCATATCGCTAAGTCGCTGCCAGCATCTGATGCATCTGCAGTGCCTCAACGGGATGATAATAGCGCAACAAAATGAGTTGAATAAGGTAAGATAAAGAAGAGGGAGGAGATTATAAAATCAGACTAAATTAAGAGGAAACCACAAGCTTTTTATATTGAACTATATTGAGCTTAACTTTCTATTATGCTGCCATCTCTTTCTAAAGCATGTAAACTTATTTGCTCTCCCTCTCTATCTCCTGCAGCAAAACCTGTTCATTGAGTGTCCCGTCTGTGGCATCGTCTATGGCGAGAAGGTGGGCAACCAGCCCATTGGCAGCATGTCCTGGAGCATTATCAGCAAGAGCCTGCCCGGCCATGAGGGTCAAAATACCATACAGATTGTCTACGAGTAAGTTCTCTCTCTCTCTCTCACTCGCTCTCTTTCTATTTGATGTTATCGTTTGCTGTTCACTCTTTCAGCATTGCCTCGGGTCTGCAGACCGCCGAGCATCCGCATCCTGGTCGTGCTTTCTTTGCTGTCGGTTTTCCACGCATTTGCTACTTGCCGGATTGCCCGCTGGGTCGCAAAGTGTTGCGTTTCCTTAAGATCGCCTTCGATCGACGTCTCCTCTTCTCGATTGGACGTTCGGTGACGACGGGACGCGAGGATGTTGTCATCTGGAATAGCGTTGATCACAAGACGCAGTTCAATATGTTTCCGGATCCCACCTATTTACAGCGCACCATGCAGCAGCTGGTGCATCTGGGCGTAACGGACTGAAGTCGGACGAATCACATCCATCTCCACCTCCCTCTCACTCCCTTAATCCATAATCGCTTCTTCCATAACAAATCTTCATCAATCTCAATGTGTGTGCAATTTTATATATGTTTTTTTTTAATCCTTTTTATTTTGTCCAGTGTTCGAGCTGCTCGAACCCTAAAAACAACAAACGAAACAAAACGATCGATGTAACTCACAATGTAGCGCAAGAAACGCAAATGCGAATGCAATTTCCTTTTCTTCCATTTTCAAATAGGAACCGTATGAACTGTTCTTCCACTATATAAGTATTGTATTTAGTATATATATATATTAAGGGATATATATATATATATATATAAACATAGCACGTAAGACCACGCTCTACTCTCACTGTATTGCCACACTATGCTATAATAATGATTCCATGAGACATACATATATATATGTTGTAGTTCCGACTTCCAAGACACCTATTAGTATTAGTATTAGTTAGTCTTAGTAAGCGTAACTAAGTTTAAGTTGTGCCAAAATTGTTTAAATGAAAAAAAAAGAATAGAAGCCCAATTTGTTAACGCGAATTTACATAGATCATTTTGTATTCACTCAGATAATGCATGTTTATTTGTGATTATTAATCAAATCATTCTCATTAGAAATCATTATATAGATACTCGAACTTAGTAGATCATCTCATTCGTTTGCACTTCTCAGTTCAGTTAGAGTGTAACTATCTATAAGTCGACTATTGATTTTCAGAACCCTCTCGCATGATTAATGTATTTTTTTGTGATTTTATATTGTATAATCAGTCAGCCTACTACATCCATTTGTGAATCTCTTGCATCTCAGTATCTCTGTTATTAAGCTCTCTCGTTCCCACTGATATCTAGCTAAACTTTTGTTTATATAGTTTTTTTTGTATTTATACCTGTTTCTACCTATCGAATATTGTGATTTTAAAGTGAATCAATCGACTCAACTGAGAAGTGCATCTTGATATCCCAAATACCTAAGTAAAATCATTTAATCATTTCCATATTTGAATTTATGCTTCTGCAGGCGGCTACCGACAGAATTATGATATAGTTTTATATACATATGTATTCATATTCATACATAGTTACATTTACCATATATCATATACGAACATAGATATTTGCACTCATTATATTATTTTTTTTTTGTATTCAATTGTTGCTTTCATATTGATATCATCTCGATAAAACACATACACATACACATATACGATATACACATACGATATTTACACATATCTAGCAAGAGAGACAGACAGCTATGGGGTGCGCCCAGTTAATAATATAACTAAGTTGTATTTAGCACTGATTAGTTGTAGAGTTATTAACCAACACCTGCGCTATAAGAACGAACTATGCAAATTACTACATACATATAACAAATTATAAGATCATATATACAGATACAGATACAGATACACACATAACGAATACATAAACAAAGCGATAAATAAATAAATAAATATGTTTCAAATGCGATTTAAATCGACTTGTTGCACTTGTTGTCGTTATTCCTTTTGTTGTTGTTGTTGTTGTTCCTCGAATTGTTGGCGACAAATTTAGCGCATTCAAGGTTCTTTTTTTTATTTATTTTTTTTCGATTGCGTTTTCGTTTTCAGCGTGAATCACTTAATATAAATTAAAATCAATTTTTGTGCATTTTTCATGCGTGATCTTTAGCTGGGCCCCCTCTGCCTATCTGCAACTTGCCCCATCCTTATAAGGCACTTGCCACAAGTTGCGCCGTCTTCAGCTGACGTCAGCGACATCTCCGACGTCTGTCGCTGCCCACGCAAGGACAAACTGCTCAGGGTTGCAGCTTGAAGCTTTCACTGCGTCGCAGCTGTTGCATTATCTTTACCGTTAGAGCTGCTTTGGACACCCCAAGCTGCTGTGGGTGATCTCCTTGTGCCAGTTGCATGTGGAGAATGTTTTCCTAGAATTTTATTGTGATTTCATTTGATTGACACTGAATGTTGACGTTGACATTCAACACACGCACACACACACACAGTCGATCCGTACATCATCCGAAAGCGTACAATAAACAACTGCATATCCAGTCAGATGGGTGAGTGAGTGGTTTTGGCCAAAACTGCATAACCCACTGACCATGTGGTGCTTCACTTATTTTTATTTCATTTATTTTTTGAGCCTCGCTTTGCATTTCGATAAGGAGTTTTCACTTTGTGGGTTTTTTTTATTTTTGGGTGTATTGTAACATGACAAGGGCGTCGTCTTACTACCTTATCGAGGTAGATCTGTAAATTCTCATTATTTTGATGCCAGCAACATTCATTGTAGACGACATTGATGGCATGGCTGATGGAGTCAGGAAATTCGGTACTCAAGTATTTTGCAGGCTGGAGCTATGAAATTTGGTAGAAATGCTGCGATAAGATGTTTAATCAAGTCTATACCCTTATAATTGATAACTATGCAATATTACTATGGAATTTCCTATTTTACCTCAAGTAACTCGGGCTGGGCCAGCGGTAGCAAGTCAAGATTTGGCATGTGATTGGGTTTTGGCATATATTTAAGCTTTATAACTGAAATTGGGTAGTCTTCCCACTATTAGGTATAAATTTCAAAAATTTATTAAACATAGCAATCGTTGAAATCTGAATTCTGTTGCTGTACTGCAAACATTATTCAGTTTCCATCGAGCTAACTTTGTGTTCTGTTCCTATACACAAAAATCAAATATTATTTAACAAGTTTTTCTCGTTCTGATAAATTTTGATAATTTTGATAAATTGGATATTTTCCTTCTTCGAAATCATGCCTAATCTATCGAAATTTGCTAGGAAAGCATTCTTATTGGATTCGTATACCTTGCTAAAGACAACGGTAAAAACCTTCAAGATGCCCGATAAATTACCAACCATACCGGAGGAGGAGAATGAAGATATTGCCGAAAGGGAATATTTTATCTTCAAGCAGGCAAATAAAATACCATCTAAGAAATGGAATGGAAATCAGAGTTATGAGAACGGAAATGGTATCTACATGTAATTGGATGGAATGTTATGGAATGTCATGGAATGATCTCGTACCTACATTCGCAGTTGCCAATCAACTAAAATTCAGCTAAAGAAAGTAGCAGTTTTTTGCATTTTTATTTACTTTGGAATAAAAACAAACAGATTTAATTGTATAGCATGTTTTTGGTTGAAATTGGGTACCTCACATGGACTGCTTTGTCTTAACTTTATTTTGTATATTGTTCCTATATTATATTTATTTCTTTTATTCTGTACAGGGTATCCCTAGTCCAGGAAAAGTCCTTGTGCTTTCTGTCTGTCTGTTTTGAAGGTTAGGTTTGACTTGTGGATGCTGCTGTTGTACGAAACCCACATACATATGTAAATGGGTTCCACACACACACACACGCACATCCGGACTAGGACTGGAACGGGCAGATGACCGCTGCCCACAGCTAGCGACGCTGCGCTGCTGCCTCAGTCGCTGCTGCTGCTGCTGCTGTCGCCTATCTCTCTGCTCGGAGACGAGCCTAAATGCAGCAACAATTGCGGCTAGTGCAATCAGTTAAGAGCCTCCGCTCGTGCCAAACGGTTGGTTGTGCGCATCTTTTCACCCAAGTCTCCAACAAGTCGCAAGTCTCCACTATCAAACAACAACAACAACGATAACGACAACAAACAACGAACAGTAAACAATTTTTTTTGTGTTTTTTTCAATTTTGTGGATCGCATATTGCAATATCGCGTGTGCCGGCAGCAGCAACAGCAACAATAAAAAAAAAATAAGTACAGTTATAAACATTTAACCGCAAATCAATCAAAAGTTCTGTGCGCCTCCCCTCCCTGTCGCAACTCTACCAAAACTATCCTACCTCCCCACAAGGCGCCCTCTGCCGGCCCCAACGATCGTTTGTCAGTTTACGCAGACGCGTAATTCGAGCTCTTTCCGCGAATTGTACACACACACACACTCACTTACATAGAATCCAAACAACAGTTGTTGTTTCTGTGTTTCCCATCCCATCCCGCCCCCTTTGCCCACGCCCTCCGTTTGTTTGTCTCCAGTTACAAAAGCCGCGACGCCAGGCAACGTCTCTCTGATAAGCAGCAGCTGCAGCAGCAGGTGAGCATGGCAAAAGTTATACAAAGTACACAAAATACACACACACACACGCAAGTATAGTGCAAACACAATACATACAGCATACACATGCAATACACACGCCATACACATGCAAATTGCACTTGCAGTGCGAAAAAAGTTCTAAGCTGGCGTTTTCTGTGGTTTTCCGGGCGCCATCTAGCGGCAAATCAATCAGGCAAGCTGCACTCGCTCTCTCTCTCTCTCTCTCCCACTTTGCGCACAGTGGGCCAGAGTGCAGAGAGAAACTGTTTCATGTGTAGGCGCAAGCGCATAAATCACGCGTAATTTACACAGAAAAAAACCAATGTAAAATCTACACAGAAAAAAATTCGAAAAGAATTGAAAAATTAATTCGAATTAAGCACATTGCCATATAACGAACTTTTACGAGCGCCTCGCACCAAAAAAAAACAAAAATTTTTGTGCATTTTTTGTTGTTTGTTTTTTTCTTTTTTGAAATTTATGAGCGCGCGCCGCGTCTCCGATTATCGTTTATCGGGCCATTGTCCACACGCCTTCCTACGCGATTCTCACATCGATGTGCGATAATTCACTTGATCCATCAAATTGAAAGATCACCCTCACATCTATAATACTATATATATGCAAATTGTGAGACTTATGAATTATACTTATCGTATAAGCCCGCAAATTGATAAGTGGGGACGCACCCAAAGTCCAAATTGTTTATTGTTATTTAAATCCACATTATTTGTCTAAAGTTATTTATTTTACGGTCCCCCATTACCTAAATAAGTCAAGTCTTAATCTAGCGGAGATTTATCTGCTAATTGTTGGATGAGATTATACGTATACTTTGAGAGGGTTTCAGCAGGGGAGGGGGGTTTATTTTTGTATGCTACAGAAGACCATGATACCATTTTGATATATTAAAATTTATTTATTTATATCTAAAGTCGATTTATTTATTTTTATCTTAAGTCATCGAGACTTAGGATACTTGGGAACCTTCCTAGATAAGTAGATTTATCCTTGCTCAAATTATGCCCAGGGTTACCGTAGTCTCTCCCAAGTTCAACTACGTCTCCAGATGCCTCTCCCAATCCGTGTATGGTTGCCTAATCAACCTGCCTGACTGACTGACTGACTGACTGATTGACTGATTGACTGATCATTCAGCCTATTTGCCCAATTGCGGTTTTGAACTTGTTTGGCTTTTGGCCGGTGGGGGCTACCAGTACCCTCGTAGTACCCCCTCTCCCCCTCTCTCTCTCTCTCTCTCTCTCTCTCTCTCCCCCCTACCTGGCTGAGAACGTGCTGTGGATTTCAATTGCCGTTTGACCGAACATCATTGTTGATGTTAACCAAAACTGAAATCGAAATACGCGACGCTGGCGGCCACAGCAACTAATCACAACAGCAGCAACAGTTGCAGTTGCAGCAGCAACAACAACAGCAGCAGCAGCAACAACAACATTTTTTATTGCCATTTGCCATGTTTCATTTTAACCATTTACGGGGGAAATGTCACAACTTGTTTCCAACTAAGCAGGCGAAGGAGGAGCAGGAGGAGTAGGAGGAGGCAGAGGAGAGGAGAGAGGGGTAGCCACTTGGGGGACCCGGCATTTTGGGTGACTTGGGGCTATCTGGTTCGCCTCGTCCAGAGTGCAATAAACAACACAAAATCATGATAAATTGAAAATAATATTAACGAATCTATGTACGTTCGTATGGGGCGACAGACGCGACGTGTACAACACTCGACAACAACAACAACAACATCGAGAGCAACAACAACGAAAACAACAACGAAAGCAACAACTGAAAATGAATCAAAATGAAAAATGCATTCGCATTTGTATGGGCAACAAGAAGTGGCAAAATGCGTTGATTGATCGACTGAAAGATGACCTGCAGATTGTAGAAAGTGCGCTGAAAGTGTAGAAAGAGATTTCCTTGATATTGTACGAGGGGTGCCAGTTATAAACTGCAGTTTCTAGAAAGATCTAGTGACTTTTTGTGGAGGAGTAGCGGAAATCAAGCACTTCTTCTAGCCATTTCCTAATTATCTACTCTATAAGTTATGCAATCCAGTTGAAACTTTGCTTAGAGCTTCTCTATACTCTTTAAAATTGCCCTATCAAATTTCATTATAATACATTGAGGGATTCGGCTTGAATGTAGCGAAATGGTTGCAAATTTAAGTATGTAGCCTAGTTCCTAGTGTAGCATACTCTGCAATCATTTGCCTAGACAATTCTTCATGTACAGGGTATATGACTATGGGAATTGCATCATCGCCTTCCAACTGACATTTTGCCCATTACTTATGCGCATTTTAAATGATTTTCCATTTTCATTTCCACAGGAGTCGCCACCGAACGTTGCAAGTTTGAGTTTACCATGGAGTTGGAATGCGATTTGGGTGCCATACAAAACGAGGAGTTGCTCAGGAAAATGGTAAGTGAGATCCAGAGCCAGAGTTACGTATCAATTAGTCTTTGTGTGTGTGTGTGTGTGGGGGGTACCAGGGTACCAAACTAAGTAACCCTCAATGACAATTCAATTGGGGACTCGGGAGAAGTTTGTGTGATATACTAGCTGTATGTATGATTAAGTAGATCAGGGATATGCATAAATAAATGTTGAATAGTGAAGAATTTTTCATACTACCCCCCTGACATGACCCTACCTGGATTTCCAACTCACAGAAAATTAAAATCGATTTAAACTTTAAAAAAAAATTACCTAAATTTTCAAAATATCGAATAATTTTAAATAGTCCATTTCGATATTTTTTAAATGTAGAATCACACAGGTTGTTAAAACATAATCAGAATGTCATTCCGCGTGGAAATCGTTTGATTTTTAAGAAAGTTACGATAGGTGTAAAATGAGAGTCTCAGGCCTGTTGAGGGTGTTACATGTCTAATTTTTTGACCAGTTCGACATGATTTTTGGGCCAAAATTAAGTATCGCTTAGAATCGATTTAAATAATTGTTTAGAATGTCATTCCGCGTGAAAATCGTTCGATTATTAAGAAAGTTACGATAGGTGTAAAATGAGGGCACGAGGCCTGTTGAGGGTGTTACATGTCTAATTTTTTGACCACTTCGACATGATTTTTGGGCCAAAATTAAGTATCGCTTAAATTCGATTTAAACAATTGTTTTATAATAAATCTGCATCTGCAATCGATTAAAATTAAAAACTCGCGATTTAAAATTTCAAAAAAAAAAATTTTGGTGAAATTTCATAGGGGGGACCCTTGCCTAAATTTTCAAAATATCGAAAATTTTCGAAAAGATCATTTTGATATTTTTTAAATGTAGAATCACTCAGGTTGTCAAAACATAAACAAAATGTCATTCCGCGTGAAAATCGGTTGATTTTTAAGAAAGTTACGATGGGTGTAAAATGAGGATACCAGGCCTGTTGAGTGTGTTACATGTCTAATTTTTTTACCACTTCGACATGATTTTTGGGCCAAAATTAAGTATCGTTTAAAATCGATTTAAACAATTGTTTTATACTAATTTTGACCTCCGCAATCGATTAAAGCTAAAAACTCGCGATTTAAAATTTAGAAAAAAAATTTTTGGTGAAATTTCATAGGGGGGACCCTTGCCTAAATTTTCAAAATATCGAAAAATTTCAAAAAGACAATTTTGATATTTCTTAAATGTAAAATCATCAGATTCCCTTGGGAGATGGTTTTTCTTCATGGTTCGAACTCTAGATTGATTTTGCATCAAAATATTGTGAATCCAGAATTTTGAAAAATTTCGGACTTTCCTTGCTGTGCTATCTGTCCCACTGTCCTGCCTGCTCACTTGCGCCACCTGTTGAGAGTTCTCTGCTCTCCCCCTCACCGTCACTCAGTCTGCCTCAGTCTCAGCGCGAGACAGAGAAGAAGCTAGAGAAGATGCGAGAGATGTTCTCGAACAAGCGGCAGGCTGTCACCCAGTTCAACCTGACCAAATTGGGTCATTTATGGGGTTGGCCAGTCCCGGCTTGGTCTGACTCGATTCTCGGCTAGCTGTGTGGGCTGCGCTGAGTTGGCTTAGACAACGCAATAATCGTTAAAAAGTCGTTAAACAGAAATCAATGGAAAAACGATGACGCTGTCGCTGTCTCTGTCGCTTAACTTGGCCAACATTGATGAACGATGCGAGCAGAGGTAGAGGCAGAGGCAGAGCAGAGAAAAGAGACGAGACGAGAAACATCTATATTAATAATAAACACAATAAATGCGAAAATTGTACAAAAATAGCGACGACGCTGAGCGGAGGCTGCCCACGCAGTCAGCTGCGACGCCGGCTTGAGCGAGCTTGCGCTCTCTCTGCTCTCTCTCCTGTCTCTCTTTGCGGCGAATTGGGATGCTGCCTGCGATGAGTCATGGCGCATGAATCAAAAATGTTGAACTCGACTGACCGCAACGTCGCGTCGCAGCGTTGCAGTTGCAGTCGACGCTGACGTCACGCTGCTGCGTCGCTGCACGAATTGCCACAGTTGCCAACTGCCCAAAGTGTTCAACTGTTTCAATTGGCAACACGTAATTCGCCAATTCGAGAGTTGCCAATCACTTGGCCATGATTTTGCAAGCAGGCAGGCAGGCGGCGCTGCGTGGGCCTGCAGCCAAACTGGCACAGCGCGACACCCGCTATGGCCATCTGTCTGGCCAGATTGGCGCATATGGCAACTCCTGCAGCCAACAAGTTATCGATTTATTGCGCTATCGACTGTCGGAGAGCGCTTTGTGGCACTTGCCACATTGCAAGTTTTGCTCAATTAGCGCGTTATCGATCTATCGATTTATCGACTTATCAATTTATCGATTTATCAATTTATCGACTTGCCTTCTAGTAGCCAACACGTCTGCGCAGCGTCTGCTGCGTCGCAGATGAGTAACCGCTGCTTGCGTAGGCGTCGCAGCGACGCGTCGTGTTGAAAAAAAAAAATTATCGAAATCGGAATTGGAATTGGAAATGCAACAACAAAAATAACAACAGCACCCACGGCACGAATATTCGATCGATCCGCTCTGATTTATAGCACATTACAATATGCTATAAATGTTTATAGCACATTTATATAGTTATGTATATCGTGTTGTTGTTGTTACCATCTGGCCTGATCGCTCCACGAAATATCAGTTGAACTGGACACTCGAACACGTTCGTACATGTCACACAGCATGTGTGTGTGAGTGTATGTGTGTCTGTGTGTGTGTGTGTGTGTGTTAAGTTTTCTCAATTTGGGCACGATCGATTAGTCAACAATTCCCATCGGCATTGTCATTATTACGAGGTTCTCTTTCTGTTTCTGTTTTTGTATGCGCGCCAAGTTATGCAAATTTTTGTTGGTTGTCGCATCATTAGGCTGACGGAACTGTAAATAGTATTTCCCCAGACAAGTGCAAATCTCAAATAGTCGCACCATAAATGCACTATATTGATAGGGAAAGGTTTTTTGCAATGATTTTCGTTGATTAAATAAAAAATAACTAGATTTTAGATGGTATTACTAGAGATCTTAAATATTTTTTTAATTTTAAGGATTTTAAAAGTTTCAAAAATAATGAAAGTCACATAATACGAGCTGGGAAAAGTTTTCTTTGATTTAAATGAAAACTCATACGATTTTAGCTGAAATTACTAAAGATCTTTAATATAGAGATATAATAACTTAATTTCCTTATTTCTAAAATTTTTAAAGCATAAAAATTAAGAATAATTTGCAATAATATAGAAAATAACACAAAAGATCGTATATTCTATGAAAAAGTATTTAAATTCGTAAGATATTTGCTTAAAAAATAAATAAAATGATCATAATTCAAGTTTATTATGATAAAGTATAAAAATACCATACCTAACTCCACTGATACACAGTATCACACCCTCAATTTTCAAGAGTTCTTAATAGGTTTATATCATTTTCCCATTCGCTCAAACTTCATAGAAAAGTCAATATGTACAGCGCGCGCAGGCAGCGCAGCAGCAGCGCCAGAAAAATGAAAACTTCCAATCGCCGTTACAAATTCGCATTTGTTGTTGTTGTTGTTGTTGCCATTTGTCTTTGACTAGGCAAAGTCAAGAGCTTTCAAGCCGACGCTGAGATCGCGCTCTTGCCTCTGCTGGCGCTGCTGCCCGCACCGTAAGCCGCAGTTGGCAGTTTGTTTTATTTTGTTTTCGTTTCGCACAGAAACGGATAGCGACAGCGACGCTGACCGAGGCAGCGCTGCATTGATAGTGGGCACCTCACACGGCACGGCACGCACACGCAGAGACAAGTCAAGTCAAGGCGGCAGCAGCAGCAGCAGCAGCACGCACACACCTACAGCTGAGCACGAACGACGCGTCGTCTCTCTCTCTCCCTCTCTTCGCCGCTGTCGCTGTCATCTTCACCGCTGCTTCGCCGCTGTCGCGCTGTCTCGCCGTCTCTCGCTGTTGTTGTTGTTGTTAACGTCGTATTCGGTCATATCTCTGCCGTCGACTCCGCTTCATGCTGTCGTCATCAGCTGCGCAGCAGCAGCAGCAGCGACGCGTTTAAGCTGCGACTGCGACTGCGAGTGCTGCTGCTGCTGCTGCGGCCGGCTGGCTGGCTGGTTTGGGGCCCCGTCGTCCACTTTACGCGGCTTTGATTCTAAATGGGGGAACTTCAGTCTGATTTTGGTGCTCGATCGATTGCAACGTGCCCGACGCTCTCGGTGAACAAAGAAGAAGCAAAAAGCAAAAAAGCAAAACAACAACAACAACACACAACAAACAACACGAACTTTTTTTTCAACACACAAAAAAATCGCCAAATTTTTAGCTTGTTTTTTTTTTCGATCATTTTTTTTTTGCGACATTTGATTTATAAGACGTAGCCGGAGTCGGAGTCAGGCCAGGATTAGTCACACCTCGAAAAAAAAAACGGAGCTTTGCCTGCCTGCCTAACTGTGTGTGTGTGTGTGTTTGCGTGTTTTATTTGCCGGCAAAATTGCGAAAATAAATAAGAAACGAAAACGAAACGAAGTTTGAGGCAGCGAAAAAGAATTTCGTACCTTTTTTTGCCTACGCCCAAACTCCGCTCCTGTATTGCCCTGCCCGCAGCCAATTGCAGTGCGGCCCTGTGCTTTTGTTTGTGTCATACTGCGAAGCGAGGAGGAGGAAGAGGAAGAAGCAGCAGCAGCAACTGTGATTAGCTACCTGTCGAGAGGTAAATTTATTATTCCAGCAAGTAAACTAATATTTCACACACTCTCACATATTTACACACTCACACACACACACACTCTCTCACACACCTTTTTCGCTAATAACTTTCACACTTTTGTGGCAAAAAAAAGTAGAAGAAAAAAAAGAAGAAAAACAAAAAAAGCAATTGGCAAGTTTGTTTGCTTAGCGGGGCGGGGCGACATGTTGCTGCTTGTCGCCTCTGCTGCTGCTTCTGCTGCTGCCTGTCGTTGCCTTTGCCTTTACCTTTGCATAAGCGACACGACGCGCGCACAGTTAGTCAGCGACGCTGACTGCGCTGTCAGCGTTTTTTTGGCCGCCAAGTTGTAAACAAACAAAAGAATTCTTATCTATTGCCCTCTCTCGCTCCCACTCTCTAAGTACTTGAGAATGCGATTACAAACGATTGTGAATGCGAATATCGTATACGTTATTCGTTATTGTGTGTATGCAATTATCAAGATATGCACAACTGTTTCAGTTGTTTCAGGTGCAAAAATAAGCTAGTTTTTATTGCGAATATCGTAGGCGAATATCGTAAGCGAATATCGTAAATACATACAATAAATGCATATCACAAATGAATATCACAGGCGAATATCGTAACTGAATATCGTAAGCGAATGTCGTAACTGAATATCGTAAGCGAATATCGTAACTGTAGTTTTATTTAAGCTCTAACTTTGGCAAATTTCGTTATGCTTTGGCTGTTGTTTTTCCAGCTCTATCAAGATATTCCAGTCAGAATCCCGTGTAGGCCAGAGGGCAACTGTGTGAAGTAACGCGGGTGGTTCTATGCTAATCTCTAAATGAATCTAATTACAAATAGTAGAACCTGTTTCCACCCAGTGCCACTGGCAGTTGGCCTTGCCAGATGTTTTTCCTTCCTTCCCCCCCACCCCTACACCAGCGCATACGATACGATCACAGTCAAAAGAAATTAAGATCAAAATCAAAATCGGACGAATACGTTCATTAACTCAAATATTATAATTATACGATGGCCCGAGGCTAATTCGAGCTGAAGAGAGATAGAGAGAGAGGGAGAGAGAGAAATCAGATCATCAGTCAGTTCTGTTAGAGTCGTACACCCACGTCGTAATTGGCGACGATCGTTGAGACAATCAATCAATATCATGTTTGGGAACAACTTACACAAGTTTTCTCGGTTCCGTAAAATGTAAATGAGAGATGTGGATCGATTGAGTTTTACGATAATAATTAGTTAGATCGGTTTGTAAATGCAATATAAATATTATGAGTACTTTTCAGGCTTTGCTAGAGTTCCTAACTTTAGGTAAATACTGTAGTTCGCTTGGGATCTATTTAATCCATGCATATTCCAAATTTCCTAACTGATTTATGCTTAAAGCGTGAGAAAATCCATATGGAACGTATTGTATTGCATATTTAAGTGATATTTCAAAGTTTTTCAAAGTTACCACCGATCGAAACCGACAAGATTTCCCACACAAACTTCATCTGCGACTTGGGGGTAGAGAGAAGAGAGAGGGAGAGTGGAGTGTGGAGAGCGGAGAGTGACGATTGTGATTAATATGCATGGCGTGGAGACCTCGAAAGCGTTCCACATTTCAAGAACAGACGTCGTCGCATGTTTTATTCACCTGGGACAATGTCAGGTTCTCCCCAACCAACCAAAAAAAAAAAAAGATCAACTGAAACCGAAAACAAACACAGAACTCGAGCAAGTGCGAAGAGGCAAACAAAGGGAGGGAGACAGCG
Source organism: Zaprionus tsacasi (assembly GCA_018904105.1). Classification (NCBI taxonomy): domain Eukaryota; kingdom Metazoa; phylum Arthropoda; class Insecta; order Diptera; family Drosophilidae; genus Zaprionus; species Zaprionus tsacasi. The sequence continues at coordinate 11,360,051 of JAEIFR010000001.1, read as the reverse complement.
AGAGAAGAGAGGGAGAGAAGAATTACGAGTACACGAGTGGAACATGCGCAGTTCTGGAATAGTTTCAATTTCGGTTTCGGTTTCAATTTCGGCAGAGCGTAGAGAGCGTCGCAGGTGAGAAAAGCAGAAGCAGAAGAAGAAGCACACAAGACGAAACAGTCGACTGCGCAGCTGGCGTCGCAGTTGGCGTTAACGTCAACGAAAATGACACAATTCGCCAAGCGAATCGCAATTCTCGGCTCGCAATTAGGTCGCCCACTTTAATATGCATGCAAAGAGTGGGAGAGAGAGGAAGAGAGGGGGAGAGAGCAGGGACTGAATTGGAATGAAATTGAAATAGTTATAAATAAAGACTGACGCCGAAAAATATAACAACAAAACGAAGCTAAACTAAACACGACAGCGACAACGACAACGAGCAACAAATTGCTCGGCAATTAACGAGGCGAAGTGCAGCAATTTTCTCTCGCTGAATTGAACTGATTGTCAATGTCAAATGGCAAACATGGCGAATGACAGAATGGTACATGGTACACGGTACATGGTACACATAAAATGGCAGATGTTCACGCAATGCGTGCCCACACAGCAAGAGGTCAACAGGTGGCGCTGCGCATAGCCGCACAAATTTCAATCAGTTTTTCGATAATTGCATATCGATGCGGCAGGTCAACAGGTGGCGCTAGTCACGTGATAATTATCTAGGCAAATTTGTTATCGGTTTTAATAGCTCGATAAGTGCATATCGATTGGCATTCAGCTGCCGCAAGCTGAGCTGCGATAACAGAGAGAGAGAGAGAAAGAGAGAGAGATTTAACTGCTGCGCTGCGTGTGCTTTATATGGAAAAGGGCAATCTGCTTGCTTGATACACTTCAGGAAGTGTGGGGGAGTTATTATCAAAATTAAATAAAAAAGAAATAAATAAATATAAATTATTAATTAAGTGAGGAAAGTTAAACAAATTATAGAGATAGTTATACATATGGCAAAGGGAAAAACAATCTAGAGAACCAAAGAATGCAATCAGTAAATTGTTCTCTTGGGGGCAGTAGAACAAGCAAATCTTCTCTAGAAATCAGTACAAAAACTTGTGGAAAATAGAAGATAAAATACTTTAAAAAGCTATAGATAAGTAGTACACATACAATGTATACATTACAGAGTGTTCCAACTACAGAAAAAAGATAAATCTTATCTGTAAAGATAGATAAAGTAAAAGATTGTCTATTCTAGTGCAAAGCAGAACATGTATAATACATAAAACATATAGGAATCTCTTCAAACCTGCAGATGTTGAAAATTCAATTAAAAAAGCGTCCCCCGCCTACACTCCTCCTCTCCTGCCACACCCCCCATGTCAGAAAACAACTTTCACTTCCTTAGCGTGTTTTTTATTATTATAGTTTTTATTTTTTTTTTTTTGTTTTTGCCATTTGACTTTGTTAAAATTTTAATATTTGCGACATTCGTGTTCGCCGATTTGACTCAATTAAATTTTAATAAATTTTAATTTCAATCACAAAGAGATTTCGCCAAAGAGAAGAAAGAAAACAAGAAGAAGAAAAAAACTGCAGAGAATTATAATAATAGACGAAATACAGACAAAAATATTGTTGACCTCCAAAGCTGACACGACAGCTCAGAAAATAAACAACAACAAAAAAAAAAGGAAAAGAAAAAAAAAATATAATAATAATTTATCAGCTTCGCGGCGAGACTCGCATCAACAAAATCTCGCACGTCACGTCATCATCATCAGCTCGGCAGAGGCAGAGGCAGAGGGAGAGAGAGAGAGAGACAGGGAGAGAGACTATTCGGGGGGATAGTCAGGGTAGCAGGGGAGTTGGGGAGCTGGCTTGTAGGATGAGTGAAGGCGGCTGCAGTCGACTACAACGACGCGACGTCGGTGTTGTCGTCGGCGTCGGCGTCCAACAGGTTGCCGTGTGGCAGCGTCGACGTCAGCGTCAGCGTCGACTTTGCCAACTGGTTATCACGGTTCGTTTTTTAGAAATTACGTCATTTTCACGGCATCGCCGCATCGCGGCAAGCGAGACGCTGGTCTAGACGCTGACGCCGGACGCCGACGCAGACGTCGCTGCCACGCGACCTGTTCCTGTGCAAATGCAGTCAGAGTCGATCGTAACTGGCATCTAGCACCATCTGGCCATGTCTTTTGGCCATATCTGTTGCCATTTTAGCCATCTTTGTTGGCATCTTTGTCTAGTCTCTGCGTTTTTTTTTCTTTATCATCTATTGAGCTCTGATTTTGAGTGAAAGCGCCGGAGACTTCGATTTCTATTGCGGTTCGTAGTGATCGTTTTTTTTTTTTTTTTTTTTGCCAGTTTGCCATTTTGCCATTTGCCCCGTTTTGGCCCGTTCAGGCCATAAAAGCCAAAAAGCTTTAGGCTCTTGGCGTGAATGCTGGAAACTTCCTTTGAAGAGAGAGAGAGAGAGAGAGAGAGAGAGAGAGAGAGAGAGAGAGAGAGAGAGAGAGAAGTTCTCGAGAAATCTACACAGTCGACATTGCCAGTATATCATGCTAAAAATGGAATCTCTACTGGGTTTCCCTATACCATTCTTATCTTTCAACTGAAAACTGTATGAATTATTTCCACTGATTGTCGAAATTTAGAAGATTGTGCAAATGACATAATACGATTTTTGAAGATCATACTTAAATCAAAATTCTCATTATTCAATTTATTTTCATCATTAAACCCAACAGAACAATTTGTCAGCAGCTTGACGTGCCAGATAATTTCAAAAATATTAACAAACATGTACAAAAATATAATTTGATTTCTTATTTCATCAATTTTTATATTTATTTTGTATTCTACCCTCATATAATCCACTTAAGCCACAAATAAATGCTAGGGATCTCTTCACAAATGATTGAAAACTAGTTCAAATGATTTCAATTAATTTATATGACATATCAATTGAATGGGGTTTGTTTTTTTTATAGTATAGTATAGTATGAGCTCAGTGGAAACACCCTATGTGACTTGAGATGCAAATTATGATTGCTGGAAAAAATGATAAATGATGCTAGTATGAACAGTATATGAACAGTATCTTTTTTTGTTTATTCTAGAGATTCGCAACTTCAGTTTCTAAATTTAAAAAAAAAAAACATTAACAATACCTTCGAAAATTTCGCTGTTATTGTTGTTAATACAAATGTTTTCCGCTTTTGACTAGCTGGAAGTTGTTGTTGATCTAATGGAGCTGGAGCTGGTGATATCACCGCTCTATACACAGAAATGCGGTAAATTTTGTTTGCCAAACGATTTTCGGTTGATCGCCAAACCTGTCGATTATTATTATTATTATTATAAAGAACAACAACAACAGCCACACTTGCTTTGTTGACAAATTGCTTCCTCTCTCTATATATATAGTTTATACAATCATGTCCAGCTCTCCCTGTCACTTAGCTTATCGGTCAGTAAAAATTTTGCAATGTTTTTTTTTTTTCATACCGATTTTATTTATAATTTTTGGCGTCATTTTTAAAATTGCGTCTCACTCGTATTCTGATAACAATTATGCCTTGATTATACATATATTTATATAGCATATGTATATGTAGTCGGGTAGCGATAAACAATAGATGAGCTGGTCTGTTTATTGATGAGGAAATTTCCTTGTGAACTTCGCTTTACAACATTCTAAAATGATTCAAATATGATTCATGATTGCAAAAAGTATTCGACATTCATTGCTGAAAATTTGTATATACAAAGTACAACAGACTCATCTATAATTGCCCCAAAAAATATGATATAAATAATAGTAAAAAACTGATTCCGTTGGGAATGAATCATAGAGAGTTTTAGTTATTTTTGTTTCCAAATATTTCGATTTATTTTGTTGAAGTTCTTGAGAAAAGTTTATAAACTGGCTGCTCTTCAGAACGGGTTTATAAACCAAAATAAAAATGTCAAATTGAATAACGTTTTATAGCTTTGACTCTGAAATTTGATAGGCAGTTGATGAGATACGATCGTTTATGTGCGATATGATATGTTGGTACTTTAGTTTCTCACAAATTTACAATGATAAAACTTGAGATTACGTCAGTTTATTATGGAGACATTTTCTTAAGTTCTCTATAGATTTAATTCATACAAAACTAACGTATTTAATATCGTTATAAATTTATATATATAATATAGTATTAAAATATGCAATTGTAGTGAAACTGGAAATGTTTTTCAGCTTGACAACTGTCTGGTTAGATTTGGCTTTAAGTCGTGCTTGGATTATGCCGTAACGATAGTTCCTGCGATAGTGGGTGGCCATTGAATCGAGGTTCCCCTCTCCCCCTCTCTCCCTCTCTCTGTCTGTTGTCTATATGGCAAGTTGCCACTGCTGACTCAATTGGGACTCTTGCCTGAGATCAACTTGTCGGGGTTGTTGTTGTTGTTTATATGTCTAGAGTGTCTCGGCTAATTGGCGGCCGGTGCGAGGCGTCGTGTCCATAAAAGGCGCGTTCGTTCAAAATATACGAAAAAAAAAAAAAAAAAAAAAAAAAAAACTAACCAAGCGTGGGGGCATTGAGCGGTTCACTTGAGCCGGTTCAATTAGCCCAAGGACGTTTTGACAGTGACTCCCAACAGTCTGCGGCATTAGCTGAGAGGAGTGTTACGTATTTAACATAATATATTTAGGTCGTTTTTTTTTTCTTGCGACTTGACTGAGAGAGAGAATGAAAAGAAACAGGGTGTTCCAAGAAAAACAATAATATATAATATAGAATATGGTTTATTTTCTTATATTACAAGTTTAACTGGCAAATTTCTTAAGTTAGTATATATTTATTAATTTTTTTATATTTGAAAAACTTAACCATATTTTTTCTCCCTCTCCCTAGTGGCAGCAATCGGAGGATTCCGAACGTAAGAAGCAAATCCGTACGCATCTGTACAAGTTACGTGAGTCCCGTCTGAGGAATCTCTATCGTCACGAACCGGATAGTATTGCATATAGCTTGATCGGCATGTCGGAACCCAATGGTAACACCATGTCTGGCTATGGCAAGGATCCGCTGGCCACCAGCCATGGCGATGCTCTGTTAGATCAGAATTTCCAGAGTCTCAAGTCGAAGGAGGTGCGTGATTCGATGAGTCCCACGCACGAGCTGAAGTTCCATTCGATGAGCCTGACGCAACCGAATACCACCGGTTGGGATGTGCAGACCTCGTCGGAGGTTAGTCCCGATGGCAGGGCCTATCGCAGCGAGACGGTGGCCAAGACAGACGGTAAGTGTGTGTGGAGTTTGTTTCTTCTTGTATGTGTCGTTGTTCCTTGTGCCGTTCAGATCATTTGTACCCCATCCTCGTTTCCCTTCCATTCCATGCAGGTGTTGAGAAGCTCAATGGTGGCGGCACAGCGGAGTTCAAGGGACGCAACGAGCAGCGTTCCAGTGCCTCGCATCAGGGCGATGATAAGAACTATGTGAAGCAGGCGGCGGAGAGTTCCAATACGCATCTGCAGGAGAAGGTTGTGTTTGGAGATGAGAATAGTGGACGCACTGAAATGAAGATGAGTTCGACCACATCATCGTCATCTTCCAAGTTCGTCTCATCCTCGTCGACTGTGGAGTACGCTGATGCTGATGGTGATGCAACCCATGGAGCGGGCAAGCCACGTTATTTGCTTGATGGAAGCAGTCAGGTGGCCAAGGAGGAGCAGCGGTTCCAGCAGCAGCTGCAGGAGCAGCGTCAACGCGAGGAGCGTAATTTCCAGGAGCAGCGCATACGCGAAGAGCAGCGCTTCCAGGAGCAACGTCTGCGCGAGGAGCAACGCTTCCAGCAGGAGCAGCGCAAGGAGCAACGCCAGGAGGAACGTTACTCCGAGAGCCGTGAGCAATCGAACAACACTCGCAACGTGGAGACCCAACAGCATCACGAGGAGAACAAACGGTATGTGGACATGGATAAGGCTTCCCCCGAATATCAACGTCATGTGCAGCATCTGATGTCGCAGCCCGGGGAGATCATCTCCAATACCGTGGAGTACCCCAAGCCGAATGTCAAGATGATCACCACCGTGAAGCGTCTGCCCGATGGCACCATCGTCAAGAACAAGCGCTACGAGACGGAGCAAGTGCAGCCGACCCAGACGCAAACTCAAACCCAGCAGCACCAGACCCAGACCCAAACCAAGACCCAACAGACCCACAATCAGACCCACAACCAGACCCACAACCAGACCCACAATCAGACCCACAATCAAACCCAGAATCAGAACCTAACCCAATCTCAGCGCGATGTGGTTGATGGTGCAGTGCGTTCGGTGCGTCCGGTGCACGATGTGGTGCAGCAGGAGAGCTACTCCACGGTGAAGAAGTCGAGTCGTCGTTTCAGCACAGAAACCACATCGGAAACCATTGAGGAATATGATGATTGTACTCCTCAGGGATCACCACAAAAGCTCAAGGCACCCACACCCACGGCTCAGGGGTTTCCGGCGGTGAAACCGTATAAACCCACCCAGGAGTACCCTGGCCAACGGCCCACTACTCCACAGTCACCACACCACCAAGCACCACAACCATCACGTCAGTCGCCCTCGAGTGACTTCTCCACCCACGGCTTCCCCTCGGTCAAGTCGCACAAGCCAACGCAGGAGTTCCTTAGCCAACGTCCAGTGACAGCTGGCGGTGAGGAGATCATTGTGGTCAAGTCCGAGCAGAGTCGCAATGTCAAGCAGAGCAGCAGCACACAGCGCACCACCGAGGTGCAGTATGTGACGGATGAGCATGGAGCACCCGCTGCGATTCAGCCCAGCGGCGAGAAGGTGCCAGCCAGTTTGCGTCGTGCTCCGCTTGAGGATCAGCCAGACTCGGAGGTAGTGCAGCAGCACCACCAACAGCAGCTGCACCAGCAGCAGCAGCACCACTCCACCACCAGTCGCAAGTCGAATACGTCGGAGCACATCATTGAGACGCAGCTGGAGCAGGATGTGTTGGAGCCGGAGCAACAACAGCGTCGCCGTCCACAGCAGCTGCAGACGCAACCACCAGCTGGAGCACGTCGTTCGCAACCACGCGAGGATTACAGCACCCATGGCTTTCCCTCGGCCCGCTCGCCCACACGCAGCACACCAACACGTTCGCCGGTGGGTAAGTCACCACCAAGGAAGCCAGCAGCATCGACACCCGGTCGTGCCACCACCAAGGAGACCACCACCAGCACCAGCACCACCAGCAACACACTGACACGTCGTCAGCTGCAGAAGGAACGCGAAGTGGATGCAGCTCATCGTGCCTTCGCTGCCTCGTTGCGTAGCAGTTCCCCGGCGGATAGCACCACCAGCACTGGTTCCCATCCGCAGCCACGTCGTGACAGTGATCATCATCATCAGCCACAGCGCTTGACGCCACGTTCGAGCGTCTCCTCGAGTCGCACCTATAGGCGCGATGCACGCGAAGGATCGCATGATAGTCAGGCTCCATCGGAGTCGAGTCGCATTAGCTCCACCACGGTGACACGCCATGTGGGTCCGCCAAGCACCACACACCACAGCACCACCAAGACAGTGGGCAAGCAGCAGCAGGTGGTGGTTAATAAGCCCAAATCACCAACGGGACCAACCACAACAACAACAACAACGACAACCACCACGGTGGAGACGTCGCCAGTGTCAGGTACGAATTAAGTCGCAACACACACAGCAACAAAATATACACTCTCTCTATCTACTATATATATCTCTCTCTCACACACACATACACAACCACACACACACACACAAACAAACTCAAAATCTATATAAATAATCTCTAAAACAACAACAAAAAAAAAACAAACAACAAACAACAACAACTATATAAACCAATTTGTATCTCTGGAATCTATGTTGTATATTATGAATCGTACTACTATATCCTTCAGATAACCAATCACAGTATACGTATGCTACTACTAAGCCAGCCGATATATTCTCTTTGCCACCCACTTCTTCTACCTCTAACAACAACAACAACCACAACAACAACAAGAACAACCAGAACAATGAACCAACACTAACAACAACAACAACAACTGCAACAACAAGTACCAGCAAGAACAACAACGATCAGAACAACGATTTAATTCGCCCCACCAAGCTGAGCACAAACGATGCAACCACCACCGCAGCTAAGGTGCCCGTTAACGAGCCACCCTGTGAGCGCAGAACCTTCTACAAGTGTGGTCCGTCCGATAAGGAGATAACAACAACAACAACAACTGAAGCAGCTAGCAGAGATGAACCCATCAAAGCCACGGTGGTGCAAAGTTCTGAAACCGTTGGTAAGGCATAAAGAAATCAAAATGATATATGATATATGCCTTGTTCTTTCAACTTCTACTACTACCACTACTTGCAACCCAAAACCAACCCAACACACACACAACACGCAACCACACACGTACTATATACACGCATACATAGATGTATGAACTATATAATACTATATATATATATGATATATAATACCAATATTCTATTATCTCTATCTTACTACACGTAATACTATTTTGGAACTTTGTCTAATAAAATATGTAAACTTGATACCGAAAAACCAAAAATGCCACTGTGATATGTTCTCTGTATTACCTAAAAAAACCAAAAAAACAAAAAAAAAGAAAACTACACACACACATACACACACACACCAACACACACACAGACACAACTGGATGTAGCCCGCAAACATTTAACTATTAACAAGATTGGGAGGGAAAAATTTAAAAATTTCGATAGTAAGTTAAGCGATAGTTGGGGAATCATACGATAGTACTTTATCTTTTGTTGAGCTTTCTCAAATTTTTGCTGTTTCTACAGTTTATTTTTTGTAGTCTCTTTATCGTTAATTGCAATAATTCATACGACTTTCTAATCGCTTTTAATCTAAACGATACTGCACGCATACTATCGCATAAAATCAAGATCAAAGCATAAAACCTATTAATGCCTAGGCCTAGCATAAGATCAAATTAATTACACATATTTTGCAAGGTAATAATTATATAGTTTCAGTCAAGATAAAAAATCGAACAATACTAAATCGAGAAAGCAGCGATAGTAAGCTGAGCTTTATCCTGACGATAGTCACATACGATAGTTCATCGTTTAATAGTTCAAAATGTTTGCGGGTTAGTCCTTTCCGTAGTTCAAACTGAATACATTTGGGGGAGCTGCCTAACCCACGTAACGCCAACTAACGGGAATTGTGTGCCTATTAACCTGCCTACGATATATAATCCGAGAGAGAGTGAGAGAGAGAGAGAGTATCTCGCCCGCCTGCTTGCCTGATTGACCCGATTGACCTATGCCAATGCCTGCCTGCCTGCCGCTAACCCCGTAGAGAAATTAACCCAAACACATCGTCGTGGCTCTGGCCAGTTCTGGTGTTCCGTAGTCGTCACTAATCCCAATTAACGTAGTCGGGCCTGTGAATCCCATAGAGCACACCCGAGTAGATCACACACACACACGATCTTCGATCTTCGCATTGATCGCCGGTAGTGCCTCATCCCTTTGACCTTGATGTTGATGTTGTTCGCCCCAACAGCACCCAGACCCGGCAGCCACATCCCAAGTAGCCAGAAAACCAAACCACATTATGTTGACAATGATGCACCCACGCCGGCCAGGCGCAGCTCCAAGTCGCCCAGCGTGGAGCGACGGACTGTGCAGCGCGAGACAACCTTTGAGACCAGTTCGGTAGAGCGTGAGTTTGAGCCTGAGCAGGTGATCCACATCGATGATCAGATTATCATTGATGAGAATGTCATTACGAGTCGAGGATCGAAGGTTGTTCGCAAGTCACCCGAGCAGAGTCTGCCCAAAGACTTGCCACGCCAGAGTCCCCATAGTCCCACCGCTAAGCTGCCTGCTACGCTTCCCTCGAAGGTTGCTCCCAAGGATTTCCCCCGTTCGGGAAGTCCCGAAAAGCAGCAACCCAAGGAATCGCCACGTCAGAGTCCCGAAAAGCAGCTACCTGGCACAGCTCCTTGGAACAGTTCTCCAAAGGAGAATGCTCCTACCAGTCCCCATAAGCAACAGCCAGGTACTGCTCCTTGGAAGAGTTCCCCCAAGGAAGAGCCACGTAGCCAGAGTCCTGACAAATACCAACCTGGAGGTCCCAAGGACTCTCCTCGTCAGACTCCCGAACAGCAGCTGCCCAAGATGGCTCCATGGAAAACAGCTCCTTACGAGGTACCCGCTAGCCCAGAAAGCGAGGTACCTGGCGTAATTCCTAAGCAATCACCACGTGCAAGTCCCGAGAGGCAACAACCTGGTACGGTTCCATCGCAACCTGGCGTAGTTCCCAAGGATTCAACTCGTCAAACTCCCGAAAAGCTGGGTCCTAAGCTGGCTCCATGGAAAACAGCTCCTTATGAGGCACCAGCTAGTCCTGAGAGAGAGCTACCTGGTACAATTCCTAAGGATTCACCACGTCAAAGCCCGGAGAGACAGCAGCCAGGTACTGCTTCATGGAAGGCATCCCCCAAGGATACCAGTCCAGAGAAGCAACAACCGACTACGCTTGCGTGGCAGAGTTCACCGAAGGATACATCGCCTACTCCTGAGAAGCAACAGAAGGAACCTGGTACAAGTCCCAAGGACTCAACACAACAGAGTCCCGAAAAGCAGGGTCCTAAGCTGGCTCCATGGAAAACAGCGCCTTACGAGGTACCAGCTAGTCCTGAAAGGGAGGTACCTGGTAGAATTCCTAAGGACTCGCCACGTCAAAGCCCGGAGAGACAGCAGCCAGGTACTGCTCCATGGAAGAGTTCACCGAGTGAAGTACCGAATGTCCCTGGCAAAGGTCCTAAGGAATCGCCACGTCAAACTCCAGAAAAGCAGCTACCCAGTGTTAGTACATGGGAAACCTCTCCTAGGGATGCTCCCAAGGACCAACAACCTAAATTCCCTAAGGATTCGCCACGTCAAAGCCCGGAGAGGCAGCAGCCAGGTACTGCTCCATGGAAGAGTTCACCGAGTGAAGTACCGAATGTCCCTAGCAAAGGTCCTAAGGAATCGCCACGTCAAACTCCAGAAAAGCAGCTACCCAGTGTTAGTTCATGGGAGACCTCTCCTAGGGATGCTCCCAAGGATCAACGACCCAGATTCCCTAAGGATTCACAACGTCAAACTCCCGAGAAGCAGCTACCCGAGACAGTTTCTTGGCAGAGCACTCCGAAGGACTTGCCACATGGCTCAAGCCCCGATCGAACTCCTGCCAAGCCCAAGGAGCTACCGTCCGATAAACAGTTGCCTCTCAAGCCGAAAGATGAGCCGACTCCAAGCAGTCGTCCTAACGATAAGCCGCGTCAAAGCCCTGAGAGACAGTTGCCCACCCCATCTCAATCGAAACCCGACAAACAGCAACCGTCTCAGTTCAGGGAGGATGCACTCTTCACGAGCACCCAAAAGGTAACCAAGCAGGTGACCAACACAACGAAGAATTTCAACGAAGAATTCATAACGAACGAACGTCAGACACAGCCGAGCCGCAAGGCACCCGAACCTGAGGATTTGCTGGATAGCAAGAAGCCCTCAACCTCGGAGACTCCCGACGGTGGTTTCATTTCGAAGAGTCCTGAGCCCGAGGATAACAAGCCTTGTTACCGCAAGAAGGGCCTGAGCCGTCGAGAGACTTTCGAGGATCGTTGCCGCAAGATGCTGGGTATGGAGGAGGATGGCGATACCCAAGGCAACTATACGAAGAAACCTCAGGGGGATGTGGATGATGAAGATACCGACGAAGAAGTTGAGGAGACAGAAACTAGCGAAGCTTCAACAATACTCAAGGAGACAGAAACCTTCGAGTTCAAGATCGAAGATTGTCCCGATGATGATGATGAGGATAAGAAACCACGTCAGATTACAGAAACATATGTGGTGCGTACTCAGCCGGTGATTAAGGTGGAGGAACCGCTGTCAGAGCCTGAATCCGAGGTGCATCATCGCAGTGAGTGGAGCGTGGATGTTACAGAATCGGAGGAAACGGAAACATTCGTAACTACCAAGAAAACCGAGGGTAAAAAGACTCCTCTGGGTAAGCCCACTAAACCATCGAGAGATGAGGAAGAGCCACAAACCAAGTCACGCCCAGCAGTGGGTAAGCCATCAAAGCCGACATGGGACGATGAAGAAACATTCTTCATTCCTACATCTAGTAAACCTACAAGGGAACCGGAAGACTCACGTCCCGCAGCTGGTAAACCTTCAAAGCCTACAAGGGAGGTTGATGAGCCACGTCCTGTAGCAAGGAAACCCTCTAGTGATGAAGTGAAACCACGTCCTGTAAGTGGAAAACCCACTTGGGAGGAGGAGCAGTCACGCCCCGCAGCTGGTAAGCCATCGAAGCCCACAAGAGAGGAAGATGAGCCACGTTATGTACCCAAGTACGAGAAGGAACCGCGTAATAACGTTGATAACTCCACGGGGGATGTGGACAAGCCATGGCCTGCAGCTGGCAAACCTTCAAAACCATCAAGAGATGAGGAAGATCTACTTCCTGCTGCCAGAAGGCCATCAAAGGATCGTCCTGCGGCTGGTAAACCTACAAGAGATGAGGAACAATCCCGTCCAGCCACTGGTAAACCATCTGCACCTAAAAACCAGAAGGAACCAAGGCGTCCAGTTGACAATCAGCCAACAGATGAGGATGAGCCACTTCCTGCAGTTGGAAGACAGCCCAAGGAAGAGCCTACATCATCTAGGAATCCTAAGGACGATGCAGAGACTGTAACCCTCAACGAAGAGACGACTATTGTCATAACGAAGCGTCCCTCGAAGTCTTCGTCCCCACAAGGTCGCAAACCCAGCTCGAAGTCGCCTTCACCCACGCGCAGGGAGCCCGTGAAGCAACCGGAGAGTCCACACTTCGTGACAGAAAAGATCATTGATTGCAATGGCAAGACAGTGGTGGAGAAGACTAGTAAGACCACCAGCAGCAGCACCACCACCACAGTGGGTAGCACAGTTGGACCCAAAAAGAAACAACCACAGGACAATGAGCCAGAGGAGGTGCAGCCACGTCCGGATACCAAGAAACCGCAGGTCACAAAAACCGAAACAGAACGACGCAACTCACGCACCTCGAAGGTCAACAGCACCACCAACACTACCTCCACCACGACCACTAGTAAGCAGCCTACGAAAAGTCCACGCAAGGAGTCGCTACCTCGTCGCGAACCCACCACCAAGCGGGATAGCTTGGTGGAGGAGACACGCACCACAACAGTGCGCAACACCAGCGTAAGGGAGAAGAAACCACACACCACTGACAACTCACCGAATATCAAGGATCGTCTGCGTTCATCGCCACGCAAACAGAAACCACATCCAGATGATGTGGACGGCAAGTCCTCATCCTCGCCAGACACCAGCCCGAATCGTGTGCCCAGCGAGCGTCGTCGTTCGAGCAACATTTCCGTGCACACCGAGATCATTATCGATCACATGTCACCCAAAATGGAGCGTAAGGTTCCACAACAACCTGCAGCCCCATCACCGATTCGTAAGCTGCCCGTAACGGAGCGCAAGGAGTCGGCGCCTGTGCCGCGCGTGACTCGTCGCGACAAGGATAAGGTGACCCGCTCGACCAGCGAGAATGTCATCAAGGTGGTGAATGGCAGCAAGCCGACGCCAGAGATGAGTTCGCTGAATCCCAACTCGGCACAGCGTGTGCCGGAGCGTAATCGTCCGAGCAAGTGCTTCACCACAAAGACGATTAATCTCAGCGAGCAACTGATACACAGTGAGGATATGGAGAATGTCATAATCGATATACAGCATGCGAAGAGCTCTCGTGAACCATCACCGGATCGCATTGTGCCTACTCCAGTGCCAGCTGAATTGGATACAGGAAAGCCACGTTATCCGGATGTGGTGCAGGAACCCGAGGATGAGCCGAGAAAGAAACCCATCGTAACGAACATTCCCATTTTCGAGGAGGAAGCCAATGCGTATGTAGGTTATCAGATCTCGGAGATACGCAATGCCAATGGAATCGATGCTGATATTCACGATAATCCCACTGTGGAGGCACCCAAGAGCTTGGATTACCCCAGCAGCTTGGATACCGATGAGTGTCTGCTCAGTGTACACGAGAAGGTCTCCAAGTTCACCCACTCCGCCGAGCAGGTACTGCAGCCCAAATCATCGACTCCCTTCAATCGCGAGTTCGATGAGAATGCCAAGGTCTCGGCCAGCGATGAGTGCCTGCTGAGCATTGACCAGAAGGTGGATCGATTCCTAAAGACCGCCGAGACTGTAGTCACAAAGCCAACACGTGAAATCGAGCGTCCCAACTATAAGGATGTGGATGAGGAGCTGCTGCACGATGATTGCACACTCAGTGTGTCGCAGAAGGTGCACAAGTTCATCGATACCGCCGAGAAGCTGGCACCCAGTGCACCACAGCAATCACCACGGCTGGTGGCCAACATTGAGCGACACATATCGCGTCAGAGTGAACCACAATTGGAACAGGAATCGGAGCCAGAGCAGCCTGTGGAGTCGGAGTCGGAAGTGGAGCCGGCGGTGGTGCCGGCTGAATCGGATGATGATGATGAGCTGCAGCCCATGTCGAAGCACCACACGACCGCTATAGAGTTGAAACGCCAGAAGGATATACTTAATCGTCCTTCGGTCTTTGGACAGCGTCCAGTGGATCGCAAGCCGGCTGGAACCACACCGAGTACCGGCAAGCAACCACGAGGTACTCCGAGTACTGCCCTCATCACCGAGGAGCGTCGTTCGTATCGCAATCAACAGACGCATGTGGGTAGTCCAAGTCCCACTCCACGCTCACCCACACGCAGCACCACTGCACCACGCAAACCGGCGGAGCAGCCACAGCGTAACAAACCGTCGATCAGCGAGACGGAAACACGTCGCAATAGCAACCAGAGCACCACCAGCAGCAGCACCACCAAGCGTAGGGAGCATATAACGGAGCAGCAGTGGGTGGTGGTTAGCGATGTAGATGTGGATGTCGAGGAGGTGGGATCAGCTCCATCCTATGCCAGTCCCACATCGCCAGGCAAACGCACACCCAGCACCACCACCACCACCACTACCAGGCCAGGCAAATCCCCTACAGCTGGCGAGGCTACACCACGCTCAAGCACACCCGGTCAGCCCAGTTCTCCCGCTAGACGCATCACCACCAAGTCAACAACCACCAGCACAGACTTGGATAGACCCGGAACCCGTTACAGCGGCAGCCCACAACCCACAACGCCTGGCAGACGCACCACTAACAAGCCAACCACCGTAGAACCTGCTAGTGGAACCCGCCCCGGACGCCCCTCTACCACCACCACCACCACCACCAATGGCACCACCAAGCCAAGCAACTCCAGCACCGTAGTTAAAGCCAGCACCATTGAGCATAGCACCACCAAGCATAGAACCACAACCAAACGAACACATAGTCCAACTAACCAACCAGAAACCAACCCTGACAGCTCGTCCACTGATTGCGCCACTGAACCACTTCTAGAACGCAGCAGGCTCCGTCCCCAGACCCCAACTTCAACTCCGACTCCGAGCACCACCTCATCCCCGAGCCCGACAACAAGCAGCACCACCATCCAATCCGCAGCGGGACGCACAGTGGCATCGCGTCGCAACATCTTCGAGAAGCACTCGCCCAGCCCGACAGGCTCACCCGTTGGGGAGCCACAGTCGACTGGTCGTCGTCCCTCGTATATGGATCATACGAAGAGCTCGTTGGAGCACATCCGTCGCGACTCGCTGGAGGTGAATAAGACGCACTACTCGCGCAAGTCATCGATCGAGGATGAGAGCACAGTGGAGCCACGCAATCCGAATGCGGCTGTAAAGTTCGATGTGCCGCGACGCAGTACCTCACGCTCGCATGAGCCGCAGGAGGAGCTCGATGACATCGAGGAGATCTTTGATTTGGTGCAGCTGGAGCAGCTGCTCGAGACGGTCACGAGTTATGAGCTGCGTCGTCGCATTCGCGCCCAGATGCGTCTCATACGTAAGAACATGATCAATGCTGGCGGCACCACGATCACCACAACCACAGTGACCACCAGGCGCACACAGGAGCCAGTGCAGCCACGCGTGGGCAGCACCAGCTCCACACCCAGTCGCAGTCCGCAGTTGCCACGTCGCAACGTCGTCGCGGAACCACGTGATCGCAGTGTTAGTCCGGTGCGACCCAGCACCACCAGCACCACATCGACTCCCAGTCGCAGTCCCTTGTCGCAAAGACGCGAACCGGAGCAACCACGCGATCGCAGCCTTAGCCCGGAGAGCACCACCATCAAGGAGGTGCGCACCACCACCAGTGCTACTAAGCGTGGCAGCACCACTAGCACCACCAGTGGTAGCACCACCCTCGTCAGCAGTCGCACCACAACTTCTGAGAAGCCACGTGATCGTAGCTACAGTCCGGAGAGTAAACCGCGCACCACCACACGACGTGTGGAGCAGGTGGACAGCACCACAGGACATGGCAAGCCACCGGTTAAGCCACGCGATCGTAGCGCCAGTCCGGCACAGCAGCGACGCACCACAAGCAGCACAAGCACCACAGTGACTACAACACGTGCTGGCACCACCGGACCACGTGGTAATGTACCCTCCTCGCCAGATCGACGAGGCAGCAAGCCGAGTCCCATTTGGGCTGATCGCAGTAAGGTGCTGCGTGGTGCCGCTTCACCTTCGTCCACGCCGACTCCTCGCAAGGGTTCCACGGGCAAGACGACGCGCACCACAACGAGCAGCAGCAGCACCACCAGCAGCAGCAGCCTCAGCTCAAGCACCACCAAGCGTCGCGAGGAGGACTCGATCACCTCTAGCTATGGCGTGGGACCCACCGATGAGAACGGGTTACCCCTCTTTGGCATACGTGCTCTGAAGAAGAAGACGCAGCCGGTGGTGTCCAGTGAGACGAAGCAAGGTAAATGGATAATGTTTCCCATGTAGAACCCTATTCCTATTCCTCTCTCCCCCACAGAAGTCACTGGCTATGTCATTGAGGAGCAGTTCTATTCGGATGACAAGTCACCGCCACGTCACGAACGCAAGGAGCTAATCTACTCAAGCAATCCGGAGGAGTTGGCCACACTGCAACAGCAGCTGGAGCGTAAATCCTTGACAGATTCATCCAATGTCAAGTTGCAGCGACAATTCAAGCAGATCAACGCACCCGGAGATGCTCTCGATGCACAGCTGGCGATCACCAGTGATGCCAGCGAACGTTTCATACGCAAGGAGTCCAATTCATCCGCCTCCTCCGCCTCGCACCACATGCAATCTCAATCGCAATTTGAATCTCAAATCGAACAGGAACTGACCGCGGAAGAGACGGAGGACAGTGAATCCAATGATGTGTGCAGCGTTATCGAGGTGGAGCAACCACAGCTGCGTCAGACCAGTAGCAGCACCACAACCCGCAGCAGCGCAACACGATCCTTCCTGAACACCAGCGGCGAGGATCGACATGTTAGCGGAGTGGATGATGTCTTGGAGCGTATGCGCAATGCGGATAATGGTGAGTAACCTCTTGCTATCCTGCCTACCCTTCTGCCCTCCTTAAGACCTCATCCTGATCCTCCTTCTCACGCTACTCTACCTAACCGTCTGCTACCCTTTCCTCTCGGCAGTTGTGGAGCCTGGCGACAGCAACGAGGACAGCGAGGCACGTGCTCTGCTCAACAAGTTTCTTGGCGCCAGCGTCATTATGCAGGGTGTCGAGAGCATGTTGCCAGTGGGACAGAGACAGCAAACCCAGAATCGCAGCAATGGAAACAGTCAGGCGGTAAGTCGGCTCTTCTAGAGGAAGGTGTTAGACCTAGTAATATATAAGTGCCACGCCCTGAATCAAATGATCTTCAAGCATCTTCGACTGCGCGGTGTATATATGCATAAAAATTCTTGATCATGGTAGATTTTAGTACAGATGTGAGTGTCTCTCTCTCAGAGACGTTAAACCCCGTAGTATAGATGTGCTACGCCCTGAATCAAATGATCTTCAAGCAGCTTCGACTGCACAGTTTATATATGCATATATATTCTTGATCATCATAGATTTTAGTACATATTTGAGTGTATAGCTTTAGCAGTATATCTGCACTATAATCTCTGAGGGAGGAAGTCGTTTGACCTACTAATATAGATGTTCCACGCCTGGAATGAAATGATATTCAAGCAGCTTCGACTGCACACTGTATATATGCATATATATTCTTGATCATGTTAGATTTTAATACATATGTGAGTATCTTTGAGGGTGCGAGGCGTTAGACCTAGAAGAATAGATGTGCCACGCCTTAAATCAAATGATTTTCAAGCATATCTGAGTACTCAGTGCATATATGCATATATATTCTTGTTCAGCAATTATCTATATAGATATATAGCTTCGTTTAATCCATATAAGAGTGTATATAGCTTCAGTTTTCCTGGGTTGATATCGAACATTGCTAGGGTACTTGAACTGCACCGTTAGCTGGCAGAATATTGCACCGTTAGGCTGGCGCAATGCACCGCAAGCAACAAGGCAGGCAACAGGCCGCAATTCTTCGCTCTTCCCTCTTCGCTCTTCGGTCTACGGTCTACGGTCTTCAATCTTCTTCGTTCGACGCTATTTGGCCTGCACGTCCCACGTGTGCGATCAACACTTGTCTATGGCTCGCTACGATCGCACGCTCTCTCACCCCTGCTCCCTGCTCCTCTCTCTCTCTTTCTCTCTCTCTTGCCACCACTCTCTCTCTCTCTCTCTCTCCCAGCTCACTGTGTGTGCGTGCCAGCTCTCGCTCTCTGCTACGCTCACTCTGCCGCTCGCGCTCTCTCTCTCTCTTCCCCTTCGGCACACACACACTCGATCGCTCTCTCTCTCTCCCTCTTTCTCTCTCGCTCTCCCTCTGCCTCTGCTTCTGCTTCTGCGGTCTGCTTGACGGCGTTGTGCCGTGTGCGCGCTGCGTGATGCGCGCGTTTCTGGCCAGGAACGGGAATCGGCCAAGTTGGCCGCCTCAGTACACACTCAGAGGCGGCATCGATCACTTGTGCGACTTGTGTTCACGAAGAAAGATACAAAAGAAAAGAAAGAAAAGAAAGAAAGAAAGAAAAAGACGAGACAAGCGAGACGAGAACGCAGACGGCAGACGGCAGAGGCGTGAGCAGAGGCAAGAAATACTACAAAAGAAATTCTCAGCTTTAAAAAAGAAAGAAGAAAGAAACAAATAACAAAAAAAACAAATACAACCAAATAAAAAAAAATAAAAAAACAAATACAAAGTGCAAAAAGAAAAGTCATAAAAAAGAAAGAAAAGAAAACATCATAAAGAAAAAGGTTAAAGAAAAGGCCAACAAGAAAAAGCAAAGCAAAAACAACAAAAGACAAGTTTTTCTTAACACACACTCCCCCCCAACCCCCAACAACCCACCTACTGTTATTATTATTATAAAAAAAAAAAAATAATTGTTCTATTTTTTTTTGTTTTTGTTATTCTTTTAACTACTTGTACTTGTTGTTGTTGTTGCCGTAAAAAGTGTTGAAAGCGAATGACGCGAGTGTCTTAGCCAAGTTTGGTTAGCCTGGTCAGCCTGGTGAGCAGCAGCAGAGGCAGCAGCAACATCATTTAAGATCAGCGTAAGTGCGAGTGTGTGTGCAACTGCCCGCCCGCCGCCTCACCACATGCTGGCGAGTAGGCGTGGCCTTATTTTTCTTTTTTTTCAATTATTTTTAGTGCGCATAATTCGAGCAAAGAATTTCTGTCACGACACCTCAAAATGCACCTGAAACCAAGCGAAACAAGCGAAGCGATCTATATAGATCGCACAGCTATATACTATATGTATATATAGATAGATAGATACTATACACACACACATACACAGCATGACAAAAAGCCCGAAGAATAACCAACAAAGCAAAGCCGAAAAAAAGAAGAAAAACTAAATAAATAAATACAAAAATACAAAAAATTTTTCTCAAAAGCAAAAGCAGGTGGTGTACACGGTGAAGGGTGGACTAGCTGGCAGGGGAGGGGAGGGGGGGTCTAGAGGGATGCATGAATGAGAGCGCAAGCGTACAGAAAATTTCGACAAAAATAGCGCAAAGCACTAGACACTATTTATATGGACGAAGACGACGACGACGACGCAGGCAGTTGGAGCATTTTGGGCGCCCAGTGGCCAGAAACAGCTACGGCTACGGCTAAAGATATAGCTAAAGATACAAATATAGCTAAAGACACACACACACACATACACATACTATAACTATATAGAGCTGCATCGCGTGGTCGCGTTTTTCCTTCCGATTTTCTCTCGTGTGTGCACCAAATACCAAAAAAAAAAAAAAAAAAAAAAAAAAATCAGTCGCAGTCAGTCAGTCCTCTTTATCACGGTACGATCACTACTAAGCCATCCATCCATCCCCCGAGACAATGCTGCATCCCAGCGTATCTGAGCTTATTATAGACTCACACACACACACACTCACACACACACACGCAAATAGTTTTAGGGGAGCGAGATGGAAACTTTTTCGAAAACTTTTGCCATAAAACACACACACTCTGGAATTATAGAGCACATACAATATACAATATATCTTTAAAAATTTGAGAAAGTTTATAAATAAAGCGTGTGTATTCCCAAAAATAAAACACACACAGAAGAATTAGTAGAACATTGTATTATACTAGATCAGCAAATTAAGAACAATCTCAGATGCTCCAGAAACGAGCTGAAACTGATGAAATAATAGTTTCTTGGATTCTTTATTATGCAAATATACATGTGATGGATATAAGAGATGCGCAACTTTGTCATATTATAATAATGTGTAGCAAACATATATCACAGTTAGCTCTATAAAGAATGTCTTTATACAAATATTGACCCTACTGGACTGCTCCAATTTCTTAATAACAAAATCTTTTCGGTTTATTTAAATTATTCACAACTTGAGTTTGCTATTTTAACGGTATTTCGAGATGATAAACTCTATACAAATTGTATATCTAAACACTTATTTATTGGAGAACTCATACCACAGTTGGTATACCCCTTCAATTCTCATCTGCAACTCTAACTGTACCCACAGGCCATGACTAATTCAAATTTCATGAGCCTAACTCAACAAATAGACGAGTTACTCAAGTTCGGTAGCGTAAATAGAACGCGTAAATTCGGTAACCTTTACAGTTTTGCACTACTTCAGTTTACTTACACGCTGAGTAACATATTTTTCTAGGTTTTGGTTCATGGTTCGGTTCCGAACCGGTTCTTTTTTTCTTTTTTTTTAATAGCTCTAAAACTCATTCGAGCGCAACATGTTTATAATAATATTTTGCAGACAGCTTCTGTTGCCAGTGAAAGAGTGGGAAAGGTAGAGGGGGAGGGGAAGAGTGAGAGGGAGGGGGAAATTTGTTCAGAGTTTGCGTCTCTAGGCGGCAAGTGGCAGCGGCTTCTTTTGGCTGGAAAGCCGGTTTTTCCCGCATTTTAACTGTGTTTGCTTACAGCCTTTTTCCCAGTCATGGCAAATCTCTCTAGCTCGCTCTCTCCCTGTTTTTCTGCCTCTCTCTCTCTTTCTCTGTAGTTTCATAATCATCGTCTGTGTGTGTGTGTGTGTGTGTTGTGCTTGTTCATCTTTATCTCGACTCTTCACATTTTGCATGTCAAATTTTTCTTTCATTTTCGCTCGCTGCGTGCTGCGTGTGATTTTTCTTTTTCTTTCTTTCTTTCATTTTCTTTCCTACTCTTCGTTTTTCCATGTGTCTAAAAATATGCCAAAAAAAAAAAAAAAAAAACTAAAACAAATCTCTTTTGCATTGTTGTTGTTGTTGGGGGGGGGAAAAAATATCATGGAAAATTGGAAAATTGAAGGCCTCCGAAATTGAAACGAAACGAAAAATTCAATTGAAACGACGAAATTGAAGATGAAAACGCAGAGAAAAACTTTTGCACGGCCTTCCACACTCACCTCACTTTGCTAAATTTAACAGCAACTGTTGCTGTTGTAGTTGTTGCTGCTGTAGTTGTTTACTAGACAAATTTCTCAGCATTAATCATATAGTTGTTGCTGCTGTTGTTGCTGTTGCTGTGGCAGGCGACAGTGTCAAAGCCAATGTGAGTCAGCTGAGCAACAGCAACAACAACAACAACAGCAACAACAGCAGCAACAACAGCAACAACAACAGCAGCAGCAACTGCAGCTGACTGCAGCACTCGCTCTGGTCAGCTGCACAGCAACAACAACACGCAGCAGCAGCAGCAACACACACAGCGACAACAACAACTCGCAGCAGCAGCAGCAACAGTTGCCAGCGGCAGCAACTCTTTTTTTTTTTTTTTTTAATTGTTGCTGCCTTTCGGACTGCAATTTCCATTTTCATTTCCATGCTTCGCTTGGCATAGACCCCTCTGTCACTTCTCCCCCCTCCCCGCACTCCACTCGACACTCCACCATTTCTCTATGGCCGCCTCCGGGCTGGCCGGCCAGGGCGTGGCCTAAATGCGGGTCCCCCCTTTTTGCTTAGCGGCAATTTTTGATGGGGTTTGTTACGCTTTAGCGGAATTGCGCCAAATAGCTTGGCAAGCCTACAGCAGCAACAGCAGCAACAACAACAATTAGAACAACAAAGTGTACAACAACAACAACAACAAAAAGAGACACGTCACGACATGTAAAATTATGATAAAAATAAAAATACAATCGAAAAAAATTGAAATGAAAATTTCAATTAGAATCGTCATGCGACAAAAGGCAGCAAAGAAAAAAAAACAGAGAGCAAAAAAAAAACCCTATATTACATTATTCTATTGCCCTTCTCACTCTCCCTTCCTCTCGCTCCCTCCCTCCCTCTGTTTTTCTGTTTTATTTTTGTTTTGAAAAAGAACAGTTTTCGTTTTGTGTGTTTTGGTTTTATTTTCGAAAAAAAAATAAATGTTTAGCAAATTTTTGTTTGCTATCTTTGCTTATATAAAGCAACAAATTGTGAGGATCTAGTGTGATATATAGGGCAATACCCTAAGTGAAGAAATGCTGTGTAGGGCAAGCATATGCTAGAGATACCCTCTAAAACATTTCCCCAGCTGTTCTAACTTTATCTACCACTAATCTGTTCTAGTTAAGCCCCAGCACACACCCCCAGACTATACAAAAAAAAAATAATACTATGTATGCTATATGGTATATTGGAAAAATATTCGTTTTTCTTGAAAAAAAAAAGAAAAATGTGAAAGCAACGCTACCTCGCTGCCTCTCGCTCTTTAGAGCAACCTCCTCTCTTTCCTCCTCTCTCTCTCTCTCTCTTTGACTATAAATAGCAACGCGTGTTGTGGCCTCTCTCTCTCTCTCTATCTTTTCGAAATCTTTCGTTCTCTCTCTCTCTCTCGCTTTTTGGTTTTTGAAATATTGCGCTGACCAAATTTGGTCAAATTGTTATAAACAACCAAAAATTTCATTCTCAGCGGGTGCAGAGTGCCCGATGGGGTAGGGGGGGAATCTCGGGGCCTCGGACAGCTGTCAGTTGTTTTGGGTTATGCCAAAATGAGGGGAAATAGGCGGGGAGAAAATCGTCTGACGAACAACGAAAAATTCGCTTTTCCTCATCAATTTGTTTTTTTTTTTTTTTTTTTGCACAAAAGTCAATTGCGGGCAAACGCAGCGTATGCTTAATTAATGCACATTATACGATATCGTATATTCGGTATCGGGGTCTACAAACGCTTTATGGTTTAAGTACTTCTGATTCATTGACCAGATAATGTGCATATGATACAATATAATACGCATATTTTCAAGTAGAAATTGGGTTAGCATCGATACAGGGCTGTAAAATCACTTTGATATAAGAATCTCTATAGTTTTTTTCATTTTAATTTGTTAAAGTGATATTGCTGTATGATCATTCTACTTAAATAAAGAACTGTTGGTTTTTTGGGCAATATTGAAGTGTGCTATTAATTTGTATTATTTTAGTTGATTTTTCGTTGAATTTTCTTAAGTTTTCTTGAGTTTACTTGAGTTTCCTTGAGTTTCCTTGAGTTTCTTTGAGTTTCCTTGAGTTTCCTTGAGTTCCCTAGAGTTTCCTTGAGTTTCCTTGAGTTTTCTTGAGTTTCCTTGAGTTTTTTTTTAGTTTATTCGAGTATTCTTAAGTTAACTTGAGTTTTTCTTGTGTTTCCTTGAGTTAGCTTGAGTTTTCTTGGGATTTCTTGACTTTTCCTTGTTTTCTTTAGATAAAATATGTTGGGTACATAGTAAAACATAAAATATTTCCTCTGTCTATGAATATAAATGTCTTCCTACTTGAGTAAAGCGGAAATATCGTGTATATATCTTTTAAAAATTTAAAATATTTTAAATTTACGATTTCCGCATGATGATATAGATATAATCTATTAAACACACACTTTTAGGATGTGCACACTTCAAATCGAATTTCCGTATAGCTGATTAATCGCATGGAAATGTGACGTTGTTGCTTTCTTTCTTTCTCTTTTTTTAATGATTTGAACATGTTTCTGCGTGTTCTACGCGGCGTATGCGCAATATGCTCTGCATTACGCATACGCCAGGTATGCTCGACGAGGAAACAAATCGAAGCGAAGCGAATCGAAACGAAACGAATGAAAGACACAAAGAAGAAGCGAAGGCAGAGGCAGAGACAGAAGATGAATTTGGCTCATGGCAATTGGCGACAATCGACGCAGCCGGAAGAGCGACCACATCTGCGTCTTTATCGCTGCCGCTGCCGCTGCCTCTGCTTCTCCCTCTGCCTCTGCCGCTGCTTTTGCTGCTGGCCATGGCAAAGGACAATCGATTATTCTACGTTTTCTGTTTTTGTTGATTTTGTTTTGTTTTTCTGCCTTATCATCGTCGATCACGGCCTTCTTTCAGCTTCTTATTCTTCCTCTTCTATCTCTTCTTCTTCTTGTTTCTTGATTTTCTTGGCTGCCATTGCCGCTGCCGGCGAATGCGCTCATCGGCTAAATAAAGCCAAGATATGGCCAACATATTCTGTAATGGCCAAAAAAACAGCTGGCGTTCGCTTTTCGGCACGCACAGTGGGCCGTGGGTTGTGGACTGTGGGCTGTGGGCGCGCAAATCTCGATCCACACAATTTTCCGGTTGATAAACAACGTTTTTTTTGTCTTCTTTTTTGCAGGTGAAAACGACACGCATTAGCAGCAGCAGCAGCAGCTACAGCAGCAAAACTGGCAACAACAGCAACACGATCAGCAACAACAGCAACACCAACAGCAGCAACAGCAACAGCAACAGGAAACTAACATCCTCAGCACCAGTTACACGCACAACTTGTGACATCGAGGAAATTTGGGACGAGCAGCTACTCAGGCAATTGGTAAGTTCCACAAGTTCCACAATCCACAGAACGAGGTAGAGGTTAGGTACCATATAGTTTACTTTTAGGAAGGTTAGGTTGAATTAAGGTTAGCTTAAATGGGATTAAGTTGAATTTGGGATAGTTTAAAGGAGGTTGGGGGCATATAGGTTAGTTTCATATATGTTAGGTTACGTTAAATGAGGTTATGCTGCAGTTAAATAAACTTAGAAGAGGTTAGGTTGCATTTAGCTTAGTTTAAATGAGGATAGGTTGAATTATGGTTAGTTTAAATGAGGTTAGGTTGCATTTAGTTAGTTTACAGTAGGTTAGGTTATAGTTAGGTTGGCTTTAATGAAGTTAGGTTGCATATAGGTTAGTTTTAGTAAGGTTAGGTTGAGTTAAGGTTAGTTTAAATGAGGTTAGGTTACAGTTAAGTTAGTTTTAATATGGTTAAGTTGCATTTAGGTAAGTTTAAATGAGGTTAGGTTGCATTAAGGTTAGTTTAAATGAGGCTAAGTTCAATAAAGGTTAACTTAAATGAGCTTAGGCTAAATTAAGAGTGTTTTTTTGATCAGCTAAACAGCAGCAGATACAAAGTATGATCGGAATATATAAATATAACTTGTTCCAAATGCTTTTTTGTAGCAATTTTGTACTTTTTTGTTATTTTTCTTACCCTCTTTTCCCAAAGAAATACAATTGCATATTTTATCTATTACTTTATTCCACAAAATCGCAGATTAATCATGCCTTAGCCCAAATAAAAGTGTTGATAAATATGTTCCTTACCTTATATCATGTTGCATTCCTTTCCCTAGCTATACATCCTGTTTGTAGCCTATTATATTTACTACCTTATCTTTCTTCTTTCTCACCTTCAGCTGGAACAGGCCTCCACATACGAGGAGCGTCGCAAGATCCGTGCACGTTTACGCGAACTTATGGCGGAACGCGAAGGTAAGTTCAATCTATATAACGATAACCAATCGCACCTAACTATAAAGCACAAAATACTTTGCACACACTAATACCCAAAGGTTTCAGGGATTAATCGTACAGTTACAGGGGATCTATGGATATTTACTCCAATCGGGAGTTATCGCACTTAGTTTTTAGTACTCAACTCTATTCCTCTCTCTCTCACACACACATACTCTCTCCCTCTCTCTCACTCTGTCTCTGATAATCTACTATAGTTCTTTGTATATTCTCTTTCTTGCATTGTATCTTGTAGATATACAAACTCGCGCGTACTCGTAGCTCGTAGATAAGAATAAAGTGTGATTTACCAGGCCAGGTATTACAATTGATTGTCAATCAATTATAGTCTGTCAATCATTCAATCAGTCAGTCATCAATCATCAATAAGTCTTTCTCTCTCTCGATCTCATACTCTGTTTTTGAGTTCTTGTTCTCGTCAATTGTTTTACTCGTTCAATTCGCACTCGTTATATATTTATCTCGTTTCTCTCTTATCTCGTCTTCTTCTTTTGTCTATTATCTCACACACTCTCGTTACTTGTGCCTTCTATGTGCATCTATCTCTTTCTACCATCATGAAATGTTACCCCCTGTCACTCTCGTTACTTTCTGCCGAAATTCTCTCGTTACTTTGTTCCACTCGTTACTCGTTACTCGCTACTCGTTCCTCGTATTCGCTCGTATTCGCTCACAGGGCGGTCCAAGTGCAACCGGCCCGTTTGCCAACTGTTCCAGCTGCTTTGCTTGTTGTACCCCTTTTCCGTCGTTCCATTAAAAAAAAAAAAAAAAAAACGAAATAAATAAAAAAAAAATTTGTGCGTTACGCGTTTTTAGAGCAGAAGAAAAAAAGCAGCGCTGCGCAGCAGGCGGAGGCAGAGGAAGAAAGCAGCAGCGCCAGCGAGTATGAGGAAATAATCGAAGAGGTAACCGCCAGCGACGACAGCGACAGCGAGGAGGAGCAGCCCAAGAAACCGGAGCCGGAAGTCAAGAAGCAAGCGGAGGCGACTAAGGCAACTAAGGAGACCAAAACAAGCACCACAAAAGTGGAGCAGAAATTGTCCAAAGTTGAGCTAAGCAGCGATCAGGTGGATCAGGTGGACGGGTCACAGGGTGAGTCCCTGACACAGTCAAAGCCAGCAGCAGCAGCAGCCAAAGCAGCAAGCACAGTAGGAGCCACCAGTGGCGTAGGCAGTAGCAATAAAAAAGGGAACAGTAGTCAGAGCAGTAGCCAGAGATCTAGTCAGACCAAAGACACGACAGCAACAGCAACAGAAACCACGACAACAACAGCAACAGCAACAGCAGCAACAGCAACAACAAGCAAAGGCACCGCCAATCTTGGCCAGCAAATGAAGCGACTCAGTGTGCCGCCCAAAGAAGATTCGGGCACCGAATCTGGTGAGGATTTGCGTCTGCTTGCCGCCGGTCTACGTGACACGCTGCAGCAGCGCAGCAATGGCAGCAGCACAGATCCAAATCGCGGCCTGCTCGAGGAGGTAACCGATGCCTTGAGTCGCCTGGAGTGTTCCCTCAAGCTGGGACAGCAACTCGCCGTGGATGGGGGGCAGCGTGAGGCGTTGCTGTCGTTGATAGCGCGTCTGCAGTGTGGACTCAGTGCGCCCGAGAAGTTAGCCTCGGCAGAGGATTGTGAAGAGGACAGTCCGCCGGAGCAGGAGCTGGCGGAGCAGCAGAACGGAGGCCGGCAGAGATTCGGCAAGCGGCGTCAGCGTAGCGCCAGGCACACAGTGGGCGTGAGTCGGGAGGAGTTGGCGGATGCACGACGCTATATGGAGGATATGCTAATGTTGGATGCCTGCAAGGTGCCGCTCGAGAAGATTGCCAGCTCCAGTGCAATTGTGCCGCCAGCAGCAACTGCGACGGCTGCAGTGCAGCGTCCACAGGCGCTGCTCAAGCCACAAAGCAGCGGGAGCAGCAATCGGCGTCCCTTGTCCGGGGATTACGCTGTCAGCTTTGCCAGCTATGCTGCCCAGCAGGAGGCAGCTGCTCCGACGGAGCCAATGATGCCCAACAACAGCCGCTTCAATGGCTCCAAGAAGCTGCTAATGAAGCGGGCCAATACCATCGATATAAGCAAAGCCAAAGCCGCTGACAGTGACTCCGAGCTGGAGGATCAGCACAGATCCCAAGCGGGCGAGGGCGGAGCCAATCTTGGCCTGAAACGTGCCGTCCAGGTGAGCGTAAAGCGGCGTGTGCAGCATGTGGTGCCCCCCTTCGAGCCCAAGACAGAGAACGATCACAAGTTCCTCGCCTTCATCAACAAGCAGAGCCACCAGGGCGGATTGGGCTGGGCAGGAGCACGCTCCGTCTCCAATTGGTCGCACAAGTTCGGGAATATCAAGCACACCTTCGAGACGGGTGCAGCGGCAACAGCAACAAAGGGTAAACCACCGCTGGCACCACAGCATCACCCACACCAACAGCAGCAGCAGCAGCAGCAGCAGCAACAGTTGCAGCAGCAGCAACAGTTGCAGCTGCAGCAGCAACAGCAGCAGGCGCTGCTCGAGCGTCAGCGCCGGCAGGAGCTGGAAAGGCAGCTCCAACTGGAGCAGGAGGCACGCTTCGAGCGTGAGCAACGCGCTCGCCTGGAGCGAGATTACTATGAGCAGCAGCTGGAGCTGCAGCGTGTGCAGCGGCAGCAGCAGCTCGAGCGGCAGCGACAGCAGCAGGAGCAGCTCGAGCGGCAGCGGCGGCAGGAGATGGAGCTGCGCATGCAGCGTGAACGTGAGCAACAGGCAGCGGCGGCGGCAGCAGCAGCAGCAACAGCAGCAACAGCAGCAACAGCAGCAACAGCAGCAACAGCAACAGCAACACCCACAGCAGCAACAGCAACAGTTGCTGCCACAACGCAGGCAGCTGCACCACTTAATCAGTTTATACACGCACCACAATCTGTCTTTAGACCCATCGATCAGGGCGTGGCACCGCCTCCAGCCATATACAAACCAATTGCACAAAAGTCCAGCCAGCGCGTGGCAGCAGCAGCACCACAGCAACAGCAGCAGCACCACCTGCAACCACGTGGCAACTACAGCAGCAACACGCCCTCACCCGCCTCCAACTCCACCTCGCCCATTGGTCTGCCATGGGTGGCAAAGCCGCGTGTGGATAACAGTGACTTCAAGCGCAAGGCGCACCACTTCGAGGAGCGTTCGCTGCACGACAATCGCGAGCAATCGCAACCACCCACAGCCGGTGGTGCCGGTGGCTACGTGCAGCGTCACAACTCGCTGCGTGCCAAGGTGCCGCCACTGAGTTTCAGTGAGCTCAAGAAGCGTCCCTCACTGCCCAATGCCATGGAGCCAGTGGGGGTGGCACCACCCTACAGTGCACCACCAGCAGGAGGAGCTGCAGCAGCAGCAGCACCACCGCCACCCACCAACATCTCGTTTAGCTATGCGGATTTCCCAGCACGTCTGACCAACTATCGCAGTCAGCCCTGTCTGAGCAGCGCGTTGGAACCACTAACTAATCCACTGGCTGCACCACTTGTGCTGACCACAGCGAATCCCAGCTATGTGCCCGCCAGTCCCATCGAGAGTCCCATTAGCTGCCTGACCGACGAGCTGGATACCCTCGACTCGGATCACAATATGCACGAGTATCGGGCGGAGATTAAGGTGATGCGGAAACCACGTAGCCAGACGGCGGTTACCGTGGCCGGACGACGCACCGCGCATGTCAGCGACGATGAGGTCTTTGGGCGCAACTCGAGGGCGGCCAAGTCGCTGCTGTACACCATGAAGCAGCTGGGCGGGAATGGGGGAAATGGTGGAGCGGGAGTAACCCGCTCGGTGGCTGCACCACAGACACCGCAGGCACCACAAACCGCGCCCAGTTCACCCTACAAGCCTGGCTGCCTCTCGCCGGATGGACGCATGTATCAGGCACCGCTGCTGGAGCCGCTGTTCCCGCAGCTCAGTCAATTTGTGCCCCAAAGGCAGCCACAGTGCCAGCAGATGGCGCCACCATCACCCACCCACCAGCAGCAGCACCAGCAGCAATCGTATGTGGTTACCTACCCCGTGGAGGACTCTGCGGATGAATCACTCGACTCAAGCAGCCTGCAGCTGAGGCGACGCCGCAGCTCGGAGCACTCCGAGCTGACCAGCTGGACAGCCAATCCTGCCCATGTGCAGGCTGTGCAGGTGGTGCCGGTGGTGCCGGTGGTGCCGCCGCCAGTGGATCGCAGCAACAAGCCGAAGCTGACCACGCCCACTGCACGCCCACGTCTGAGCACACGCTCGCACACGATCAGCGAGTCCAGCTACGATCCCAAGCCGCTGCAGCAGCGCATCATGTCGCAGCAATCGCTGAGCAGCAACGGCAGCAGCAGCAGCAACTACCAACAGCAGCAGCAACAGTTGTCGCCAGCGCTCGGTGGCAGCCAGCAACAGTTGCACTACTCGCCACAGCAGCAGCAGCAGTTGCCGCCGTTGCAGCAGCAACATCATCAGTCACAGCAATCTCTCATCAGCAATCAGCAACAGTTGCAGCAACAACAGCAGCTGCAGCAACAGCAACAGTTGCAGCAGCAGCAAAAACAGTTGCAATTACAGCAGCAGCAGCAACAGCTGCAGGCGCAGAAACTGCAGCAACAGGAGCAACAGTTGCAGGCGCAAAAGCTGCAATTGCAACAGCAGCAGTTACAGCAGCAACAGCAACAGTTGCAGGCGCAAAAGCTGCAGCAGCAGCAGCAACAGTTGCAAGCACAAAAACTGCAACAGCAGCAACAGTTGCAGCAGCAGCAGTTACAGCAACAGCAATTGCAGGCACAGAAACAGCAGCAGCAACAGTTGCAGGCGCAAAAACTCAAGCAACAACAGTTACAAGAGCAACAGTTGCAGCAGCAAAAGCAACAACAGTTGAAGCAACAGCAGCAACTATTGCAGCAGCAGCAACAAGCTCAGCTGAGCAAGCAGCAACAGTTGCAGCAAACGTTCAACAAGAACCAGCAACAGCTGCAGCAGCATCAACAACAGTTGCAGCAGCAACAGCAACAGTTGCAGGCGCTGCGTCGCAAGAGTCTGGGCAATGTGCTCGAGCAGCGCGAGCTACACAAGACGACAACAATACACTATGAGCAACAGCAGCAGCAACAGCAACAGCAGCAGCAATACAAATCCTCCGCCCCTGCCGACACACCCGACATAGTCAAGTCGTCGCTGCCCAAGGATCAAGCGCCGCTGCTGAAGAAATTTGGGCCACCACAGCGACATCACTACGTGCCCAATGCCTATCAAAGTCCGCAGGTGGGCAAGCAGCAAACCGGCAACAGCAGCAGCAGCACAACCACCACCTCCCACCACAGCAGCAGCACCAGCATTAGCATACAGCAGCAGCAGCAACACTCGCAGCAGCAACACTCCCAACAGCAGCAGCAGCAACAGAAACCACCGAACCAAGCACAAGCTGTGGCAGAGCCCACGCCGGAGGAGCAGATACCACGCAACATTGTGTTCAACAATGTGAGCGCGTTCACCTCGCTGAGTCGCCATCGCAGCCAGGATGAGGATGTGCTGCTGCACAATGGCGGCGCACAGGGTGGTTCGAGACTGAATCGACTCAGCAAATGCGACTCCTGGCATCAGATATGCCAGCAACAACCCACAGTACGCTACAATCAAGCGGCAGCAACTGTTGCTGGCGGTGCTGCTGCTGCTGGTGGTGAACTGCGGCGCAGCAAGTCGGGTCACTCGCTGGCGGTGCCCAAGCTGTACGAGGCGGGCATTGATAAGGAGCAGCTGGGCGAGAAGCAGCGCACTGTGGCTGCATATTTCTCGGCAGGCAGCACGGCAACAACAACCACATCCACATCCACAAGCACAACGAATCAGCGCAAAACGCAATCGGCGATAAATCGCATCAAGACGAGCGAGAAACTATCGACGGCACGCAAATCGCTCAGTTCGATTAATTCCGCCTCGAATGGTAATGTCTCGCAGGCGGGTCTGTTTCGCGGTGCTGCTGGCGTTGTTGGTGGCGGCGGTGCTGGTGGTGGTGCAATCGGTGGCGGTTTGAGTCGCAGTGCCACCATGCCGCATATAGCGCATCTCAATCTGCTCGACGAGAGCAATGTGGAGGATGCGTTCGAGCAGTTGATGCTGGGTGCCTAAGAGAGATGGGAGAGTGATGATATCGATATGTCGATAACACGTTCGATTTGTTTGACCGACACACACATACAGCCATTCCAGTTTGAGAGCCGCCCAGCGAGACGCAACTGGACCCACCA
Organism: Zaprionus tsacasi; assembly: GCA_018904105.1. Taxonomy (NCBI): domain Eukaryota; kingdom Metazoa; phylum Arthropoda; class Insecta; order Diptera; family Drosophilidae; genus Zaprionus; species Zaprionus tsacasi. Next base: position 11,327,467 of record JAEIFR010000001.1, on the reverse strand, counting down.
AACGACATCCACACTCACACACACACACATCTACTCTCTCACACACACACACACACACTCAGCCGAACTGTAACCGTACTGATTACCGATTACCGATAACATATACTCGCTACTGTTATGCACATAGGCTTAGGCATTCTTTAGTTCCACACACACACACACACACACACACACACACACGAGCAGTCGAAACACGTTCCACATTGTTCTTGCGCCAGGCGAGACGAGTCAGCAGCAGCAGCAGCAGCAGAAAGAGGAGGAGGGACCACATGCGGGGTTTTTTTCTTTGCTTTCCACAAATAGAAAACAAATGCAATTTCTGTCCTCAAACACAAACACACACACACTCAAACACACACACGTACACGCACTGGCGAGTTTGCTGCGCTGCCCCAACCGCAGGATGCCAACAATAAAGAAAGAAAGCAAGAAAGAAGCAGCAAATATCGAAATCAAAAATAAAAAACGGCCACACTTTGTGAGTGAAAGTTCAAAAAAATCAAAATGTAAACACGAAATTTGTACAAAATGCCCAACACAGCGTTGCCACCACGTTTTATTTTTGCGCGCGTTCCATGTACTTACTTAATTTTTGCTACCCACGCTCCGGCCTAACTGCATAAACTCAAGCAATACAATACATATACATACATATATATTCACACATATATTTTTGTATATTTGTTTTCCTTTATTATACCATGTTTTTTTGCCTGCCACCCTCCCCCACCGCTCCCCGTTGAAGCAAGTGTACAAAAAGTTAGACGCTTTCTCGTTCGTTCTATTTGCATTACGTTGCGTTTCGTTTCCATTACATTTCCGTTCCGTTGATTGGTTGGTTGGTCCAGCAAAACAAAAAAAATATATATAAAATAAATAAAAAACAAAAAACACACACCAAGAAATTAAAAATATATAACAAAATGAAAGAAACATCACACACAATTTGAACTCCCATGTTGTCCCTCCTACAGACAAAGTTTTTGGACTGTTTCTCGCTGTATTTTTGTTTTTTTTTTTTTTTCTCAGCAGCCCCTCTGTACATACTTTTTGTCCCAATAGATTTTCCGTGTTTTTTTTTTGTACCATATTTTTGTCGATTATCGTACCAGTGTATAGTAAGCTACAGCTCAGCTGCCCGGTTTGCTGTGCTGGCTCATACTTCGCTTTCTACGCTCTCTTCGCACACACACTCTCTCGCTCGCTCTCTCTCTCTCTCTTTGTTCGCATGTTCAACATTTTGTTGCTGATTTCTTTGTTTTGTACATAAAAAAAAAAGAACAAGAAACAAACACACAAAACCTACTTGTTTTCGCATGTCTCGTTCCATTTGCCATACTATATTATTCTGCGCGCGTATCTAGTCTATTAGTATTATAATAAATACTCAAGAGTTGCACCACCAGCGCAACCGCAACAGCAGCATCAGCACCACCACCACCAACAACAACAACAACAACAAAAACAACATGAAAACAACAACAGAAACAGCGTCACAGACACCCAACAACCGCCGGCAACGTTTCTTTTCGTTTCTTTTTTCCGTTTTGTTCTCATCATTTTTTTGGCTATTTTTAATTGTGTCCGTGTGCGTGATCGATTTTTTTGTATACATGTTATCGGAACGCGCGGCATGTAATCGCCGCTTGCCAGAGTTACCGTACCGTTTTTTGTGTAGCGCTGACAAACTAAATACAAAATATAAAAAAAAAAATCTGTTAAATAATAATAAATAATTATCTACGAATAGTTTTTGTTGCCTGCCTTGTAGTATAGTCTAAGCCAAGATACAAAAAAAAAGAAAACTAATTATTTTTCTAACATTTCTAACCTATTTTTTCCCAACATTTTCTTTAACTTTAACATTTCGTTTTTATTGTACATTGTTGCACTGATGATTTCTTTGATTGCATGCACTTGATTAATTGTTGTAATTATTGCTTCTTTTTTTCTCCCCGTTTTTTTGCGCGCCCAACAACAACAACAACATCAACAACAACAATTCGTCTAAAATCCTTTATCCAATCTACACAGCACAACACAAGCAACAAAGCTCAACGACCAGTGAACGCACCGAGACCAAGTCCAAGGATGGCGGCGCAGTTGTCACCACAACAACAACAAAGGGTAAATGAAATACATATTTAAATAATGAGTACATTTTATATAATATTCCATTTGCAGTTACCACACGCACTGTGAGCGGCAGCGCTGCCGCCAAGAACATTTCGCCGCTGGCTAAATTCAAGCAGCTCGACAAGGCAGCTGCCCAACAACAGGCTCAAAAGTAAGTGATATTTTGCAAATTATAATTAACATAATTACATTCACATTGTACATGCCACCAAAATACACGTAAACAATAAGAAAAAAACAACGTAGTGTACCAAACTAACGAGAAATGCAAACGAAATGTACACGCATGCAGGCTGGCAACGCTGGCAAATTGCAATTTCAACGCAATGTACACACGTGCAAGTTGGCAGCGCTGGCAAATTCAAATTCAAACTTGCTGCTGCATCTGGCAACTTTGCCAGGCGAGTTTTGTTTACATTTTCGTTTGCATTTCTCTTTCACACACACACACATCTGGTGAAGGAGTAAACACACACACACTTACACTCACAAGAATCAATCGATAACTTCACCTTATTTTTACTTCATTCTCTCTCTCTCTCTCTCTGGTGTTGGTGATCGGCAAAGAAGAATGTCCTTGAATTTGTTTTTTGTAGGTCATTGCGTAAATTGTTGTAAATTATTCTTTAGGCTTGTCTACTGTCTCGCTCCAACTATATTGGGTCTACTATCTGTCCTATTTTATGCTCGCACTTATCACTACTGTCTCTCTGTCTCTGTCTCTCTTATCTCTCTGGTCCCCAAAAGACACGTAGACAAAGAATATCCTGAGCTGTTTCTATCTCCTACTTACTATAAGATTAAAAAAAATATAATAGTAATATTTGTTGTTGTTTCCTGCTAACACAAAACACACCTCCATACTTACACACACACCTTCACAAAATTCGAACACAAAATTTACAAACATATGTAGATAAGTTACAAGAGCTGTAAGAAAAACAACAACAAAAAAAAAAAAAAAAAAATATTCAGTTTAAGAAAACAAATTGCAAAAATGAGAGTTTCGCTAAAACGTCTGCCCCTTCTTGAACCTTGAATCATTTCGTTCAGATCATCTCCAACAACAAGCACACCTACGACCCCCGGCGGTTCAGCACAACCGTTGTTCAAATTTACCGATCCGGCATTAAATAAGCGCGCCGCCACTGTCAAGGATCAACTTCTGCAGTGGTGTCAGCACAAAACGCAGGAATATGAGGTATCCATCCAAAAAAAAAAAAAAAACCTAGAAAATATCAACAAAAAAACAAAAATATACAATATAATTAAATTTAAATAGCAACTGCAAGCGCAAAGCCACAGCCAATAGACAGTTATTTGTTATTTGTTTCCATTTTTGGATGTTTATTATTATTTTAATTTCCTTTTTTTTGTTTTTAATTTCGTTATTTTGCAACGTTTTCTATCGCCGTTTGTTAGTTATCGATAACAACATCTAACGCTTTAGGCCCAAGAACAAGTACAAAATCTAAAAACAAACTAAAAAAAAAAACTAAAATAAAACAACGCTTAACCTTTGGCTGAGCTTTTTTTAAGCAACTCATCTACACACACACACACACACACGCATACACACACACAAAACACACACACAAGCATACACAAATGCACGCAAGCAGCTTGACTAGAAGCAGGCAAAATAATCGAAGAGGAAGATGAAGAAGAAGAGGAAGAGAAAGCAAAGCGCAGCTTTTACTTTCCGTTAAGCTTTTGTTATCGCTTTTTAATAATTGTTGCTATTATTGTCGTTGTTGCCATTTGCTTTCGGGGCTGGATTCTTACAACAAAAGCTAAAAAAAAAAAAAACAAACGCTTAATTTGCTGCTGCTGCTGTTATTGTTGTTGCCAAGAGATTAATGCCCTCCATGCGCCGCATCCATCGCCTCTACCCAAAAAATATATACTTGATAATATCTATATTTGATTTTTATAATGTGTGTTATCCACAGAACGTCCAAATAAGCAACTTTAGCTCGAGCTGGTCAGACGGCTTGGCCTTTTGTGCGCTGATACATCATTTCTTGCCAGATGCATTTGACTACAGTACACTAACCAAAAAAACTCGCAGACACAACTTTGAGTTGGCCTTCAGCGTGGCTGAGTAAGTATGGCGGCGATAGTCGAGTGACATTTTCGAAAAAACAAATAATCGATAACTAAGTGCAACGTTCGATCGATTGCTTAACAGCAAATGCTGCCTATCGATGAGCGTTTATTCAAATCACTGTAAATCATATTAATATACCCATCTCTCTCTCTCGCAGTGAAAAAGCTGGCATCGCGCCCTTGCTAGATGTGGAGGACATGGTGGAGATGGAACGACCCGACTGGAAGTGCGTCTTTGTCTATGTGCAGAGCATCTATCGCCGTTTTCGCAATTGCCAGTAAATAATGAAAAGAAAGAAAAACAACAGCAACACGTGGGCCACAAGAACAACAGCAGCAACAATACATCTATTCATTAAATTATAAGCAAACCTATCCAAAAAGCAACCCAAACAAACCCTACCCTTCTTGGTCAGAAAAAGCAAAACAATTTGTATACATATTTGGCATTTTGTGTTGCAACACACACACACACACGGTAGCCTATAACTATGATGATATTGCCTATCTAATACTTATACCCCGATATACCCTATACTACCACAAATGGCAGGCTCGTCTAATTGAACAGCAAGAACTTTTGTACGTTTTTTGTGTTTGTTTATTATATTTTTCAATTTTTTTTTTTATAAATTCTATTACTATTATATGATATATTATTATTATTATTTGTTATTGAACTTAAAAAAGAAAACTATGCAATAATTGTTGAATTTTTTGTCATAATTTTAATTGTAAAGAAGAAAAAAAAAAAGAGAAAAGAAAGGAACAAGAGCAACAATTGCAAGACGCAAACAATTACTAACCCCGCTGAGTTTTGATAAGAACACGATGATGATTGATGATGATCCCCACTATATAAATACCTATGAATGTACTCAACTTTAAGCGAGCGAAAATACGAACAACTTACTAACTCGCAGCAGCGGCAAGCGAAATGCGATATCAAAATAAAAAAAAAAAAATAAATAAACATATATAAACAATTAATATTAACATTGAGAAAATTGCGTGTATTTATTTGCGTTACATTAAACTGTTAAGTGCGCGCATGAGTTAACATTGACACATAACATTGCAGTGTCTTGTAACATCGATAGTCATCGATTTATTCGTGGCGTGGCGTTGCCACCTGTGACGCATAAATTCAAACAAAACATGCTTCGAGTTGGCCTTGGCTAGAGAGACATTTCAGTCGCTTGCCGAGGGAAGGGAGCAAAGGCATTCAAATATTAAAAAAAACTTATTTCAGACATGCTGTGAAAGTCTAACGTTAACTTTTGTGTAAAATGTCCTAGCAAAATTACGTGTGAAATTCGTACACCAAAATTAGGTTCGTTACGCGCACTCCAAAGTCTTTACCACACACACACACACCTCGTACGGATTACCAGGGCTAATCTGTTAACAGAAAAGGAGAGAGCGGTCTGCTTGAACATAAAACAAAAAAAACAATTACAAAATGCCGCAGCAGCAGCAGCATGGTCAGCAGCCGCAGTTGCCGCAACTGCAGGCACAGTTATCGGAGGCGACAGCGCTGAGATTGTTCAATCGGGTGGCGCATGGTGGTGCTGCAGTGCCGCAACTGCAGCCTCAGCCTCAACCGGAGGAGCAGCAGCAGCAGCAGCAGCTGGCGCAGCCAGAAACGCCGGAGCAGCAGCAGGAGAGTCCAACAACGCCGACGCCGATGCCGATGCCGCTGCCAATCGATGACAATTGCAATGGCTCAGCTACTGCGGCCACATCCGGCACCACATCCAGTGTGCCGGCACCAGTCACGGCCAACACACAGCTGGGCATCGTGCTGCCCCAGTCCGGTGGGCAGCCAACGAATCCGTCGCAGGAGAGCGTCCATTCGGCCAATGAGTTTGGCAATTCGTGTCGCATTTGTCGCTATCATCGCAGCGACATGGAGATCATCAACTGTCCCTGCAAGTGCATAGGCAGTGTGGTAAGATTAGAGAGATTGGATTAACAGTAAACCCCTGTCCTGATCTTCTGCCCCTCTCTTCGCTCCTCCTCCTCCAGGGTTACATACACATGAAGTGCCTGAAACGCTGGATCATGCATCGACGCGACAATCGCTGCGAGATCTGCAACACGCCGTTCAATATCACAGCGGATCGGGCCAGTGTGAAGCAGATGGTTCGAGCGTTCTGCTGCGGTCGCTGTTGTGGCATGATCGTGAAGCATGTCCTGTTCAGTGCGTCCCTAATGCCGCTCGCCCATGTCATACTGCAGCAGGTGAGCGAGTGCATCGATTGCCATCGGCTGCTGCACTGCATCTTTGTTGCGGAGATTAAGGCTTATTTGCGCTTCTTTCATTGTGAACAGGTTCTGCATTGCATGGACAATCTGAATCAGGGCAGCACAGAGCAGCTAACGGTACAGGAGGTATTTGTCGCCTCGTGCGCCCTGCTCACCTCCAGCGCCCTCTTCTTTCACTTCTTTGAATTTGTCACTACGCGATTTCTGCTCATCCGCAATATATTGCGACATTGGTGGATGTTCGGCAGCACTAACGATTTCGGCCTTGTCGAGGTCGAGGATGATGCCTTTGACCTGTTCTGACCATGACTCTGACTCTGTGTATTGAATTGATTGAATTCCCGTTGGAATGCCTTGGGCCCAATAGTCGCCACAAGATCAACGAACTGTGCTGGGCTGGGCTGGGCTCTTCCATTCAGTCAACCAAAACAGGCTTACTTACAAAAAAAATTACACACATATTCACATGCATACCAAAATTGTAAAGTTCATCAATAAAAGACTCGCATAGCGACATTTCTTTTGCATTTCAAAATGTTCGGTTTTTGGCGCCATGCTGGCGCTGTTAACGCAAAACGGAGACTGTTAAAGGCGCAAATAGTCCCACCTGTTAGTATCTTGAAATATCGATAACAGATTGTATTTACTGCGCCAGACTTTATATATACAATTAAACTTGTATAATTACACACTCTGAAAATGTTAGTTATTTTATTTATAAATGTTTGTAGTAATTCAACAACCATTAACACATTGCTGGTCCAATCAATTATACAATCGTGACTTAACAGTCATATCACATCACTGTTATCGCACAACACGATTGCAGTTATCGCTCATCCCTACTGCCATCCCCAAGACAAAAAAAATATTTTTTTTTTTTGGCATAAAATCGAAGCAAAAAAAACTTCAATTGTATACCCGATCGAGATAGTGCTGCAGCAAGCGGGCACTTTGGTCTATCATTTTGTATATGTAACAACAATTAAATGCATACGATATTGTGTAAGTTCTCTGCCAGTCAGTCGACTATCAAAATGGGAACGGGAATATGAAAAAGAAAAATAATATAAAACAAGAAGCAAATCAAAGCAGCAACTTTGCAGAGGCTGGATGTGTGTGTAGATGTGCCATTATGAGTGTCGTGTGTGTTGGTTTGTATGTGTGTGTAACTGCGAGGGTGTGTGAGTAACAAAGAGCAACTCGTTGGAGCAGCAGCAGCAGCAGCAAAAACAGTGAAATTATCAACGACGACAGCAGCGCCACCAGCTGCTTTGCGCGCTGGGCAGCAACAACAACAACAACAATCGGGAAAAAGAAAGGAAAGCAAAAACGAAGAACGTCTCAAAAGAAAGTGAAGTTGGCGCAAGTGTAGTGTGGCTGCTGCTGCTACTGTTAGTGTCATCTGTCATTGAGTTGTGCGTGTGTGTGTGCGTGTGGGTGTGTGTGTGTGTGTGTGTGTGTGTGACATTGCATCCAATTGACAATTAACTGTTAGCCATTTGATAGGTACAATTGGTATGCACGTAGATAATTTGGATATAATCGATGCCATTTACGCAATGTCAATCGATAGAAATATAAGTGAATCAAGTGCATAGAAAACATGAAACGATTTCTTATACAAACAGTTTTAATAATTGTGTTATTCATAACGCACACAAATAAATAATACGATCGTCAGCAGGAAAGAAGAAAACAAAAAAAAAAAAAACATCGATTAAATCATTTTCATATAAGTCAAAACAATCGATTGATCTACCTGTCTCATGATCATTTGCATCTCTAACGTGTACCGAGTGCGCTGGCTGTGGTATCATTTCGTTTAATTTATCATATCATAATTTCTATAATTTACGCGCCTTTCTAATTGTCTAAATTCTAACTTGTTGCAGAGTGTTGCTGTGCCTTCCATCCCAACCAGCACCCACACCCGACCAGGCGGCTGAAGGAGCGAGTTGCGTTGGCTGTGCGAAACAAGCGAACTTATAAAAAGCAACAACAACAGAAATAATAACAAGGAAAAAGTGCAGAATAAAAGAGAAGAGCAACAACAACAAAAGCAAAATGGCTGCACAACAGCAGCTATTGGCTTTGATGTCATCGGCCTCCGGTCACAACAACAACAACAGCCCCGAGACACTGTACGATCTGTCGTTGATTGCCGTTGTCAATGGGCTGGACTGCAAAGTGCCCACACTGGAGCGGATCAGTAAGCTGCCGGAGCTGCCTAGGAATTTGCTCATCGATGTCTATGAGATGGTAAGTGCAATACAGGGTGATTAAAAGTGAAAACATACAGGGTACGCAGCAGTGAAACATCCCAAATCAGCTGCTTACGCACACACATACACACGCACGTAAGCAAGCACGCACGCACGTGTATGAGTGCCTCCTGTGCGTGTGTGTGTGTGTGTGTGTGTCACGATAGCGCCACGCTGTTACAGCACATTGTTATTGTATTTGTGTGTGTGTGTGTTGCTCTCTGGATTCCTGATTGCATTTCTTGTACCCTTGCAATGATGAAAGAATTCGCACTTTATCATAAAATGTGTTACGTCTCAAGGCAGACATGTACGTCAGAGAGATATTTCAACTTGATCGAGTCAAAAACTTGGTAAATATTCTTGTTAGTTTGCTAAAGTCATTATCATACTTCGACACACACACACACAGATATGCAGTATGTGTATAAAGATATCCCAGTCGAGTAAATTACGCAATGTGCCAGTCCAGATCAATCTGTAAGTGTATTTAGCCTTCGGCATTGCAATTAATATAAAAATGTCGTTATTGTTTTGATTTACACTTTATATAAACTTGTCACACACACACACACACTGATGCCTAAATTTATTTATATACTAATAATAAAGCTCAAACAGTGCGGAAAAGCTTTCCACTGTTTATGTTTACAGCCAGAAGCTTCTGGCACATACACCTGTGTGTGTGTGTGTGTGTGTGTCTTAAAACGGGTCCCACCAAACCACATGGCATTATATATCATAGAGACCATAGAGCCCCCCTTTAGCTGATATGATATCTTTACTTTCGACTTTGTTTATTCGCTGTATCTGCGATAATAAAGGGGCACAGTAAGGGCATGTAAACTTCGGCCTAAACTTTAATGAACCCTTCCACACACACACACACACGCACACAAAACACAACAAAACATATGTAGGTGCTTTAATGAGAGATTGTACGAATGGCGTTGCAATTACAATAATAAATTATAAGCAGCAGCAGCAGCAGCGACGACAACAATGAAGCTTGTTCTGCCTGCAATTGTTGTTGTTGTTGTTATCGTCTAAAAATAGCGCATACGCGCCATTGGCCTGCCCTTCGCGTCTTACCTCGCCACGCATCCTGCTCCCAAGCGAAGCCAATGAACTTGACCAACGTCAATGTTGCGTGGCATCAAAACGGGTGAATTGTCAATTAGGTGAAGCCAGAGAGAATCCTTAGCAGCTCTGGATGGGATTCTTGCTCCATATGTTTTGCTTTTCCCCGGGAAGCCTTAACAAATACTAATCCTGCTTTTCCTTCTCCTTCTTGCAGATGTCACAGCGTGAAGAACTCAGGGATCCCCTGCTGGAGGAGCTGTCCAATCTTGAGGTGTTTCGTCGCCTGGTGCGCTGCACACCAGCACGTGGCAAGCTGCTGCGCATTGTGGCAGCTCTGATGTCCAGTAATAAAGCGCTGCCACGTCGCCTTAGCGAAGCGTATGTGGGTCGCTTTGCGGTCACACAGACAGAGACAGAAGAAGAGGATACAGAGCAGGCGGTGGCGGCGGTGACGCCATCGACGACGGCGGGGCAAGACGTAGCGGAGAGATCGAACTGCAGCCATGAGAGCAGTGCCGCAACGTGTTCAACAACCACAACAGGAGCAGCAGCAGCAGCAGCAGATGTTGCCAGCTGCAGCAGCAATAACAGCGACAGCAACAAGAAGAGTGCAGCCGCCTTGGCTGCTTCCGTGATACAAGAGATTCCGCCGACGCCATCATCGCCACTGGAACCACTAACCGTGCATGCTGTCGTGCATGAATCGATGTGCGATGAGGATGCGCTGGCCACAGATCTGGGACTGCGTCTGGGTAGTTTTCTCTCTGAGGCCGGTTGGATGCAGGAGAGCATCTCTGTGTTAGTCTGCCTCAACGAAAGACTGAAGCACATGCAGCGTTTTAGGGATGATTTAATCACACGCCTCGATTGCCTGCAGCGGTACGTGCCACATACGAATCTCTGCCATCTCGTCCAATTTATAAATTATTCCCTTTCTCCTTGCAGTCTCCTCTTTGCGGTGTCCTCGCATTGCAATTTCAAGCTGGCACAGAAAATCTATGGCGAACTGATGGAACTGAATCGTGAGATTACCGAGGAGGTGCCTTCGTCATTGATTGCAATGACATACACACAAATCTCGTCCATGTACTACGCCCGTAACGAGTACAATAACAGTCACATGTGGAGCGTGCAGGCCATGCGACACCTTACGGTAGCGACGCCCACACGGTAAGTGCAATCATGGAACTTATGCAATTTTAAATAATATAATCTTCCTGATCCGCAGCATTGCCATCGATGTGCTTCGTCAGGCGGCCAAGGCCTGTGTGGTTAAGCGTGACTTTGCCCGTGCCAATTTGCTCATCTGTCAGGCTGTGCGTCGTGCTCGGTAAGATGAAATTCTCCAGTTGGCTCGATAAAGATCTTATCTGTTAGCTAATCGAAAATTAAGCAAAATATTTAAATTAGTTTATAAAAAATAGAAAATTATATTACCTGCTTGTGTTATAGAGATTGATGTAATAGTAGTCTAAAGATTTAGATTTAGATTTCCAATCGAATTTCTATTTTGAATACGCTTTCCCGTTAGCCTCTATTTCATCATTTACTTTCTCTTTTTATCATCCAACTCACGCTCCCTATCTCTCTCACGCTCTGCGCTACAGCGAACACTTTGGCACAAAACATCAGAAATATGGAGACGCCCTGCTGGACTATGGCTTCTTCCTGCTGAACGTGGACTCGGTGTATCAGTCGGTGAACATGTACAAGGAGGCACTGGCTGTGCGTCGCGGCATCTTTGGTAATATGAACTTCCATGTGGCCATAGCACACGAGGATCTGTCGTATGCCTACTATGTGCATGAATATAGCACAGGAGAGTTCAGTTGTGCTCAGGATCATGTGGATAAGGCTGTTAACATAATGAAGAATCTGGTGCCGAGCAATCATTTAATGTTGGCCTCGGCGAAACGTGTAAAAGCATTGCTGCTGGAGGAGATTGCACTAGATAAAATAGCCGATGGCATCGATGAGGAGGATCTGCTGCTGCAGTCCGAGGAGCTGCACAACTTCGCGTTGCAACTATCGCTAGAGGTATTTGGAGAAGTGAATGTACAGACAGCCAAGCATTATGGCAATCTGGGTCGTCTCTATCAGACGATGAAACGTTTCGAGGAGGCGGAGCGAATGCATCAGAAGGCAATCAAAATCAAAACAGATCTACTGGGTCCCTATGATTATGAGGTGGGCCTATCGATTGGACATCTTGCCTCGCTGTATAATTATCAAATGAAAAAGTTTCGCCAAGCGGAGGATTTATATCTGCGAAGCATCGATATAAGTGAGTCAGCTCGTAGTCTCTATCTCTCTCTCTCTCTCTCTCTCTCTTTCTAAACCACTTTCACTTCGCACACAGGTCTGCGTCTCTTTGGACGCACATACTCTGGCCTGGAGTATGACTATTTGGGACTGTGCCATGTCTACGAGACGCTGCACGAATTTGAAAAGTATTTGCGCTATGCTCACATCCTGGAGAACTGGCAACTGCTGCGTGGCCAACACATAACGCAGAACGTAAATAAGATAATTAGATATATGAATTATATACCATGAAATTAATCGTTTTATCCCACTGTAGAAGTTAAGTTATCCAGCTATCTATGAGGATTTCAGCATTGACGAGGTCAAGAAGAAGTTCTTCAGCATGAACGTGAAAACGCACAACAATGAAGCCTCCGGTTCCACACAGCCTGCGCCAAGCGAGTATTGAGTGTGTGTTCTTGATACGAACAACGGCAGCTTTAGTAGCATCACCCACAACAACACACACACACACACACACAAACACACAGACTCCAGATTCAACTTACACCTATATACTTATACTATTACTTAGCTTAAAGCGATATCTAATTGAAGTTGTCGAATGAGGGCAGAGCAAACGCGCCATGACAAGTTGTTCCGCTGGCGTTCAGCTCTCTCGATGCGTTATGGTAGTCAGTTTTATTTTCTTTTCGTTTACGCCTAAAATATATATACCCATATATATATATATATATACATTTTAATATATATATCTTAAGAGTTCTTTATTATATTTCTGTATTTTTTATTTAATCGTTCATTGAGAGATTATGTGGAGTCGTCCTTTCTGTTTTTTGTATTTTTTTTTTTGTCGCTACGAATGGCCATTATAATACATATGTATTCTATTATATTTTTTTTTTTGCTGCAATACTTCTATGTATAATTGTAAATTCCATTGATTTCCATCCTAAATGTACAAAGCACAAACTTAAGTTTTGTTTAAACATATGAAAAATCAAAGTACGCGTATTTAATTTTGTTAAATTTGTATTTGCCAAGCAAAGGGCCTTTATGTCTAGAGAGAATTTCATTAGTGAATTTAATTTTGTATTGTATACACTCAAACATACACACACACACATGAATATTTATATATATGTCGATATATATATATATATATATGATCAGAACATACCCGTCGTAAGCCGTTCATATTTTAATTCTAAAATACGAATACATTTTGTGATTACTACATGTATGGATAGTTGATAAACTGATAATCAATTCAATGTAGTAGTATATTGTTCAAATACATATATATATATATATATATATATATATACTATATATTTTAGCCCGACCAGTTGTTAAATCAATTGCAGCACAATTCTGAATACGAATACGAATAAATGTGAAACAAATGTGTTGCTATGTTGAAATACACACCCAATGTACTAGTTCAGATTTTTGATTACTATATATATATATAGAGTTCTAGAAATCGTAATTATGTAGCAAGTTGTGTATATGATGCAAAGATGCAAAGAATATAGAGAGATACGTAAATATAGTAGTACGATATACACTGGGCAAGACTAACAATCAATCAATCAATGAAGAGATTTCCCTCGACCTTCCAAATACCTTCCTCCTTCCCTCTGCATGAGATGTATATAGTGCGTGTTTGGGTTACCCAACCCCTTTCCCGTCCCCGCCCACAACTGTAGGCAGCACAGGCAGCCTTCCACTTAACTGATTTGTAATCTGTGTGTTTAACATGCCTGTGGTTAAGCGAAATTACGTAGATAAGTACAGTTTATACAACTAACGATACCTATGCGTAGTCTACAATACATACATACATATATGATTAACGACTTACTATATATGCCTATGATAATGCAAGTACATTAATATTTTGGCATTGCCATCGGTTCAAATGGCCAAGCGAAAATCTCAGAAATAAAATGAAAAGCCTATAAACTTCTATAGTTTTTTTTTGGTTGTGAAAATTTTTGGATCGTAAAGCTATTGTAGTTGTTTGGATATCTTTCGCAACATTATGCGACTTAATAAGATTTGTTTGGGTCGTAACTTTAAATTAAATAGTTATTATCGTCCTCTATATGGTTTATTGTATAGTTTTGAGTGGGCGAAGCAATAAAAACCTAAGTGATGAAGTGATTAAAGTTTCTTATGTAGTAAATCTTTGGGAACTTCCAATACGCCAAATTTACTTAAAAATTATCCGATTTCCTTGGGAGATGGCTTTATCTTCATGGTTGGACCCCTAGATTGAGTCTGCATCAAAATATTGTGTATCTAGAATTTTTAAAAATTTCGGACTTTCCATGCTGTTGTGATGTCAGGTTTCCACCTTGCCTGGGCCCTTCCAGAACTTCCAATACGCCAAACTTCCTTAAAAATCATCAGATTCTCTTGGGAGATGGCTTTATCTTCATGGTTCGACCTCTAGATTGATTCTGCATCAAAATATTGTGAATCTAGAATTTTGAAAAATTTCGGACTTTCCATGCTATTGTCTAGTCAGGTTTTCCCGTTTTAAGGACCCTTCCAAAACTTCCTATACGCCAAACTTCCCAATGCCCAAACGAAATCCCCAAAAATAAACTTTTAAAATGTGAAAACCAAATAAGTTAAATCGCTCGAAAAACGTTTCTCATTTCTAATCTGTTCGGGGCCCTTAAGCGATTCTCTCCGCGTGAGATTTGATGGTTTGATGCGCTGTGGACTGTGGCTTAGGGCGCACATTATTAACGCACGTTTTATTTGTTTTTTTTTTTTTTTTTGGCGCTTGTTTGTGTTGTCTCTGCGACGTTTTTTTTTTTTAATTGTTTTTCGTCAGTTTGTGGCCCACTGTCACTTTTCCTTGTAAAAGTTGTACGCAAGTGTGTGTGTGTGTGTGTTTTCACTGGCCAGCGCCGAAGTTGACGTTGCCGCTGCCGTTACCGTTGGCTGTGTTGGCGTAGGCGCAGCCGATCGAAAGCCTCTTCGATTGCATTTGCAGCTCGCCCACTCGCACTCGCACGCACTGGCATACTCTCACACACACACACATACACACACGTGCAGAGAGTGAGAGAGATACGCACACGCATGTCAAAACATGCAGTTGTTGTTATTGCTCTGCGCCGCCGTTGAAGCGCAGCTTTTGCTTTTGACACATTTTCGTCGACAGCTTCGGCTGCGTCGTCGGCTCCGACTTCGGCTTCGGCTGTCAGCGCGCGGCAGCTTCGTATTTCTGACGTTGCCGACGATCGATCAGTTGCTGACTTTGCGCGGCAGCGAACGGTTTGCGAGCGAGCGAGCGAGACACAGACAGACAGACTTGGCTGGGCAAGAACGCGCATGCGCCTTGCCAGTTTAAACACGCGCGCGAGTGTCGTTTTTTTCGGTTATTTTTTATTTTTGTTGTGTTTTTCTTGTTTTCTGTTAAAAGTGAAACTGACCGACAAAACGTTTGGCTTGGCTTGGGTAAACATAATGGCAGCAACTAAAAATTAAATATAGATATAGATAGTACATATATTTAAATATAATTGCGACTAGTTCTTAAGAGACGTGACTAGAGTTAAGTTTGTTGCTCTCGTTAATTGCAGTTGATTTATGCAGGTGGTTATTAAAATATTTATATAGTTTTACGTTTTCGCAACGACCTCAGTGTGACCGAGTTTCAGTCAAAAAAAAAAAAAAAAAAAAAAAAAAAAATACGCTTGCGAAACTGGCACACGCAACAAGGAGAGACAATCGGCCTGTGGCCTGGGAATGGCGATGGCGATGGGAATGTCGTCAGCTGCAACTGCAACTGCAACAACAACAACATCGACAACAACTGCAGCAACCTCTTTATGGTTCATCATGGTTTATCTTGATCCGCACAACCAGTTAACTTGAGCGCGCACGCTCCCAACTCGCACATCATCATCGTCATCATGATCATTCAGTCTCAATTTCCCAATTCCCAATCTCCAGCCCCATTCCCATGATTAGCGACATTGTGTGAGATTGAGCCAGTGTGTTAGAGTGAGTACCCTAACCCTACATATGAGGATGAGTGCCTTATGGCATTGTAATGTCTACAAGTGAGCGAATGAATCAATTCTCATTGAATACTCGTTACTTTTTCGAATGAATTACACTTTGATACACTTCGAGTGCTCAACTGAATCATTTGCACACTCATTTGATACGAAGATGACTCGTTGAATACTCGTTTCACTTACTGAACTAAATATGAATCTATTCACTTATTGATCTACTTCAAATTATAGTTATCGATAGCATAATGATTCATAGGAACTTACTCCGTTTTCTTTCCTCTTTCCTTCTCAATGAATATTCATTTATCTGACTCCATTTTCAACTTGACTCTAATCACTTATTTAATTGCCAAAAAGAGTGACTCGACAAATAGAGGAATGAGTAATGAGTTACTTAACAATTGCATAATTCATATTTGACCTCGTAATGGAGGGTCTTGTTTTATTGGAAGGTTCTGTAGGTAACGAGTATAGGTAACGAGTCAGAGCAGCTGAGAGGAACTGCTTGAATTTATCTAGTGTATGAGTAAGTAGAACTCTAAGGAGTATTCCAACTCTAAGGAGTATTTCAAGAGGGAGCAACGAATAACGAGTGAAAGTAACGAGTCAAAGTAGCTGATAGGAACTGCTTGAATTTACCTGCACAATAAATATGTGAGTAAAGGAACTCTAAGGAGTATTCCAAGAGCGAGTAACGAGTATTTTATAACGAGTAAAAGTAACGAGTCAAAGCAGCTTAAAGGAACTGCTTGATTTTTTCTATACAATAAGTATATGAGTTAAGGAACTCTTGGAAGTATTCCAAGAACGAGTAACGAGTATTTTATAACGAGTAAAAGTAACGAGTCAGAGTAGATAAAAGGAACTGCTTGAATTTACCTGCACAATAAGTATGTTAGTAAGGGAACTCTAAGGAGTATTCCAAGAGTGAATAACGAGTATTTTATAACGAGTAAAAGTAACGAGTAACCGAATACCGAAACGAATCAACGAGTGGGCGTGTAAGCAATCAAAACATCCATTAAATTTAGTAATATTCAAACGAATGAACCGAGTGGACTCGCTGTCTGACAAATGCACTCGCAGAGTTAATAAACTTGTCGCGGTTCAGTTTCGTTTTTACTCACTTCACTCACTCCACGCTACTCACCTGATTCACACTCATGCCGAGACGAGTGTAGGGTGCAGGTAGAGAAGGAGGAGGGGCTGGGGCGGGGCGGGTAGGTGGCAGAGTTAACGAGTCGGCAAATAGAAATCATGGCACGATCAGCATGATCAGTGGCAGCATCCCGGACGATAGCAGAGCGTGTTTTAATCGCCATTTCGTGCCGTGTGCCGTGTGTGTGTGTGTGTGTGTGTGTGTGTCTCTCAAAATGAAATGAAATAGAAAAAAGGCACAGAGAGGAAGGAGGGAGGGAGGGAGGGAGAGAAAAACAAATCAAAAGTGGAGCAAATTAAGCAAGATTAAAGCGCACAATTAACTTGGGCGCCCAATGTGAAAGTTAAAACCGCCAACCAGTTGTCCAGTTGCTGTTGCTGCTGCTTGTGGCGCATCTGCAACCACTTTTACTGCAACCACTTGAGCAACATTGGCAACTTTAGCGGGTCAAGCGACGCGCAACCTCAACGAATTTCGCCCATGGCCGCGTTTTAGTTTTATTTTTTCTCTTCTTCTCTCTTTCATTGCGTTCCCCACGTACAGCTCGTTCTGAACTGACCTATGCCAAGAGACCCGACGTCTTGTTGTGTTCGAGTTATCTGCACTTCTGACCCCGCTCCAGGTTCAAGTTTCATTTTCGTTTAGGCCAAAGCGTGCACGTCTTTTGTGGGTAGACGAAGGTCTAGGGGTATCTGGGAAAAATAAGAGACTAGGCTAGACTATGAAGAGGGGGCAGAGATAGACAGCTAGGTAGGGGAAAGGAATACGGGAAGAGGGAGTGAGTGACAGAGATTGAGGTGAGCTTAGCTGGTAGAGTCATGGAGTGGGTTAGACCCCAGAAAAGGAGCTAAGACTGTAGGGTAGGAGAGCTAGGAGAGACTTAGCTGGACTAGGAAGAGGGGCAGAGAAAGGGAGCTAGCTGGCTGGGAGGAGTGAACAAAGGTAGAAGGAGAGAGTGACAGAGATGGACGAAAGCTAAGCTGGCAAAGAAATGCAGGATCGGGGGGGACAAGGAGAGACTAAGCTAGACGACAGGCATAGAGTGAGTTAGAGCACAAAAAGAGGTAGGGTTGAGCGACTAGGAGAGAGTACAGAGAAGGAAGGGAAAAGGGAAGAGAGAAAGTGATAAAGATGAACTAAGCTAAGGTAGGAAAATCACAGAATGAGTGGGACTGCCACGAGGGAAGGGTTGGAGGACTAGGAGAGATCAGGAGAGACCAGGAGAGACTGAGCCAGGTTGTAGAGAGGGGGCAGAGATATGCAGCTAGCTAGGTAGGGGAAAGAAACAAAGGCAGAGGGAGAAGGAGAGAGAGACTGACAGAGATTGAAGTGAGTTAAGCTAGCAAAGTCATGAAGTGAGCTAGACCACAGCGTGGGGCAGGGAGTGTAGACTTGGGGAGCGCACTGGGAGAGATACCTAGGTAGGTGCAGCTATTGTGAACCGCCACGACGGAAATGAGACTCGTCTCATTTCGGGTTCTGGGCAGGAAATCGCAGCCGCAAAGCACTCAACTAGAAACTGTTGTTGTTGTCGTGGTTGTTGTTGTTGTTGTTGTTGTTGTTGTTGTTGTTGTTGTTGTCGTGGTTGTTGCTGTTGACGGGTTTGGCTTTGGGTTGTGGGTTAATGTGGTCTAAAACGAGATTATGCGCTGTTAATTATGATGTCGAGCGGCGTCATGAACCAACAATGCTGCTGGGTCGCATCGAGTTGGAAAGTCCATCCGGTTGGACAGACAGACACTCGGAAAAGGTGCTGTTGTTCACTCTCTCTCTCTCTCTTGCTCTCTCTCTCTCTGTCTCCCTCTGAGCCATCTTACTGTGTGGTTGAGCAGGTCAAAGATTGCATCGCAAAATGTATCAGTCTGAAAGTCGAAACGAAAATAAACTACACTAAATTTAGTTTATTTTTTCTCGAAATTTCGCGTAGTTTCTCCTAACTTGTTCGTTGAAGATTAGAGATCTAGCCTATATATAACTCAAAGATAATACTGAAAATTTCACTTCAAGTTGGGATGTTGTTGTGGATTGTAATGTTAAAGACCTTAAACGGAAGTTTCCACTAGGGTTAGCTAGACTTTCAGCTTACCCTAAGTTAGTATCATATTATTTATAGTATTATTTTGGATATTATGGTATTATTTGACCTTTACAATCCCAACTTGTTCCCATTCCAGCTCTGCAGGCTTAGCTAATCAATTTTAACAAACCTCAGCTTAATCCCTGACCTAACTGACCCGCCCTAGCCTAACCTTAACCTACAACAAATCTTCACTCTATCTCTCTTTGTCCGGGTGTTAGGTAATCCCCATACACACGCATCGGCAGGGTGCTCCATGTGGGGGCGATGCTCTTGTCAAGGTGTCGCTACCGATTGCCCCACACGCATTTCGTGTGGATTGAAATCGCAACTACAAAAACAATGGGGGATACTTTCACTTGGCAGCTGAGAGACCCTGTGAGACCCTCTCCCCCCCGCCCTCCTCTAGACCCGCCCACGTGCCTGACTATAGTTATAGTAAGCTTGCGTAAACCTTTGTGTGTGTCTGTGTGTGTTTTCTTTTAAAGTCCCAAACAATAAACAAGTTAATAAAGGCCTGAGACATAACTGAACGCATATGGTATATCTGTAGTGTATATATAGATGATATAGATATGTATATATGTCTGTGTATTGGAAGAGTTGTTCGTGTAACTCGCATAACAATCAAACATTTCTTTTTTCGAGGGCAAGCGAATTTTTCATTAGCATGTTTCGTGCGTGTAGACAATTCATTTTCTGCACCTCTCTTCCCACTCTTTCTCCTCCTCTCTCCCCCTCTATTTCGTCACTCTCTTTCTCCAGGCGAGTGTGAAAGATTTATTTACTGCAACAAAATTGAAAACATGCTTCATAGGGCAAGAGCTAGAGAGTAGGAGAGGGGGAGGGGGAAGGTAGGGTAGCGCATGGGATGGGAGAGAAAGTGGGCGTAGGGCTGTAAATTGCGACACTTGCTAAGCATATTAAATATGCATTGGATACGCTGTTAGTGGCAGTGGCTGAGAAAGGGGTAACATTCGTTTGTTTTCCATAATTCAGCTGTATAACAGTGGGTGTAGGACTAGTCTGTGTAGGACCCTGTTGACAGCAACAGTCTAAAGTAGAGAGAAATGAGACTTATGGCAATATAACTCAGTATAACAGTGTGTATAACAGTTTGTATAACAGTGTGTATTACAATATGTATGACAGTTTCTATGGCAGATTGTATAACAGTGTGTATTAGAGTATTTATGACAGTTCGTATAACAGTTTGTATGACAGTTTGTTTAACAGTATGTGAAAGAGTGTATTAGAGTATGTATGACACTTTGTATAACAGTTTGTGGGACATTTTGTATAACTTTATGTGTAAAAGTGTGTATTAGAGTATGTATGACACTTTGTATAACAGTTAGTAGGATGGTTTGTATCACAGTTTGTATAACTGTTTGTATAACAGTGTATAAGATTCTGTAATAGAATATTTACAGAACAGTTTAAGAGGATGTATAATAAATATAATGTAAAATCACATGTATAACAGTTGTTTGACAGTTTGTATAATAGTATGTATAACAGTTTTATATAACAGTGAATACCTATCATCTCAGTTTACCATTTGTCATGAATGAGACCCGCAGAGCCACAGATCAATCTTCCCACTGGGGTTTCCCCCTCCTCCAATAAAGTTTCGCCTATCATAAGCACTTTCAGATCAACTATGAATCATTTATACAATCAGTAACAATATTGAACTTGTTGATCTGACTTTGTCGCTAATGATACGATATGAAATGCCCTCGAAACTCTCGAAAAATACAAATCGAATTTCGGGCAAAATTAGCGCACAACACAAGGTCGAAAACTACGATATATAAAGCGTGACCCATTGTCGATTGTGGTTACGATTCTTTGCTTCCCCATCGATAAATAGACGAACGTGATCAAAATGAGAAAATTATGAAAATCGAAATTTATTTAGGAAAATATTTGGAAAATCATTTGGAAAATATTTGAAAAACATTTTTAATGCTTGTTTAAAGATGCCTTAATGGCGGCAATTGAAAACAAGTAATAAAAGGGGGGGTGGGGAGAGGTGTATTTATGCCCACTGTGCCTGTAGTTTGCATACGAAACGAGCACACTGTGCAAACAATTGCAATCAAAGGGAAAACAATTGCAAATTTAAAGTGTTTTTCCTGGGTTTTTCCTTATTATAACGATATTGCGTATACGTCGGGTATGAGAATGAAAGGATTGAGTGGATGAATGAGTGTGAGTGTGTGAGTGTGCGTGTGAGTGGATGAGTGTCTCTGTCTGTGTGCGATAGGATTGTCTGTCATTTAACAATGTGTGCAATCAGTGTAAAACAAACACGCAATCAATAGCAGAAGAGACAATGAAAGGAAGCAGAGAAAAGAGGAGGAGGAGTAGAGGAAGGGGAGGGGCAGGAGCAGGAGCAAAGGCCAAGCAGCTGGAGAGGCACATCGCATTTGTTAGCCAATGCCACGTCGCGTTTTGCAGCAGGCGCACGTGAACCCGGCGGGGTCGCCACGCTGTGAACAGGGTCAGCTGCTGCTCGACGGGACGTGCCTCCCACACGGAGAGAGGGGGAGGGGGGGATGGGAAATAAATAAAATATCCCGCTGACTGTAACCAGCTGAAACAAAAACCACAAAACGTTTCTCTTTGCCACAGGTGACAACCGGAAATCGTGTCGCCAGCCGGACAGTCGCGCTGTAGGATGCACTGCAGCAACTGATCTGAAGCGCGCTCTCTCTTCTCCTTCTCTCTCTCGATTTCTCGCGAGGATCAGTAGCTAGAAAAATGCGTCAAAATTTCGGCTTGAAGCGGCGTCTGCAGCTGCTCGCATCGCTGCTCTTCTGCATCCTGCTGGGTTACCTCAGCTCATCGGTGGCCCTGGCCAAGCCAACCCTGTCGTTCAGTCTACCCCATGGTCTACAGGGATTTCCCTCGTTACAATCGATCACACAGCAGATCATCGAGCAGCGCAGTCTGCGACAAATGAAAACCTACAGGTGAGTAGACCCAGTAGATCCAGTAGAGGCATTAGTAATCCATGGACGAGTGTCTTGTCCATTGTCATGGACGTCACGTAGTCACTCCGGCTCTGGCTCTGACCATGTGCCCATATTCGCGAGTCTAGTCCATTAATTCCTATCCCTCTCTCTCTCTCTTGCAGTGGAAAACGCGTGAGCAACGATTCGCTCATTATGATATACTATCACGATCTGACCATCGCCGTCACCGAGCTGGGGCCGCAGAAGCTGCTGTTGGGTTGCGAGCTAATTGAAATCTAGTAAGTACCTCGATATATACCTGCCATACTAGGGTGTGTCTAGTCTGTGCATGGGGTACCCACAACAAGGAAGCTATATAGAAAATTTCATAGCTGCAGCTCGTCTAATTTCCGGGATCGATCGTTGTCTATCGATCGTTTTCCAATTAATAAAATATCAGCATGAAGTTGGTAGAGTAATTAAGCCTAATTTCTTGGCAATCCAAAGATAACGTTTCCAGATCGTAGTACTATAATAATCTGCTGATCTTCTCCTCTTCCAGCAACGATAAGGAGGGCAAAATGTTGCTCAACGCACTCTCCCAGTATAATCGTCCGCTGGAGATCAAATTCGATGAGATGCTCAAGCTGATGGATCAGTGTGAACAGGTGGATAAGCTGAGCTATTTGGCCAGGCACAAGTATCGCTCTAGCCAGAATGAGGGCTCCGAGCGTAGCAGCAGCAGCAGCGGCATCGGCAGCGATTTCGATAACAACGATGGCGCTGGCAATGGGGAAACATCGTTATCGACTTCGTCGGATAATCAAGATGGCGTCTCACTTAAGTTGGCTGCAAATATCTTTCCACGTAGCCCCTTCTCGCTGTTTAGCGGCATTATACCAGGTAAGCGTGGGAGAAGGGGGGATAGATCTAGGGGGATAAGTGACTCTTTACTCGTTGCGATAGAAGCTAACTCGTTAGTTTTCTTTTTCACTCGTTTGTTAAACTAACGATAAAGAACTGAGTAGTAACTCGCTGGTTTCTAGCTAACTCGCTACTCGCTTGTTTATAACTGAGTCGTTTCTGGCTAGTTTTTAGCTAATTTATGACTCGCTGGCTTGTAGCTAACTCGTTACTCGTTGGTTTTTGGCTAACTCGTTACCTGGTTTATAGCTTGCTCGCAACTCGCTTGTTTTTTGGCTAACTCGATACTCGCTGGTTTCTAGCTAACTCGTTGCTCGCTGGTTGATAGTTACTTGGTGGTTTATAGCTAACTCGTTACTCGCTGGCTGATAGCTGACTCGCTACTTGCTTACTTAAAGCTAACTCGTTACTCGCTGACTTATGGCTAACTCGTTGCCTGCTGGTTTATAGCTACTCGCTGGATTCTAGCTAACTCGCAACTCGCTAGTTTATTGCTAACTAGTCACTCTTTGGCTTCTAACTAACTCGTTACTCGCTTATTTCTGGCTAACTCGTCACTCTGGCCAAGTCGTTACTCGCTGGCTTAAAGCCTACTCGTTACTCGCTTGTTCCTAGCTAACTCGTTACTCGCCTGTTTCTTGCCCACTCATTACTCGTTAGTTACATTTATCTGACTCGTTGTAAAGCTAACTCGTTTCTCGTTCGTTTCTAGCCAACTCGTTACTCGTTAGTACTAACTGACTCGTTGCTGAGTCTAACTCGTTAGTTCCTAAACACACTCGTTACTTTAAGTAGTTACTTCTTAGCTAGACAACTAACTAGCTTGATAATTGCTTTAGTCGTTGCCTTCCAACTCGCTAGTTTACTTACTCGTTACACCAGATCACTCGCTAATTTCCTGCTCTCTCTCTCTCTCTCTCTCTCTCTCGCTCCACAGGCACCAAGTGGTGTGGCACCGGTGACATAGCCGAAACCTACAGCGATCTGGGCAGCGAAATGGCGATGGATCGCTGCTGTCGCCAGCACGATCTGTGCCCGGTCAAGATTCGCGCCTATCAGAACAAGTACGAGTTGACAAATGAATCGCTGTACACAAAGTGAGTATGAGGAAGGGTATTATGCGGTCTATCATTAATTATCATGCCTCTCTGCTTCCACAGATCGCACTGCATATGCGACGATATGCTGTTCTCATGCCTCAAGATGACCAACACGTCGGCATCGCAGGTGATGGGTTCGATATACTTCAATATTGTGCAGGTGCCCTGTCTGGATGGACGCAGCAATCGATACAAGTTCCGGGCGGCCAAGGAGGGCTTCTAGATGGAAGATACTATCGTTCCCATTGTACATACTACTAGTAGAACTGGACAGGCGTTAATTCAATTATTTATTGAACTACCTAGGCATATATAGACAGAGTGCGTCGTAGTGCAGGCGGAATAGGGGCAGATATATATACTATATATATACATATATATTCAGAACTACGCCCAATTTATTAAATATGCTGCGATGCACGATGTTAGGTTTACATAGTTGTTTAGTCGTAGGCGTTATTCTCTCAAATACATATAAATATACGATATACGATAAATGGTTTATGCGAGTGTGTTATCGGTTATCGGTTACAATAGATTACGGGTTGTCTTTATTGTTTTTTTTTTTCTTTTAGCTGAACTACAATCATTTTGCTTACATTAACTTTTATTATTTAACAAAAACAAAAAAAAAAACGCCCACTAGAAGGAGAGATTCCTGCTCCTCTCTCTCTCTCTCTCTCTCACCCGACTTGTTAACGGTTAATTTTGGGATCTGTCTATATATATTATATAAATATATTATCTTCCTCTTGCTAGCGTCGTAATCGCTCTACAAAAAAGGCATTACTGTAGGTACTACTTGGAAGGGTCCACATCCGGCGTGCGTGCCTGCTTCGTCCTGCCTAGAAAATGCTGGCCACATTGGGCCCAACCTGGGAATTGGTCGGTGTCGGCTGTGTGGGACGATCGATATCCTGATAGCTACGCTGTTGTGTAGTGGGGAATACGGATCCAGTACCCTGTAGACTGCCGCCGCGTGTGTTGAACTCGCGATAGAGCAGGGCCACGCTCACCGGACGCACCACCAGATTAATAATGCAGAAGGCAACGGCCCATTTATCTAAAAAAAAAAAAAAGAGTATAAGAAATATATACTATATCGATCTGACGATCTCCAGATGATGCAGGAAATGTTTTCACTCACTCATTAAGTCGAAGAAAAGCACCAGGCAGACTATATCATAGACAATGCTGGATGCATCGATAACAAGCGCCTGCAGGAGGAGAATAAATAATGTTAATGATAATGCTGATCATGAGAGCGATAACGATAACGATAACGATTATTATAATGCTATTCATGCAAAGGATTTGGAGGTAAAGCTGTTGGCCAAGGCGTTGGCCAGCTTATGCAATTGCCTTGACCTTGAACCGATTGAACTTTAAGCAGCCAAACACGCACACGCACACACATATACCCTACCCCACACACACACACACACACACACGCCACACCAATTAGCCGACACACCTTGTTAGCCTCTTTCGAGATTATAAAAAGGCGTTGCCCCACGAGAATTTGCACATTGTGAAAATAAATGTATGATGTGATTGATAGGGGAAAGAGTTAGGATATATCCTATACAGTTTGTCTAGATTTAAGAAAATTCCACTATAATTATAACCCTACGATCTGTACATTCCACAGAGTTCCCCTAGGTAATACCTTCATACTTATACTTCCTGGTACATGCACCTAATTTTATATGCTTTCCACACGATACGCCTAATCAAGATGTCGAGAAAATACAGTCCAGTAATATATATAGCCCATAAATCATGCGACTTTATTACAACCCAACCCCCTATGAGAGCACATAAAAATCCTATCAAAAAAATCATATTTTATTTTTGCGTAGCCTACTTTGGGGCGCAATAGAATTAAATTTAATCAATCGTCTTACTGGGAAATACAACTTGGAATTCCTAGAAAACTGGGAAAATAGAAAATTAATTTCATTTTCCATTATTCACACAGATATTTCACAGGCAATTTTCGTAGTACCAAGAAAAAAAAAAAACCAAGAAAAACACTTGATGGGGTAGGCTGGTATGGGTGTGAGGAGGTCCTCGACCAGCTTTACCTCAATTAATATGTAATGTTTGTTGTTCTTGTTCTTATACTCGTTGCCATCGTCGCCCTCGAGTTTTGGGTCACCATTTGGCTTTTGCATAGTTGAGTTGATTAAAAGGCGTTGCTAATGACTCCTCCTACTTCTGGCAAGTAGGACCCTACACCTATGTGAGAGACCCTGTCTGGGAGGAGGAGAGTTTCAGGGAGTAGGACTGACCGCTGTAGGATTATCGAAAATAAAATTGGATTTTTACTTTCTTGGCATCGCGTGCGAGACGGATTTTTGAGGCGGTAGTGACCATGGTAGGGTTGGGGGGGGGCGTGGCTGGGCAATAGGCTGGTATTTTGGTTAATGTCAAAGTTCAAATTGGGCACGCCAAATAGAACTCGCACCCCCCCGAAGCGAACTGTTAACTCTTCCAGCTATAAACGCATAATAACGATATGCATCTGACCTATACACCCCCACACACACACACACACACACACACACATACACATACACCTGTCTAACTATATGTACAGTCACCTCTGCCTTATATAAAGCCTTAGAGACCCATCCAAGTTATTTGTGCTGACCAAATGCGATCGTACATTAAACCGTATTTCACCTTGTTCTGCTGCCTTTTTGGGAACCGGTTCCGAACTACTCATGCTATAAAAACTATATATATATATATGGTATCTATATATAGTACAGTATATACTGTGCTTTATCAGACTTGTGCATATTATTTAAAGTTTAGAGAACTTATCAGTAAGCCGCAATTGCGAGATATACCCTATAGCCAAGTAGGCAAAATGGGTATAACTGACACTTAATCATACTATGATTCGTTTTAGTCGAAGCACACACTCATTGCGGTTTCTTGACTCATCTAGGGGCCCCCTAAGTTACTTTTTGCAAAATCTTGTAGTAACAAATTTTAACTGAAGTTTCTACGAATTTAGTGTATGGTAATATACCCTATATGATTGTTTTGCTTGCTTTACTCATGCGTCGACTACAAAGGGGATTCTAACGATGATATCATATTATTTCTCATGCCTTATACTACAATGGAAACTCACTAAGTAAGACTTGCAACATGGATTTTTCGAAATCGATTTGTTTATATTATGCAGACTTGTTTATCTCATACGGTCTAGGTGGGGTGACAGGGAAGAGTTACGACTTGGAACTGGAACAGATTCCAAAGATGCGACCCCACGCAAAGCTGTTTACACTGGGAGAGTAATGTAAAGAAATGTCTACGAAAAGATGAGATAGGTCTCTGGGTTGGATGTGGGGTAATACTATAGAGGTTTAAGGAGAGGGATTGATTAGTCTAGGGGGTATTCAGAAGTATAGTCTAGCGAGAGATGAGATAAATCTATAGCTAGTATGGAAAGAGCAGAGAACAATTTAGAGATAAGTCAAGCTAGTCTAGCTAGTCTAGGTCGTAATCTAAAGAGCAAAGCAGAGCAGAGAGTATTACAGAGAGAAAACTAGAGGATACTAAGGCAATTACTCTTGGGAGAGGTGAGATAAATCATAAGCTAGTTTAGGTAGGTAATCTAAAAAATAAAAGAGATCAGAGAGCAAGTAGAGATAAGTCTAGGCGGAACTAAGAAGAATAGTCTAGGAAGAAAGAGGTTATATAAAAAGCTGGATTGAATATAAAGTAGAAAAAAGAGAGAGATCTAGGGAGTACTTTAGAAAGAAGTCTAGAAAATAATCTAGAAAGAAGTCTAGAAAGAAACGAGTTATATCTAAAGCTAAAGAAAAGGGAGAGTAGAGATTAGAGAGTTATATATAGAAAAGTCTAGGTGTTACTACAGAGCAAAGTCTAAGTAGGGCCAAGAGTACTACTCTAGAATTACCCTTTAGTAGAACACCCTTCACTCTCTACAAATAAATTGGGTGCCCTACAGTCGCTATGAGGAAGTGAGTGAGAACATCTGTTATTTATAGTATGAATAAGTCCGAGACGAACTAAGCAAATAGACGAATTACTTATATACTACTCACGAATACGCGAGGTATGCTTGGACGGGAGTATGTATGTACTATACATATATTATATGGGGTCTAGTCAGCGTATATATGTTAATTTGCTTCTCGGATTTCGACACAACTGGTTTGCTTTTTTTTTTGGATATATTATCTACTCTAAGGCCAAGATTCAAGACGCAAGTGGAGAGAGGGAGAGAGAGAGCGAGAGGGGGAGAGAGAGAGAGTGCTTTGCTTATCAGTGCAGGGCTTTAAGTATATGCGGGCTAGAGACTGATAAGACCCACTGTATGTGTTTTTATTACGATGAGTCAGGAAATTAGAGGGAGATAGAGTATATAGAGAGCATTACTTACCGTCTGCACCGACTCTATCGAGTCCTTGCAGTGTATTGTCCAGAACATCGAGATGATAAACAGGAAATTGTAGAACTCATAGGCGCCATGGCCCCACATGCCAAACATTGCATTCGATATGAGAAAGAAATGCACAAAGGCAACGACCTGAGAGAGACAGAGAGTGGGAGAGAGAGAGGGAGAGAGTAGTGTTTCGTTAAGTTTTGAGCCATTGTTTATCTTGGTCGGTTAAGCGGCTCAAATGAAGCCCCACAGCGACGCCGGCAACGGCTTCCAAAGTCGCGACGAAGTTGCAAATTGAAGCCAGCGCAGCCCCCGCTGCCGACGCCTCTGCCCGCAAATCGAACATATCGAATGGCTTTGCGGTCAGCGCTGCCGCTGCCGCTGCTGCTGCTTCGTTTTGTGCTAATGAGCAGCAAACGCGCACGGCGCGCTGCATTGAGCAACAGCTCAGCTCAGACGGGGCGCGGCTGAGCTTGAGCTGCGCTGCAAGCGTCGCATTATCTAACTTCTCTAACCATGCGGGCAGCCCAATAAGTGAGCGAAGCAGAGCAGAGCCGAGCAGAGTTGCTGTTGTTGTTGTTGTAGCAGCAACGCCCTCTGGCGGATCATAATTACCTTCACACGCACAAATTGCGAACCCATCAGCTCATTAATATCGGTCATATTCAGGCTTGTTGTTGTTGCTATTGTTGTTGTTGTTGCTGGCCCAAATTTGTAAATGCAGTTGCGCAGCAGACGTTGCGCCGCCTACGACAAAAAAAAAAAATAACGACTTTCGCTGAACCTGTTGTTGGCTGTGTCTCTGCGCTGCGCTGCCAACGTTGACTTCGCTGCCGGCTGTTTCTGCTGCTACTGTTGCTGTTGCGTGGTGTTGCCAGCTGTTTTGTTTATTTTTGTGCAAATATTTTGAATTGTTCTAGTTTTTTGTGCGCCCGTTTGTCAAATTCTATTTTGACTTGTAATTCACTTTCAATTGGTTGAATGCACTCACAAAAAATAAAAACAACAAGAATACGCACACACACACACACGTTAAGGCAGAGATCGACGCACACACACACACACACGTACAGAGTGATGCAGAGAGAGAGAGATAGAATAAACACAGTGCAATTGCAATGCGCACTTGTTGGTCTTCGAGTCTCACGCAGATGACGATGACGCTGATGATGATGACAGCAGATGCTTCTCTCCCCCTGTTGCCTGTTGCTTAATTGCCAATAAATATGTTTAGTTAGTTTTCGCCAGTAAATTCTTGGGGCGTATATCTTTGTACACACACTTAATAACAACAACAATTTCTATATATGTATATTGTGAATGAGCGAGGCGAGAAACGAGTCGAGTCGAGTCGAGTTGAGAGTGTGTGTGTGTGTTTGTGTTTTTTGAGACGGAGCTACGCGAACATTGCACGGGCGTTTTCAATTTGAATCTGAATGTGAACTGTGCATGGGGCAGCGCCAAGCGAGTCGGTTGAAAAAAAAGTCCGAAACAAACGGACCCCCCAGCGACGCCGGCGTCGGCGTCAACGTCGCTGTGGCGTAATCTATTACAGTCACGTATATCGATATATCGATAGCAGGCGAAACAGCTGAAACGATATATCGATATAGCGCTGCAATGAGTTAACAGTGCTGCTAAATTTTCAATTTCGAGTTGTTTTGAATTATTATTCAATTTATATATATTTATATATTACACACTTAGTCGCTTCACATAAATATAATATTTAAAAATTCTACATTATCAAAAATTAACAATTGGGCAACACTGTCGCTGCTGTTATTCTTATTGGACTCGGCAAGATCTGTGGCTGATAGTGACAAAGAGAGAGAGAGAGAGAGCGTGCTCACGCGATAACAAACTGAACTATCGGCAGCCTGTTCCATTCTATTCCAAATAGACAATGACGGAGAAAACGCTGCCAGTGATAACGCACCGCATGGTCCAAAATCTGGAGTGCACTCCAATCATAAAGGTTTCCGTAAGTATCGCAATATTGTTGGTAATCTGCCAGCGTAATAACTTATCAACAACTCCATTTAGCTACCGCAAGTTATCGAGACTCGGCCGAAATCAGAGAAAGACGACGACGCAGGCGACGACACCAAAGCGAAAGGCGATATGGAGCCACAAAAATATGTATGGCATCGGGCCTGCCTGATGATAATCTTCGAGGAGGGAGACATAAATAGTGCATTGCTGCATTTGGTCAATTCGCTGCATAATCCGTTCGCCGATGGCGCCGTGGCCACATTATTCATACAGGAAAGTATCCGGGAATCGTTTCTGAAGCAGCTCAAGGAGCACATAGTGGCATTGGATCCCGCAGTGGCCACACATCCAGCATATGTGCGTACGCTGGCCAAGCTGAAGGAACTGAAGGCGGAGACAATTGTGGGTAATCCGGAGACGGTGCCAGCGAATGCGACGCCCATCCTAGTCAGTGATCTATCGCATAACTTCCTCGGGGATGGTCCCACCGGTGTCATCACAATGCACACATTCCGCACCCCCAAAGAGTCCACCGTGATCAATCAGACCGAGACACTGATCTATAGCTCCGTTAGCATCTGGAACGAGAAGGTAGCGAGTGCCTATGAGGTGTGTGCCCTCTTCAAGAACGACAAGTTCATGATCAACTGCTATAATGTCGATCTGTCACCCATTATAAGTGCCTTCAATGAGAATAAGAACGAAGTAAAGATCGTCAGGGGATATCACTATGAGACACTCACGATCAATCAGAAGCGCAAGATCATTATCTTTGCTGTCGGCACTATCTTTGCCAACTGATCGTGGGGGAGCCAAACCAGATGTGCACTGCATTTATATATACATACTAGCTATATATATTCCTGTACCGTACTCAACTGTATGTATATATTATTGTTTTTTTTTACTATTTCGTTTTCAATATACTATATGTGAACAAAGAAGGAAAAGTCTTCCGATTTATCTTTGATTATCGAAGGATATATTTTATTATCTATCAGCTTATCTATATGTATTTATGACTTTATAGTTATCAAAGTCTTTTCCGATTTATTGTCAAGTAAATCTCAGACATGCGTAGTGCCCCCTCTCTCTCTTTCTCACTATTGCCCTCTCTTTCTTTTTGAGTAGTAGTCTTTTCTGGGGGTGTGTTCTTCGCTTATTTATTTATTTTTTTTCAGCGGGTTCATTACACTCCCCCTCCCCTCTCCCCCTAGAGGAAATTGTGCTGCCCCAATAATTTATCAAGGCTTTGTTAGATTAACAATATCTATCTAATTGAAAGCATTATGAACTCTATAAAAAATTTACCGTTCTTACTTAATTCTATTATACTATATATCATAATGAAATTGTAGGAATTTTGAGTTTGTTTGGATAAGTAAAAAGAGGAAATACTCCACGATCTTTTGGCGAATTCCGTTTGAAAGCTAAACCAGTTTAGAAAGAATTTTATATGCGAATTTTAATATAGGGCAGTAGCAGAACTTGTTACATATGATATCATTTCTCTCATATATTCAGGGTGTATTATCATATCAACTTGTGGGCTTAAATATTGACAAATAATGCGATCGATTACTATTGTGTTATCTCTCTGAACATAAGTACGAGTAGTTCTAGTATATAGAATACAATTTCAATACAAACACATAATTAAACAAAAGAGAGAGAGAGAGAGAGAGAGCAATAATAATGAATCAACAGATATGAAAGGGTGTACGATAAAGGTTCGGTCTCTCAAATTTAAATGGAATTTTTTTTTTTTTTTTTAGATTTTGTAATGCGCAAATACTTGGAGAGTGAATTGCGATTAATACTAATTTCGAAACTGTATGTAGATTATTAAATATATTTGCAATTTCAAATGCAACTACTTCCCGACTGCTGAAGTAATTGCTATATATAATAATTTATTATTATCTATGCATTATTCACGTTTCATGCGGTTTTTTTTTGCTTTCATAGGGAACTGTGATGCTTTTTTTTACTGAAAGTAAACAAAAACTCATGAGTATTACAAAAAGAAAAGATTAAAAATATAGAAGTTTTTTTGTGGTTGGGTTTGCAGATAAAAATGTCAAACAAATATGCAGATAAATTCTAAAAAGAATTTAGACATATATTTCATGATATTTATTATTATTATTATATATATATTTCAAATTGAACAATGAATAATACTTTATTTTTTTACTTAACAAAAACCTTTCCCTATTGCAACTCGACGCGATTCGATTCGATTTTGTACGTTAGATGGCGCAGAGAGAGAGCGCCAACAACAAGTTGGCTCGCTCTCTCACACTCTCATTTTGTTGTTTTGTTATTGTTTTCACTGCCGTCGCTCTGTTGCTGCCTCTGCTGCTGCTGCTGCCACTGCGCTGCTATTGCTCTACTTTCACAGTCACAGCTGTGACGTGCTTGTGGGTGAGAGGGAGGGGGCAACTCTACATAAAAATAAAGCGCAAGAGAGTGGCGCGCAGAGAGAGAGTGAGAGAGTGATTGATGGAGCTGCGTGCTGCAACAAAGCAAGGTGACACCATTAGAGAGAGCGCGCTACACAGCGAGAGAGCGAGAGAGTGCCAAATTTGCCTCTAATGCGCTTCAAATGACGCAACCTTCGCCACATTTCACCATGCACTGAGCGGGTTTACGCGTCGCAACAATGACGGCAGTTACAAAGCATTTCGGCTGTTTTAGTTTTAGTTGTTGCTTTTGTTGCCGCTGCCGCTGCTGCTGCTGCTGCTGCTGCTGGCGGAAATTACGACGCAGCGGGCGAGCGAGGCGACGCTCCGCTTCAGTCGCTGCCCGCTCCAGCTGTTGGTGAGTTGTCTTTGGCCCTGGCAGCGTGCAGAAAATAAAAGAAAAAAATAAAAAAGTAAAGCCAAAAAAATAAAACAAAAAAAAAAAGAAAGAGAAAATGTGCTAAAACAATTGCACAAGAACGACGACAAAACGGAGAAAATTTCGCAGAACTGACAAACGGGATTGGATTCATTTGACGCTTGAAGCTGGAGCAGCACAGTCGGAGATTGGAAATTTAAAAAAGAAACGAAGAAATAAGAAAAAAATGGCGCCACATCGCTGGACAGACGAATCGCGCGATGCGAGCTGCTACTATGGCAACGCTGCAACGGCGCGTTCCTCCTCCGATGCGGATGATGATGATACCGAGGCGGATGATG
This sequence comes from Zaprionus tsacasi, assembly GCA_018904105.1. NCBI lineage: Eukaryota > Metazoa > Arthropoda > Insecta > Diptera > Drosophilidae > Zaprionus > Zaprionus tsacasi. Next base: position 11,293,464 of record JAEIFR010000001.1, on the reverse strand, counting down.
AGCGAGGGGCGTTCTGTGCCGGCGACAGGCCACTCATATCAGGTATGTCTGCATGATGACGCCCCCTTCCAGTTCATCCCCCAATCTCATCCTAATTTCTTTCCTCAAGCACACGACAACGATGCTGGCGCGGATGATCTGCTCCAGACACGTCACATCTTTGGTCTGATGGGTTTCCTTGGCTTTGCCGTTGTGTATGCGATGCGTGTGAATCTCTCGGTGGCCATTGTGGCCATGGTGAATCAGACAGCGATACCGCATAGGAATACCTCGGTGGACAACGACACCTGCCCCATGCCACCGACACCGGCTCCGAATGAGACACTGCATCATTTCTGGCGTCAACCGCCCGCACTGGAGGGTGAATTCAATTGGGATGAGGCCAAGCAGGGTGTTGTGCTGGGTAGCTTCTTCTATGGCTATGTGATAACCCAAGTGCCGGGAGGACGCATGGCTGAGCTGCTGGGCGGCAAGAGGATCTATGGCTATGGGGTGCTGGTCACAGCGATCTTCACCATGCTCACTCCGGTGGCAGCCCATTGGAATCTGCCGTTCCTCGTACTCGTACGCATACTGGAGGGCATGGGCGAAGGAGTCACCTATCCGGCCATGCATGCCATGTTGGCGCATTGGATACCGCCGCTGGAGCGGAATAAGTTCGCTGCCATTGTCTATGCCGGCTCCAATATTGGCACCGTGGTATCGATGCCCCTCACGGGTTGGCTGTGCTCGCAGAGCTTCCTGGGCGGCTGGCCATCGGCGTTCTACATCTTTGGACTGCTGGGCATGGTGTGGTTTGTCTGCTGGATGTATCTGGTGTACGATAAGCCCAGTGAGCATCCACGTATATCGCGTAAGGAACGTGCCTACATTGAGAGATCGCTGCAGGTGCAGCTGCAGGAAGTCAGCGGGCAGCAGCAGCAGGAGGAGGAGGAAGAGGAGGAGGAGGAGGAGGAAGACTACTTGCAGGATGCACCACTGGATGCTCAGGCACGCGGTGGGGAGCAGGTGGAGCGACAAGTGCAGCACGATGAGGATCGCATACCCTGGTGCTCCCTGGTCTGCAGTGTCCCACTGTGGGCCATCCTGCTGACGCAGTGCGGCCAGAGTTGGGCCTTCTACACACAGCTGACGGAGCTGCCCACATACATGGATAAGATCCTGCACTTTGACATCCGCACAAATGCCCTGCTCAATGCGATACCCTCGCTAACCTCCTGGTTCGTGGGCATAGCGTGCTCCACCTTGGCGGATTGGATGCTCGCCCGGCGCTACATCTCGCAGCTCAACTCGTACAAGCTGTGGAACACCATCTCATCGGTGGTGCCCTCGCTGGGTCTCATTGGCATCACCTATGTCGGCTGTGACTGGCTGTGGGTCACGTTCATGCTCGCCGGCGTCGGTTCCTTGGGCGGTGCCGTCTATGCGGGCAATCAGATGAATCACATCGCCCTCAGTCCCAAATACGCTGGCACCATGTATGGCATCACGAACTCTGCATCGAATATCTGTGGCTTCCTGGCGCCCTTTGTCGTCGGACGCATCATCAATCATCGCGAGACTCTGACGCAGTGGTACAAGGTCTTCTGGCTGGCGGCGGGTCTCAATATCATTGGCAACTTCATCTATCTCTTCTTTGCCAGCGCCGATGAGCAGTCTTGGTCCAAGCGACAATCCTCGGGCTCAGCACGTCGTCGTCGCCCACTGCGCATCTAGGTACCTCCTCCTCAACCCATTGATCTGTTAATCCGTTTATCCGTTAATCCCTTAGATTGTTATCATATCAGTTTATCCGTTTTTAGAGCATAAGCATGTGTGATAATTCCGCATGGAATCATTTCTTAAGAGTTTCCCAGAGGCAACAACAACGACAACGATGATATGCAGTATTCCTTGTGGGCGCAGGTCGCAGTTATCAGATGTATTTCAAGTATTCCATTGAGCTTCCAGTGAACGTACAGTCTGCTTCCAGTTGTTCCAAATGCACTTAAAACATATCGCTGCCACTGTGCATTAATTGGCTTCCAGTGAGCTTCCAGTGCGCTGCCAGTACGCTTCCAGTACGCTTCCAGTGCGCTGCCAGTACGCTTCCAGTACGCTGCCAGTACGCTTCCAGTGCGCTACCAGTGTTCCTCCAAGAATTCCAAGAGCTTTTAATCACCAAAAACTGCAATTAACACGTATAAACACATCATAGATGGAACCCTAGCACTTCCAGTGAATTCTCAGCTGCTTCCAGTCTTCGCTTTCCAATGAAACCTCATTCTTCTACAGACAATCATCAAAAATGAACTTCTTAAGTATTAGCTTCACTTTCCAGTGTCTTACACTGTGCGCTTCCAGTAGCTTCCAGGCTTTCACCTTCCAGTGGAACTATTCCTCTCCAAAGATATCCTTGTAATTGCTCTCAGTGTACTTATCGTTAGTACATCCCGTACACCCTGGCGGTGTCTCAGGCCTAACGATATTGCTTTCTACCACGGACTGTGTTTTGCTAGACATTTTTATACCAATATATATATATACTGATATACAGATATATTCGTTATACGATATGAACTATATAGTAACTAGGGCCTCCACTTGGCCTATATAGCTTTAGAGTGCCGCCCCCTCTCTCACCGTAGTGGGGGCTGCTTAACGAAATTTTACAAAAATATATATATATAATATATATACAAAAAAACACTATATATATTCCGATAAATATATATACCCTATATGTGTAAGCTAAATGTACATAAAATATGCAAGAATAAAATCGCACAAACATATCGCAAAATGCAATAAAACTTGACTATCAAGTTCAAAATTATTTACGGTTTGTAATAAACTGGGGGGAGTGGAAAGAGGGAGTAGGGGGTTCTTTGGTACTATGTAATACTCATCAAGCTGAATAACTCTTGGGGTTGACTAAGGTTTTTCAATTTAGATGCGATTCACAATTCATTTGAAATAAACTCTGAAAAAACCATATGGGTCTTTTTAAAGATTAAGTTCGGATTAGGACATACTTGAGCAATATTGCATATATCATCATATATAATTTCTAAGCCCTATAACATATAGCTGAAATAAATTAATAGAATGAAATTTGACTTTATAACACGTAAAGCTTCTCTCGATCAAATTCCAAGCCTCGTTATGCCTTATCGGACCTTTTCTTATCCATTTCATTTCGTTTTTGTTTTACTTTACTTTATTACGAATACTAATGCCGTAGCATTTCGTTTGTCGAACATTTCCGAGAACGATTTCTGGGAGCGGGGAGGTGTGCTCTATGCCGGATTTTTTTTTTTTTTTTTTTTTTTTTTTGATATGGCATTCATATTACAATACAAATACAAATACAATTAGTTAGTATAGTATATATATAGTATACTATGTCCGTACTATCGCGCTATATAATAACAGCTATAACAAAAACATATATATATATATTTTTCATAATATTAAAGTGGAAAAAAAAACAATTACAAAACAACGAAGAAAAAAAAATGACTGCACAAAAAGACGCCCTACATTTCAGATATTTATGTAGTATACAGTATACGATATATATAAATATATAAAAAATAAACTTATACAAAGCATGCATCATGGTCAGGGCCATGCCTAATCAGACCTTCAGACCAGACGACCCTGATTACCAGACGCTGCACTTGTTCGCGGGATTCATCGTACTGCCGACGGGGCAGCCGTAGGCCTGTGCGAAGTCACGCGAATTCGAGAGCGGCCCCAGAACGCGCACGAAACCGGGCGAATGCACGGAGGATCGGATTTTCGTTAGCGCATCCTCCGGTCGCATCGATCCACACCAGATTTGCGCATAGTTGAGAAAAAATAACTGATCGTGCGTCATATTCAGCGCCGGCAGCTGCAGCTCCCTGCCGTGTAGCTTCTCCCACTTCTTGTAGGCCTATGGATCGAATGAAGATCAAGATCAGTTGGATAATATAATATATATATAAATATATATACTCACGCGGAATGCCTGCTTCAGTCCACCATTATCGGCAATATTCTCACCCTGCGTCATGCGTCCATCCATATACATGTTCACCTCGTTGATCTTGTAGCGCGAATACTGATCGATGACGCACTGCGTCCGCTCGCGGAATGCCTCGATGGTGGCATTGTTCCACCACTGCATCATGTTGCCCTCCTTATCGAATTGCCGTCCCTTATCGTCGAAACCGTGGGTGATCTCGTGACCGATCACCACACCGATCCCACCATAGTTCAGCGACTTGGGAAAGTGTTGGCTGTAGAAAAGCGGCTGCAGTATGCCAGCGGGAAAGACTGCAAAGGGGGAGGAGAAACAAAGATCAGTATGAGGATCAGATAATGATGAACTGATCTGCAGACCTATATCATTCTTGTTGGGATTGTAGAAGGCATTCACCACCGCCGGCTCTGTGGTCCACTTCTCCTTATCCACAGGCTGGCGCAGCAGATGCAGCAGCTTCTCCGACTCCCATTGCAGTATGCTCAGCACGTTGTCTATAAAGTTATCCTGCACGATCGTCAGCTAAGAGAGAGAGAGAGAGGGAGAGAGTGAGAGAGAGCAAAAGGAAGTGCAGATGCGCCACTCACATTGACATACTCCTGCTCCAGTTCCGTGGCATTTGTGAGTATCTCCGGATAGCCAATGCGTTCGTTCATCGAATCCGCTTTCTCCTTGGCCACCGCACGCGTCTCATCATCCATCCAATGATTCTCGGCGAGCAGTTCATTGAATGCGGCACGTATATTGTGTATCATCTCGAGAGCAACCTCCTTGCTGTCCTGATTGAAGTTGTCGCGTATGAAGAGCGCCCCCACAGCCACGCCCAGCTTCTTGTTGGTCCACTCGACGCACTGGGACCAGCGTGTGCGTTCCGATTGTATGCCCATTAGAATCTTACGGAACTCCACACGTTCCCGCTGATACTCATCGATCATGTGCGTCATCAGCGACATGACCAGGCGCCAGAGCATATAATTGTGCACGACACGACGATCGGTGCGTGCCAAGATGCGTCCCATTTCGGTTAGATAGGTGAGACCGTATGTGACCAGCGGTTCATCCGGTTCCAATTGTATATCGCTGCCCAGAGCTGTCTGCAGATATGTGGTCCAATTCAGCTGCGGCACCAGTTCCTGCAGCTCCGGCAACGAGATCTTGCGATAGACCACACTCGTATCGTGTCGATCTGCCTCCGCCAGCGAAACATTCACCAGCTGCGTCTCGAAGTGCACCACTTCCTGTAGCTCTGCAGCTGCTGTGGCTGCATCCGCACCCAGTAGCAACGAGATCTGCGTCATATACTTATGATATGCCTGACGATCGTTCGCACTGCTCGCCTTGAGGTAATAATCCCGTGAGGGCAGAGCATATTGCAACTGATCCATTTGTAGAACATTCACCGAACTGTTCTTATCGTCTGCCCCAACATATAGCTCGATCATGACCGATTCACTATAGTTCAGACGCAACTGACCCATCAGTTTCTCCACGCTCAGATCATGCGGTGGCTGCCAGTTGCGCTCGATCACGGGCCAACCGCCCAGAGATTGCAGCACCTGCTTCAGTCGCCCCGAGCCGATCTTGCGTATCTGGGCTGGAAAGGGCAGAAATTATATAGTGTTTTCTCTCTCTCTTTCCCTCCCATTACTCACGTATGTCCATGCAGCTCTTGAAGAAGGTCTTCGCCTTGATCGTGGCCGTATTGTCGCGCTTATCGATCGGTTCCTCCAGCACGCTGCGCAGCACCAGCTGCTGCTGATCCGAGAGCACCTGGTAGAGCAGTTAAGATTAGATATATATAATATTTTTTTTTTTTTTTTTTTTTTACCTCGAACGTGCTGATCGAGCTGTGATCCTCGGGTATGGGATGCACCTTATTCCATGTGCCGCAGGCAAACTGAAAGAAATCCTCGCAGGGATCTGCCGTCAGGTCCATGGCAGATAGCAGGGAAGCAGCTAAAGAGGGGGAAACACAGGGAATACAATCAACATCAATAAATCAAACAACGACCTGGGAACCCTTTCAGCTGGCCAAATTTCATATTTCGATCATAAAAGCCGCAAAACTTTTATCATAATCGAACAGCAGCCCCAATTTATGCCCAAACTTTGCCACAAGAACTCATCCCCCTTCCCTCTTTGCCGCACAAGAAAACTTTTGCCAAGGGGTTAGGGGGCTACTGTATGGAGCTTATTAATTTGGGCAAACAAAGCGTACATAATAAATCAAGATGAACTATGCAGGCTCACGACCTTCACTAATTACGCCCGCCCCCACACTCGCTTCAGAAATTGTCGCAAAGTTTCGATTGTCAAGAGATACGACATATATCAATATTTATCAATAGTGCCATCTGACATTTATCCTAACTAATTCCATTTTTATCAAACCTGAAACTGGTTTTCCATTTCTGTGTCACATATGTATATAATATATATACTAACATAACAACGGTTGTATCGGCTGTGCTGTCATATAGTTCAAGTATTTCTAGTTGTTATATTCCAACGATCATATATCATTGCATAAAATGAAAAACAACTTTATTAAACTGGTCAACCGAGAGACGAACGAGCGACGTTCTTATCTGTAATCAATCAGTTATCGACACTGAAATATGCGCAGCACATGTAATGCAATATAAAGAAAAGCTCTATAAGTTTGTATTGTGATAAAGTAGGGGTTCAAGCAGAGCGGGATCTAATGAATTACATTACTTAGAAGCCACACAACAAGTTTCAGTAGTTAAGAGCGCGTAATACCCAAGATCTGCATAGTTTAAATTGAGAAAATTAAACTCAACATTAATGAGGCTAAAGATTATGCAGTTAGGTCTTCAAACTTCCAATATACCAGGTGTAGTTATGCAGTTAGGTATAAATTGTTATTAAATATACAAAAACCAATAATATATACTTTTGAAGCACAGTATTATAGAGTATGCTTGACAATACTCATGAAAACCAAGCAGATCTATTAGATTAAATTATAAGGAAGGTGTACAACAAATTTCAGCAGTCTACACCCCTTAGTACTCAAGATCTGCGCAGTTAAAGTTCAGAAAATTAAACTCAACATTTCGGAGACTAAATATAATGCAGGGTAGGTCCTTAAACTACTAATATACCAGTATATAGTTATGCAATTAAGTATATCTAGTTGTTAAATATACAAAAACTATAATATATACTTTTGAAGCACAGTATTATAGAGTATGCTTGACAATACTCATCAAAAACAAGCAGATCTATTAGATTTAGTTATTAGATATGTGCACAAAAAATTTCAGCAGTCTACACCCCTTAGTACTCAAGATCTGCGCAGTTAAAGTTGAGTGTAATTCGAAATAAAAACACACTCAGTGGAATTTTGTCTAAATAACAAAGAAATCCTTGGGGATCTATCAGTTTTTTTTTTCGGTTGTAATTAACGCATGTCTCTGGCAGTACAAACAAGACAATTACCGGCATATTGGGGAGGAGGGGGGAGGCATATGGGGATGGGATTGGTTTGGATTGGTAGCAACGACTTACTCAGTCAGCATATTTAATATTCTAAGGAGACTATTATGCATTTGTTATGCATGCATGCGATGTGGCAGCACAAGTGGCAAGCGGGAGAGGGGAAGGGGGAGGGAGTTAGTGCCACAGGACATACAACATCAGAGCCAGAGCAGGCCAAGGCAAAGGCAAGTCAAGCCATGCCCCCCGACCAGGCCAAATGTCGCATTCCCAGCTGTGGCCCATAAAAAGGTCGTTAAACGTTGCCGTCGCCTCTGGACATGTGTGTGAGCACAAGTTGATGACTTGGCGAATGCATTTGGACACATACAGACCACTACCCCACCCCCCTACCCATCCCCCCTCCTTCAGTCGGGTCATATTCAGGCCATATCGGTGCGGGCCATATAATCAACATCAAGTGGCGCACTAAACCACGTTAATTGCTAATAAATTATTGAAAACATTTGCCAAAGGAGAAAGGCGTTAATAGGGGTAGCCAAGCGACAAAGGGGGGAGGGATCGACCCTTGATTGACAGCACAGCTATAGGGAACCCAAGGATACCCCAAGCCAGTAAAGGAAACTCACCCGTGCGCACGCATTCCTGTGTCATGCAGATATTGTCCTGGCTTCCACCTGCTCCAGCTGCTCCTGCTCCTCCTCCTCCCTCCTCCATTGCGGACGCATCGTAGTCACCTGCAATTAGAGAAGTTTCCAACTTGAGTTCACCATCTCGAGGATTATTGTGGCTTCGATTTAAACAAAAAAAAAACACAAAGCACTCAGGTAAATTGAATTTGAATTTTTCATTAAAAGGATTCACAAAAGCCAAAAGAAAGTAGAGTCTAGGGTTTAGGGCATGCTCGACTAGCTAGTTGCCCTATAAAGTTGCCTAACTCAAGTTTAACCCTTTAAATCCTTTCAGATATTAAAAGATGTCACAGTTAATAATTGCTTTACATTCCTTTCGTAACTCTTATATTTTTCATTATATATTCCTTTATATTTCTACCAAATTTCCCCACAATCCATGCCTTTTTAAAGCTTTAAGACTGTTTTATTTATGTAGTTTCTAGGGTTAAAATATTTTATTATATATTCCTCTACAATTCTACCAAATTTCATAACATTCCACGCATTTTTAAAGCTTTAAGCCTGCTTTATTTATTTTGAGTTATATAAAGTTGCTTAACTCAATTTTAGCTCTTTACATTTTTTCGGATATTATAAGATAACACAGCTATCATTGCTTTAATAACTCTCATATTTATAACCGAGCTTCATTATATATTCCTCTATAATTCTACCAAATTTCCTCACACTCCAAGCATTTTCAAAGCTTTGAGACTGCTTTATTTGGGAATTTTAGACACTTTATAAAGGGATAACTGGAAAAACTGCTGGGTATGCTTGCATAAGGCCCCTAAACCAATTTTCCCCAAGAAACCTTAACCCGCTAAGCAGTTCAATTAGTCTGATCTACCTTATATGGCGAGTAGACAAGCTATTAAGCTATTATCAAGCTTGATTTGCTTTAATTTAAGTGCGGTAGCCCAGGAACCATTGGTACTGCTAGGGGAAGGCAGGGGGCTGGGGGGTGGGGGAATAAACGATGCATAAGTGATACGTTTAGGGAGTTGTGCCGGCCTGGTCGATAGCTCATCGATTGGCACAGGACACGGGAGACACACATGTTGCATGTGCCTGTCACCTAATAACCGTAATAATCTCCCTCTCTATCTGTCTCTCTCTCTCTCTCTCTCTATCTATCTCCCTCTATCATTTGCATATTGATAGGTTATTTAGCTTGTGGTTTATTTCTTTGGCAACGTGACAAGGCAAATTGCTTGCCACAATATGTTGCAGGTTCGATTGTTGTGGCTGGAATTGGATTATGTATATAAATCGATTACGGATGTGTTTATATTGAGCATGGCGATAAGCAATAAATGAGATTGGAAAGGTAAGAGAGCAGAAAAAGGCTACAGTCGAGCGCGCCCGACAGTAAGATACCCTTCGCGATTTAAAATTAAAAAAAAAAAAATTTGTTGAAAAATCATAGGGGGGACCCTTACCTAATCTTTCAAAATATCGAAAAATTTCAAAAAGTCTTTTATGCTATTTTTTAAATGTAGAATCACTAAGGATATTAAAACATAAACAAAATGTCATTCCGCTTGAAAATCGGTTGATTATTAAGAAAATTACGATCTGTGTAAAATGAGAGTACCAGGCCTGTCGAGTGTGCTACATGTCTAATTTTTTGACCCTTTCGACATGATTTTTGGGCCAAAATTAAGTATCGTTTAAAATCGATTTAAATAACTGTTTAGTACTAATTTTGACATCCGCAATCGATTAAAATAAAAAACTGGCGATTTAAAATTAAAAAAAAAAAATATTTTTTGAAAAATCATAGGGGGGACCCTTACCTAAATTTTTAAAATATCAAAAAATTTCAAAATATCTTATTTGATATATTTTAAATGTAGAATCACGCAGGTTGTTAAAGCATAAACAAAATGTCATTCCGCGTGAAAATCGCTTGATTTTTAAGGAAGTTACGATTGGTGTATAATGAGGATACCAGACCAGAAAAATAAGGTTTATTCCCTCTCTATATACAGATATGCCTCAAAAGCCTGCTCAAACACCCACAGAGTGTACTAATTATATTTGCGGTGTTTTTAGTACTCATGCAAATTAACAATGGGTGCAAAAGTGATGCCTGCACTAAATTATTCGTACTTCGTAATTTAATTCTTGAAAGGATTATACTTTAAATTTTGAAGGGAAATACTATTTTAGAAGCAGTATATAAAGTTAGCTTGGTATATTTTCCCCTAGATACAAAAATACTAAACGAAATCGAAGTAGAGAAACCTTAAAAAAAAAAAAACAAAAATAACTAACAAAATTCTGGGGGAAAAGTGAACCACTTGTTCCATATTGATTGCCTACATATGAGACTCGTTTATTTCCTCAATTCATCTCAGTGCACAGCGACCCCTTCCCATTCCATACCCTCCCTCCCCCCTTTGCCCAATTCCCTTGGTAAGATGAGACCCCATTAAAGCCTAAAAGTATTTATAGATAGCATACTTATTTCTCGGCCTGTGTGTGTGTGTGTGTGTGTGTGTGTGCTTTGATGATGGCCATGGGTTAACGGGCAAATAAAACCAGAAAGAGTTGGGGGCGGGCGGGAGATATATATACTAAGGGGGCGTGGTCTAAAAAGAGCCTGTTGCAAACGCAACGATGAATGAATTTCATTTTTGGCGCTAAATATGAAAAGCACGTGAGGTGTGTGTGTGTAGGGGAGTGTATAGGTGTGTGTAGGGGAGTGTATAGGGGTGTGTGGGTGTAGGGGAGTGTGTAGGGTATTAGGGGTGTCTGGGTGCGCCTTTCAATTAAGTAGACAACGCAAGTTGCCCAAGCTCGATCGATTGAAAGTCCGCACGGACAATTGATTGCTTTCTCTTCCTCTCTCTCTCTCTCTCTCTCTCTCTCTCTCTCTCTCTCCCTCTCCATCATTCTCACCAAAATGTAAATGAGAAATGGCAGCAGGCAAATGAATGACAAGCTGCAAGAGAGGGAGGGGGAGGGGGAAGGTGCGATAATGACAAGCGATAAGAAGAAGGAGACGGGAATGTTGCTGCCGTGTGAATTGAATGCAAAAAGTTGAGCAATAAATGAGGAAGGGAGGGGTGGAAGAGAGCGGGGGGTAATGGTGCTCGGAATGTGCCAGCCACAAAAAGGGACACAGGAAGCCGCAGTAGCAGCAGCAGCAAGCAGAGGAGCAATTGCTGCCGTTGCTGTTGCTGCTGCTGTTGTTGCTGCTGCTGTTGTTGCTGCTGTTGTTGTTGTTGTTGCTGCTGCTTGTTTGACATATTTTGTAATTGAATTTAATGCAGGCGGAAATGAAAGGCGCCAAGGCGTCGCAAGCGGCACCACCAAATGGCAGCCTGTTGCTGCTGCAGCTCCTCGGGCACAGCCTGTTGCTGCTGCTGCTGCTCCTCCGCCTGCTCCTACTGCGGCTGCTTCGCCCTTGGCTGAGGAAATTGAGTTTTGTGTTTTGAGGATGTGACAGATCCCTCTACCCGCTCCCCCCCTCCTGCTGCTGCTGCTGCTCACCTGCCTCCGTCAGCTGACAACGCTGGCATCGCTGCTGCTGCAGGCCGGCAAAGTAAATGGCCAAGGCGCCAATGGCAGCACCCAGCACCGTGAAAGCAATCGCCAGCACCAAGAGGCGACGCCTCTGCTGCGCCTCCTTGAGCAGCAACCAGTCGCTGGCAGCTCCACCCGCCGCCGCTCCACTCGAAGCAGCGCCTCCTCCTGCTGCTCCTGTTCCTCCTCCTCCTCCTCCTACGCCGCCACCGCCGCCGCTGGCTGTGCTGCGCTGCAGTGCGCTGCCCACAGCTCCGCTGCCATCCGCACTGAGGTAGACAACCGTCGGCAACTTGTGCTGCTGCTGCTGCTGCTGCTGCTGTGGTCCCAGCAGCGGCGACACTGTCGTCGCATTTAGCTCACCCGTAGCGACTGCTTGCAGGTAACCATTGTTCAGCGCCGGCGACTTTTCATTTGTGGGCGTGGCCAACATGTCGCCGAGACACGCGAGCAACTGTTGCTGCTGCTGCTGCCGTCTCAATGTCAATTTCCTGCGATTTCTGCTGATGGAATAAAGCTCTTGCTAGCTTCTTTCCTCTCTCTCTCTCTCTCTCTCTTTATCTCGCTCTCTCTCTTTCTCTCACAGTTCTCTCGCCCTGAGGGTTCTACTGCTTTAGAGTTCAGAGGTCGACACTGTAAAGGTAGAAAGAAGAAGAAAAAGTATTATTAGGGGGCAGCTTAAGCTGATCTTAAGTTTTCTGTATATTTATACATAATTCTATTCTATAGATCTTGCATCTTAACTGACAGTTAAGCTTCATAATCCTAGCATAATTATCATAGTATTTTTGTCAACTTATACTCTCTTATACTACTCAAAATGTATGATATTTTAAAGAGTTAAACATATTTTGAGTTTTGGTAAGGCTAGATAGATAGTTTTCTAATCAATTTCTCGAATTTGCCATTTAACTGGCAGTTAAATCACTTAACCTTAAAATATTGAATGCATTTAATTTTTTTTTGTGTCTATTTATGCTTAAATAATTATATTATAAAGTGTTTTATCAGATCTGAAGTTTTGGCATAGCTAGACAGTTTGTTTTCAGAGATATTTGCTTAACTTGCACTTTAACTGCTGGTTAAATCTCTTCTATAGCAATTTCTATAGAATTTCGTAAATTTTCTTGGGTTTTCATCATGCTACAAGAAGTGCAGCCCTGCTCTGATTACGCAAGGTGACAACTCTGGTCTTGTTGATCGCTTGAACCCCCCCACTTGTCATACAAATACAATTAGCATGAATTTTTGACTGACAGATTAGATAAGAGAGAATCGGGTTTGACAACATGTTATTAAGCGGTTAAGTCAGAGAGGTCTCTGACAGCCACATGAGAAACGGGCTTAAAATCTATTTGAATTTTCCTCTTCTATTTTTTTTTTTTTTTTCATTCATTACAAATGCAACAAATGTCACTGTACAGGCACGTGCCCAGCAGAGTACGCACCCGGAGTGCACTGGCCCTAACCGGAGGAAGGTAATGGGTAGAATCGTATATAGATATGTACATGGTGGTATTAGCTGGCATTTGGTAACCGTTGTAAGTGCAGATAGCTTTCCAGCAATAACAATAATAATGGAAAACAATAACAATAAAAGAATAGGTAAATACCATGGCTATCAAGCTACTGTACTATGATAACCAAGGAAATAGACATGATACTACACAGAACACATTCATTAACTGAGTGTATCTAATAGTTTGGAGTGGACCTTACACAATTTCCCAAAAACAGTTAGGGGAACCTTGGGATTATACAGAATTTTGAAGAGATAATACACTTGAGTATATGTAAATTCTTTCTTGCTTGCATTATTATATTAATTTTTTATTAATATTGAAATTCATCTAAATATTCTTTTTTTAACTGTTCTGAAAATTTTCTAGCTTTTTATTTCTTAAACACAGTTTTATATTTCATAATTTTTTTCTTTCTAATCGAATTTTGTTTATTCTGTAACATACTCAAATTTAAATAAATCTTATTAACCATATAATATGGCTGTAGTTAAGATCATATCAGGAAAAATTTCAGAACATTCACAATTTAGGGGGACTTTACTCTCGTAGCTACTTAACGTGCTTAACATGCCTTGAAAACGTGCCAAATTTTGATTTAAAAGAACTGTCTAACTTATGCGTATTGACAGATATGATTTATTTAATTTATAGGTATCAGTTTCCTGTAAACAAGCTTGTTCAATGGGTCTATCACATATAAGAAGGGCGCAGAGAGAGATGAGTTTCCTTTCACTTTTTTTTTTGTCATGCTGATATCATCTGCCCCTCTTTCTCTCTCTGTCTCTCTTCACTCCTGACAACGATATTGAATAAGCCGGGTGACCTGACCACACACTGATTGGCAGTGCGTCACCGATCATGGCCAACAACAACATGTTTCGCGCTTTGGAAGATGCAAAAAAAAAAAAAAAAAAAAAAAAGTTGCTCAACCTCATTTAAATCTTAATTGATAATTGCAGATATATTTTTCTTGGCTATATATCGAAACGAAACTAGTTCTCTCGATCCGAAAACGGAGTCAGAACTGTCACCGCGCACCTGCGCAGCGTAGGATAGAGAGAGAAGATTACCCGATAATCCGAACTGGATGGGGGCCTGAGCTGAACTGAGCTAAGCCGGCGTTGCGGGCGAATTAAATTTGAATTTAAATTGATCTCGTGCTTAGTATAAAATACTAAAGGCGCGTATTATGCAAATCTGTTCACAAGCAAAAAAATACTATTAAAAAAAAAAACATAAAACAAACACTTTGTAGTATAATAACTCAGATATTTTACGATTATTTATTTTTTTGCTCTCTCTGTCTTTCTCACATAATTAGTTAGAACTTTTTGTTTTCTGTTTTCTATTTTTTGCAACTATTTAATTTCCTTTATTACTTTTGTTGCTGTCGGCCGCCTTGAAGTTGTTTTTTTTTCTTTTTTATTTGGTATTAATTTTTAATTATTTATTTGAGTTTTTTATTTGCGTTTGTTGTTAGTTTTTATGGCCTTTTTCGGGGCGTTTTGAACAACAGTTACATTTAGCGAGCGAGCGAGCGTACGTAAACGTGAACGAGCGTGTCTGCGTCTCTGTTTATGTTTGTGTCGTGCCGCCAAACCGCGCGAGGCGACTTCACTTTGCGAACTGAACGCTGTGAACTGTCCTTAGCTTTTAAGCAGGCAACGGCAACGGCAACGGCAACGGCGGCAGCGTTGGCTGTTATTGTCGCTGCCAGCCAGCCAGCCAGCGGCAGCGACGCCAGCGCAACGGCGAAAACAATTTGACAACGGGTAGCGGCAGCGGCGGCGGCGGCATAAAAAAGCTCTCATTTCTTTTCTTTTTAGCTTTGGCTTTGGCTTTTACGTTCTGCGCGCGCTCTGGACAAAAGGAAGTGCAGGCGAAAACAAACACACGCACACGCACACATTGAAAACTTAACGCGCTTTGACAGGTGTCAAAACTACATTTTTCGGCGCACTCACACACACACACACACACACACATGAAGAAGATAATCACCGCCGCTGGCAGCCAGCCTGACGCGCGAAACGAGCAGCTTAAAAAGGAATGCAAGATATGTGCGCCGCCATTTGCCTTTTGCCATTGGCCATTCGCCGCCATTTGCGATTTGTGATTTGCCATTCGTCATTCTTCGCTCTTACGCATTTTTTGTCATTGTTTCGTATTCGCTTTTTTTTCGGTTTCTTCTTTCGACACAATCAGTGCCTGATCATCGTGTCATTGTCATTTGTCAACAATTTTTGTATTGTCCATTTGGCCTAAGAAAAAAAACAAAAAGTGAAAAAAAAAATTAATTACCGCCTGCGTTGGCGATAAGCAGCGAAGCAGCAGCAACAACAAACGGTGGCAACGTCATAGCACATAAACACAATTTGTTCGGCTTAGATTAATCATACTCAAAATTGTACTACATATATTGATGCTAGGCACTTGAGTTTTCCAATTGGCTTGATTAAGTTCTCTTCACGTTTCCCATTCTCCCAAAACGATCCGTTGCTGCGCGCTAGAGATGTGCGTTTGCAAAAGGAAAATTTGAATTTAGTACGCAGTATTTTGTTAGTCCTCGACAGTGTTGCCAACTCTGAGCCGATAGTTATAGCTGTGTTGACTCTTGAAAATAGCCAAAAATAGCCAACCTTCACAAAAAATAGCAACAGAAAATAGCCCCAGCAAAATCAGTTGAAGTATTTTGTTTGGGGAAGTCAATGGTTGCATTTTGTTTTAAGGACGCAATACCGCCCTTATGTTTTTTTGTTTCCACATGGGATTTCAAATCCCACAATTTTGCATTCAGTGTGCACTTGCAATAAGTGCAGAACACTTTTGTCGGATCATTCACGTCTTTTTTAATACATGTTTTAAAACGTTCATCGTTCATCCACACATCACGAGCTTTTGTTTATATTCTTTCGGCATTTTGGCGCGTGCTCGTGTTTAGCATTCTTTTAACTTCTAACGATGTGAATTGCAAACTAGAGTTGGCAGCATGCAAGTACTCGTGAAGAGAAAGATGATGATAGTTGTTTCTCTTTCTAGCCAATGGCACTTACTTAGTTGCGAATAATAAATGGAGTTGGCGCATCTAGGTAAATAATGTCTTTGTTAGAACAGCTGCTGGTCATTTTTTTTTGTGAAGAGTTATTGCCATTTTTTGCAAAATTATTTTGTGAAACGTAAATATTTTTGTGTTATGAAATATAGCTAAAAACTAGCAGAGCTTTTGATAAGAATAGCTGAAAAAACCGTTCCTAGCTAAATGGAAAATTTTCTAGTTTTCGGTCATCCAAAATAGCCAGAACTGGCTAGAAAATAGCTGAGTTGGCAACACTGGTCCTCGATCCGCTGCACAAGGATAATCGAATCGAAAGTGAGTTTATCGTTTCCCATTCTTCATTAATATGCACGCTAGAGATGAGCATACGAAAATCGAAATTTGAATTCAGTATGCAGTATTTTGCTTTAGTATTTTTTTAAGTACTCGATCCACTGCGCAAGGATAATCGAATTGAAGGTGAGTTTATCGTTTCCCATTCTCCAATAAGATGCACGCTAGAGATGAGCATACGAAAATCGAAATTTGAATTCAGTATGCAGTATTTTGCTTTATTATTTTGTTAGTGCTCGATCCGCTGAATAAGGATAATCGAATTGAAGTTGAGCTTATCGATTTAATAATTATGCATTCATGCGTGTATAGTATTCCCTGTGCTAAATTTAACCACAATAATTTCCCGTGTCACGACACGTGCCCAGCACTAATTTGAACCAGGCTTCTAATCCAGCCCAATTTAGTCAGCCTTAAAATATTTTGCTGGGTTTTATTTTTATCGCTGACAGGTTGGTAGGCTGGCTAGCTGGCTGGTAGGTGGTGGTGGGCGCTGATAAGGCGCGCTTTTACACTTACGTTAATATTCCATAAATAAAACGGACTTTATCGATCAGTAGTCGGCGAAAAGCTTACGTGCCCAACAGGTGGCGTGCCGCAGCGTTGTAAGTCCCGTTGCGTTGCGTGCAACTGCGCGACAAATCATGGGATAACCCACCCTCGGCAGAGGGAGGGGGGTCTCCTGGCCGGGGGTGCGTGCCTTACCTGTGTCTACTTGTGCGGCGCAACAATCAGCTGGCACGTGCGGCGGCGCATTTTCCGGCGCCATATGCTAGTCCTGCGGCCCGGAAAACTTTGCCCAATAAAACGTAAATACGAAAAAAAAAACACTTGAATTTTCTCACTTAAACAAAACACAAAAAAACAAACTTGTATTTATTTTTGTATGTACTTATTAATTAATTAGTTGCTTAATTTGATTACGATTACTTTTTTGTTGTTCTCTTTTCTTTTTTTGGTATTTGTCGTTTTTGTTTTGTTTGGCATTCTCTTGGTCCGTCACTTTGATTGTGCCCGGCACGACTAAAGCGCACACACAAAGCCAACTTAATCTGAAGAAGACGTTAAGCCAACCGCAAAACAATGCCCCAGGCGGCGGCGAGGGAGGAAGGCATGAAGGCAGGGGAGGAATGGGTGTCCCCCTTGGCCATCTGAAGATAGGAAGCTTTTCCCCAAAAGCTCATGCCGCGCGCACTTGTTGACAGCGAACACACACACACACACAGACAAAAACACGAAACAATAACAAAACAAAACATGAAATACTACGCACGATTGTTGCTCCCTTCAAGCATGTCCAGCGTGAGTGCGCTGCAAGCAGAAAATACAGGGTATTATAAATCATCTCCTAGAGAAGGGAAACTCTCACTTACCGCGCTGTGGCGCCACGCACCACGCAGAAGGCAATGAAACGCTCCAGCTGCAAAGGGAAACAGATTAGGATTAGGATTGGGCATAGCTATGGGGAGGGGGACATGGACTCACCATCATGTGAAAGAATCCATAATCACGACAGCAACGCACTGTGGCCAGCACCGTCATGAAGAACCTGTGTATCTCGCTGCCCAGCTGCTGATCCCAGTTGGCATGCGGCATGCGATTGCTGCGCGTGTTGATAATCAATCCAAAGCTGCGGACCAGCACAAAGACATCAGTCTCGCGTCCGGATACGATCAACTGTTTCCAGTCCACCAGCTTGGCCATGGCAAAGGCGGCCTGAATCTGCAAAGGAAGAAGGGTAAGGATCGAGCAGCAAATTCCTGCTATGGTCTACTTACAATATCCGTTTCCCCTCGTGGCAGTGGCACCTCGGCCACCTTGGAGAATGTGGCCAGCAGTGTGATCATTGCAATCTTGCAGTGGATCTCATCATTTCTGGCCAATGCCAGCAGTGCACAATGCAGATCAATGATGCGACGCATGCGCTGAACACCGGCGCCAATAACAAAACGTTCACAGAGATTCATGCCAATGTAGGAGATCTGTTCCGGCTGCAATGTTGCAGACAATTCGGCCATAGCCTGCAGCAGCTCAAGGCGTTGACCCATACAGTGCGCTTCCTGGCGAAAGGCGAACATCATGATGGAGACATGGTAGAGATCTAGCAGCTCATCCAGTTGCACGCTATTTAGCTGGTAAATCACGTCAATGAATCGTTGCAGCAGCTGGAATTGATGATTGATGAAATGATAACCTGAGGTTCATCATGCTGTGCTTTGTGCCTTACCTGCCTGGTGCCCTCCAGTTTGTGGACAAATGTGAAATACCTGCATATGCTCGATTTGGCCACAAACTGACGCAGCTCATCCAGGCTGTAGCTCATATCCATCTCTTCTGCTCGCTCTCTGCCGGCATCCGCTCCCAGTTCTGCGTTCAGTGCTTGCAACAGTTCCGCACGTTGCTTTGCGCTGTTCTGGCTCAACTGTTCCAATACATTCTCAACATCGGAATTATTATGATCTAAAAGAGAAAGAGAATTGAGATAATTGATAATTGATATAACTAATTTAAGCTACCTTCAATTTGTTGCTCTTTGATCTCCAAACTGAAATTATTGTTGTTATTATCATCGTTGTTGTTGCTAATTAAAACATTTGGCGCTTCTTCTTTGCGCACTCTTTTTGCTTTTGTTGGCTGCTTCTTTTTGACCTCCTTCGGCGTGGACGCCATCAAGTTTGGCATCTTTTCTTTGAGCGTTCCTTCTCCTCTTGTTGACTGCCGCCTTTTATTGCTAGCCTCCTCCACTTTTTTGTTGTCCTTTATAGCCTGCACTTCTTTAATCTTTTCTCTGGTCACTCTTTCTGGCTTTGTTATCTGCTTTGGCGTGGATTCCTCAATTTTTTTGTTTTCCTTTGTACCGATAATTTCATCTTCCATTACGTTTTGCGTCTTCTCCTTGAGCACTCTTTCGGCTTTTGTTGTCTGCGCTTTCTTGCCGACTTTTTTGTCGACTTCTTCTACTTTTATTGTTAATTTTCTTAGCCTCTCTTGCGGTTCATTTGCATCGACAGTTTCCTCTTCTTTCGCCTTCTTTTGGCGTCCCTTTTTCTTTTTAGCGGATCCTTCATCGATGCTCTTGGAATTCGGTTGCGCATGCGTTGTGGATATTTTCACTTTCTTTTTCTCCGGTTCACTTGCATCGATTGCCTCTTCCTTTTTCTTGCGGCCCCTTGCTTTTGATAGCGTATTCGTTGTTTGTTTTTCGGCTTCCCCCGAACGCCCGACGGCATGCGACCGGGTTAGAGGCCCTGGCAAAAAGATGCGCAAATTTGTATAACTTTAGACAATAGGTATTAGTCACCTCGATACTCACCCATGGCTTACAAATTACACAGGAATTAAAACAAGGGACTAAAACTCAAAACGAATCGTTGGAATGTGCGTCACTTGCGATTTACAGCTGGCGGAAGCGGCTTGATGAAATTACTCAAAAACGAATCCTTGCATAGCGCACTTTTTACACAAGGTATCGATCTAAAGCTGAATATCGATAGAAAAACACAGCTCACATAGGCCCCTTTTGCTTGTTTTGTATTCACAATTTTGTAACTATCGATATTTTCGTGCTGATGTAACCAGTGTGGTGGCTAACGATAATTGCGCATGGCAATATTTTCGCAGTATGGCAACGCAAGCGTAACATCGTATAAATGCGTGCGTGCAATTTGATTGCGTAGAATCGTAGTTGCAGCCTCCCTTTTAGCATGCTCTTCACTTGTATTTAGCCTGTTCATTTATTCGTATCACTTTTCCGTTCTACCGGAGTAGGTTGTGTGTTTAGTTTTTGTCTTCGATGTTTTAAGTTTCGACCTGTTTACTTTTAACTCTTGACTACTTTTCCCGCTCGGAAAAATGCTTAATTTATTTACTACTGTTCTAATGTCGTTTCTAATATTATTGTTATTATCGTCGCAACTGACACATGCGAGCACCGCCGCCGCAACAGCTGATGATGACGATGGTGGCGATGCAGCTGGCTGTCGTCAATACGTGGAACGCTCTGAAATCGAGCAGCGTCTGTCCACCAAGACACCTTATCGTGCCATCGCCAATTATAATGATACGCCGCCGATATATAATGGTATGCCATTTGCTGATAGCTATTCTTAAACATTGGCATTTACCTCACTCACAGCTGTTCGTTCTGTTTCTGTGTCTGTTTTCATTATTTCCTGCACATGCTCATTCGTTGTTTGTTTTAATAAATTTATTCGCTGCCATAAGGTTGCCACTCGACGCGAATTTGGTCAATAATTCGCCATGGAACCCGGAATCCGAGTAAATCGGTTATTTCGCATGCCAAACAACGTCTTAGCGAATTGCAGGCTCGTCTTCTGGAGCAGAAGCATTCAAATCTGTGTCCCGAGGATCGAAAACAATTGCGTCGTTGGAGCTGGCAGCACCTCGAAGAGGATGACGAGAAACTGCTGGTGGCCGAGGGCGAAGATGAACTAATCGAGCTGGCCGAACGCATGCAATTGCGTTTTCCCGATCTGATGCCCGATCTTTATAATCCGGAATGGTTCTACATGAAATACACGGCCACACAGCGTACGCTGAAGAGTGCGCAAAGTTTTGCGACAGGATTATTTGGACGTCATCGCATACACACTGTTATCTATCCGCAGCCCTTGCATCGTGATCCCGTCTTGCGCGTAAGTAGAAATAAATATATATATTTTCTATAGTTGTATGATATAGTTATAAGGATGTAAATTGAATTGAAATATATAGTTATTTGTGCAATTTAAATATTGCGCCTAATAATAATTGAATCAATGCACCATGTGGCAACGCCGTGCGGTTGATGCGAGAGAGAACGGATAATAGAAGGAAAAGAATACGGAACAATCGCAAATGCGTTGTAGTTTGTGATATACAGCGCGTGCGTTTCTACAATTTTCGGATATTAATTTAAAGCATTTGTTTTTTTTTTGTTGTTGTTTATTAAATTTGTGCAATCGAGCAATTAGAGAAAAACGTGGTCGATAAGAAAACGTGCAAGCGCGTGCAAAACGCATTATGAAAGACAGGCGCAATTGAGGCGTACGAAATCGTATAAAAATCATCATCACATTGTCGTCGTCGTCGTCGTAGTAGTCGTTCCTCCTAGGTGGGGTGGGAGAGTTCGAGTGCAAAATTGTTTGGTTATGTGCATCAGCAGCACAGCACACAGCCAATGTTGTTGTTGTTGTTGCTGCACACAGACAAACGCACACGTTGAGCGAAAGAAGGAAAGAGTGAGAGAGAGAGAGAGACGAAATGCAAATGTGCATGTGCTGGCAATGCAACTGAAACCGTAAACTGTGTAAGAAAACTGTAAATAAACATAGCATAGAAAGCAGCAGCCGCAAGAAAAAGAACAAATTGCCGAATAGAAAGAGGAGAAGGAGGAGCAAGCAACAGAGTAATACACACACACAGACACAGATACACCGACAAGATGATGGAACCGCTGTACAATGAGAGCATTGCGGCAATTGCTGGCGACAACAGCACAAAAAGTCTCGCTGCCAGCAGCGGCGGCAGCGGCAGTGGCAGCATTAAGAACAACGAATCGTATGGTAACGCTGCCAATACAAGCAGCAGCAGCGGCAGTGGGAGCGGCAGTGGGAGCGTCAGCGGCAGCAGCAGCGCCAGCAACAGTGCACGCAAAGCAAAGGATCAACGTCAGTTATACGTGAAAGAACCTGTGATAAGGAATGAAAAAGAGAAATTATTATTGGCAAAAAATGATGTAATTATAAACTTTGTACACGACCAAGTGATGCCACTTAGTTTTCTGGCCAAGCGACATCAGGAATCGATTGAACCATTGATCTATGAGCGTCATACATGGCGCATAAAGGAAAGGATGAAGACGGCCAGTGTGGCGCTGGTGCTATGCCTCAATATTGGTGTCGATCCACCGGATGTGGTTAAAATTCAACCATGTTCACGTCTCGAATGCTGGATTGATCCCAGTTCGGTATCGGCACCCAAGGCTATGGAACTGATCGGTAGCAATCTCCAGATGCAATACGAACGTTGGCAACCGCGTGCTCGTTACAAAAAATGTCATGATCCCACCGTGGATGATGTGAAGAAGCTCTGCACCTCGTTGCGACGCAATGCCAAGGGGGAACGTATACTCTTCCATTATAATGGCCATGGTGTGCCCAAGCCGACGGCCAATGGAGAGATTTGGGTATTCAACAAGACCTTCACACAGTACATACCGTTGAGCATCTTTGAGCTGATCAATTGGATGGCGGCACCATCGATATATGTGTATGATTGTTCCAATGCTGGCATCATAATCAATTCCTTTCAACCCTTTGCAGAGCAGCATGAACGTGAGCTGAAGAAGGCACAGCTGGCGGCGGCGGCGGCGGCGACGGCAGCGGCAGCGGCTGCGGGTGCAGCAGCACAGGCAGCAGCCGGCGGAGGAGGAGGAGCAGGTGTGGGACCACCGCCTACGTCACAGCTTGTTAGCTACAAGAATTGCATCCATTTGGCCGCCTGTGCTGCCAATGAGATTCTACCAATGAATGCACAATTACCAGCGGATCTCTTCACCAGTTGCCTGACCACACCCATTAATATCGCCCTCAAATGGTATGCGATGCAGGAGAAGCTGGGCATGGTGCCGCGTATACAGAGCGAACTGATTGATAAGATTCCCGGCAAGGTGAACGATCGTCGCACCATGATGGGTGAATTGAATTGGATATTTACGGCAATCACGGATACCATTGCATGGAATACGCTGCCACGTGAGCTCTTCCAGCGTCTGTTTCGTCAGGATCTCCTGGTGGCGAGTTTATTTCGCAATTTCCTATTAGCCGAGCGTATCCTACGCTCACATGACTGCACACCCGTCTCGCTGCCGGAATTGCCTCCATGTCATCGTCATGCCATGTGGAAGGCATGGGATTTGGTAGTGGATTTGGCCTTGCAGCAATTACCCGATATACTGGAGCATCAGGCACCGTATAGGCAATTGCCATTCTTTGAGCATCAGCTGACCGCCTTCCAGGTGTGGCTGGACAGTGAATCGGAGTCGAGAACACCGCCGGAACAGTTACCCATTGTGCTGCAGGTGCTGTTGTCGCAGGTGCATCGTTTGCGTGCCCTGGAGCTGCTTGCACGCTTCCTCGACTTGGGTCCTTGGGCCGTTAATCTTGCCTTAGGCGTTGGCATCTTTCCATATGTGCTCAAGCTGCTGCAGAGCTCCACCCGAGAACTACGCCCCGTGCTCGTCTTCATCTGGGCCAAAATCCTTGCTGTCGATCCCAGTTGCCAAGTGGATCTGGTCAAGGAATACAAATACTTTCTGTCCGTGCTGCAGGATAACAGTGTGAGCAAGCAGCATCGCACACTCTCCGCCTTTGTCCTGGCCAGCATTGTCCACAATTTCCTGCTGGGACAGACGAGCGCACTGCAGGGACCGCTACTCTCCATATGCCTGGAGCAGCTGAATGATAGCAGCTGGTTGCTACGCCAATGGTTGGCCATTTGTCTGGGCATGCTGTGGCAGAACTTTGAGAAGGCACGTTGGTCGGGAGCACGTGATCTGGCGCATGAGAAGCTCTATGTGCTGCTCCGTGACTCGATACCGGAGGTACGTGCTGCCGCTGTCTTTGCCCTGGGCACCTTCATCAGCTCCGTGACGGATCGCAGTGAGGAGCAGGCCAACAATATTGATAGAATCATAGCCATCACTCTGCTGGAGACGGTGGGTGAGGATATGTCGCCGCTGGTGCGTCTGGAGCTGGCTGCCGCCCTGCAATGGATGGTGCTGCTCTTTGAGTCACAGTTCGTCACGGTCTACCTGGCGGAGCACATGAATAGCCATCACTCTGGCCTGGCTCTGGTCTCGTGCGGCGGCGAGCGCAGCGCCAGCATCACACATGGCATGCCCAATGCTCCAAATACGACGCACAGTTTGGAACGCTTTGGTCATGTCTCTATACGACGTGGTGTCAGTTCCAGTTCCATTTCCAATATGAGCACATCGAGTGGATTTGGTAGTGCTGGCAGTGGAGGTGGTGCTGCTGGCGGTGGAGGAGGTGGTGGTGGTGGTGGAGGAACCACCACAAATTCAATACCCTTTCAATCGATCTTCACCAAACTCTGGCAGGGTATCTACAATCTGGGACAGGATCCCTTTCCGCTGGTGGCATCAACGGCACAGAAGATCATCGTACATGTGCGGGAGGCGGCGCTGTGCATGATCACCGCCAAGGAGGCAACCAATGCAACAGCGGGCAGTGGCAGTGGCTGTGGTGGTTCCGGCTCGGGAGGATCTGGCGGCGGCGGCGGTGGTGGTGGCCTCGGTCCTGGTGGACCACGTGATCTGGAGAAGCTGAACAATAGCAGTCTGAGTGTCAGTCTGCCTCCATCTCCGAATACACGTTGCAATTACCTAAGTGCCACAGCCGGCGTATCGGGTGAATCTCCGCCTGTCGTTGTGCCCAGTCCGTGGGTGCAGATGCTCCGCTTGTCGGGCAGCACAGCTGTTGTTGCTGATTCACAGCGCAAGCTGCGCACCAGCTCCATGAACGATGAGACCGATGGTGGTGCCGGTGGTGCAACCACAACGGGTAGCCATGCAGTGGGCGGAGTAGGTCACCCTGGCATGGGTGATGGTGGTGGTGCATCGAATCATTATCATGGTGGAACCGGCGCCGATGGCAAATCCGCAATTGTACCCATTGTCCAGACACAGTTTATACCCTGGACCATCTCGTATTTCACTCGTCCTGGCAATCAACGCTACTGCAGCGGCGAAGGGGATAGCGAGGAGGATGAGGGTCGTCAGTGTTGGCCCATCGATCGCAATTCCACCGAGCTGCGTTCCCGGGAGTATCGCTATCAGCGCAACGAGCACATCCGTCGCGAGGCATGTCGCCAGCAGGCGGCGGATCAGGGCAATGTGCAGCGTATGCATATCAAGAGATTGCAGAACTACAGTTGGATGCGGAAGACACAGTTCACGCCGTCGATAGTGAAGCTACTGCCCTATGAGCCACACATTGCTGTGGCCTACAAGCAGAAGGTGTTGGTCTATGATTTTGTGCGTCATTCGGTGGTCAGTTATGCCAGTGAAGCGAATGCCGAGGCGGCAGGTGGAGGAGCAGCTGGTGGATCGGGATATGGCAGTGGTGGCAGCGGTGGTAGCAGTGGATTGGGCACAAGTGTTGGCACCTCCATGGGCAGTGGATCAGGTAGCGGTAGCGGAGGCAGTGGCAGCGGCGGAGGCGGAGGCAGTGCACGCAAAACCTCGAGACTGGAGGGCAGCGGTGCCACCACCATGTTCGATCGTGTGAGCAGCTTTGAGATGATTAACTCACATGATGTTTCCCTAATGCTGGTGGCGCATGAGGATGGCGTGATACGTGTCTGGCAATCGAGTGGGCAGCAGGATGAATCGCAACCGATGATCACGCGTCTGATAAGCGCCTGGGATGCACTACCTCGTGCTGCGGCAGGACATTATCTGCATCGTTATAGCAAGATTGATGCTGGAGGTGCTGGCAGTGGAACTGGAGCAGGTAGCAACAGTGGTGGCGTCTCATCATCCGCCACAGCAGCAGCTGCAGCCAGTGCTGGTGGTAGTGTTGCTGCTGTCGCTGCTGTGGGCTCCAGTGGATCCGCCAGTTCCGTCTCCAGTGCCAGCCACTTGTTCTTCTATCCACATGGTTGCCATCTGACACGCAACATAGCCGGATCGGGCATTGTAACCGCCTGGCAACAGTCCAGTCAACATCTTGTCGTGGGCGGCGGTTGGTCACGTTACCTACGCATCTGGGATGTGGAGCGAGAACTGAAATTGCATGATCTGCATCTGGGTTCGGATAGCAGCGTCTGTGTCCTATCGCCATTTGTGGCCAATAAACGCTGTGATCTCACTGTGGCCGGCTGTGTGGATGGCAGTGTCCGGATGTTCGATAAGCGTCTGCCTCCGCCGGAGTCACGCATACGTGCCTTACGGGAGCATTCGTCTCCCATACTCCATGCCTGTCTGCGATCCGATGATGTTACTCTGGTCACAGGCTGTACGGGAGGCAAGGTGTGTGTCTTTGATTTGCGTACATCCTCGGTGCGGGATCATTGGCAGGCGGGTGCGGATATTACGGCAATGACAACACATCCCATGGCCGATGCCATTGCATGCGGTAATGCATCTCGGATAAGCATCTACTCTCTCAACGGCGAGACGCAGCATGTGCCACGCATCAATGATGGATTCATGGGCTCCAGAAATCCACATCCCACATGCCTCTCATTTCATCCGTACAGCGTGCAGTTGGCAGTCGGTTTTCTGGACACTACGGTGGCTGTCTACAGTCCCACAATAGGTAATCCCCGGGAGTTTCGGATTGGGTAGACTAATTACTATGATGGGTTTCCTTATGATCCATGATCTCATCCATTACTTTCTCTTTTTTTCTTATAGTTTTATAAACTCTGCAACCGCTGGAAAACGGACGTCGATAAGAATCCTGAAACAATGTTTTATGCACGTAGCTTCTATGCGGAGCCAGCAATGCAATCGGCAGTGCAGCATGTGCGGGCCAGTAGCCAATTGATGGATCTGAAACCAGAGGATGTCCAACTGATGTATACGGTGTGCGCCTTTGAGACCGCCTGGCAACGTCATAAACCGCCATCGGTTTGGTGTCGCTTCTTCGATGTGGACGCATTGCGTGCCCTGGAATTTGCCGAGGATCTTGAGTATTATTGGAACGATGGCTATGGCTATGAGTTGACCCATCGCATTGCCTGTCCGGCAATCGCGGATATGTTTGCAGCCATCGAGTGAGTAAGACAAGGAGGAGGAGGAGGAGGAGGGATCTCTCTCTCTCTAGATCTAAATCGAAATAACCTTTTCCCCCACTTTGCACAGTTCACCCCGTCCGCGCGCCAATGCCACCTTCTATTTTACGCACTCTGGAACACTACTTAAGATGTTGGCACATCTCGGCGTGGCACGAGATGAGCAACCGCTGACGCACAAGGACTTTGGCAAGGATCGTCGCTGGCGTACCAGTCAAATCGATGCGTTCGCAACCAATTTGGCCTTTGTGCGCTATGAGTAAGTCCGCCCCGGGGCAATCATTTAGAGATTCATCCATAATTACCCCTTGTCCACACATTGTAGTTGCGCCAAAGAGGAACCACGCGTGCTGGTGATGCATCAGGAGCGTGTGCTGCGTCTGCCCGGCTGTCCACAGGATCACGATCTTTGTCCGCTATCAACGCTGCGTCGCAACTATGCGGACAGTGTGGAACGCTGTGATTTTGAGGCGCTCTGCCAAGCGGCTAATTAAGAGAGAATGAAATTGAAAGGAGGAGGAGGAAGAAGAGAACGAGAGAAATGCTGCTGCTGGATCAGGATGATGAGATCGATTGATGATGCTGCTGCTCCGCTACCGCAAAACTATGTGAAATTTAACATGTGACCAGGGATTCGTCGGAATAATGTGAAATTTGAATTGATGTCAAGGATTATACAGATATATATATATATATATCTGTATATATATTTACCAGAATTGTTAGCCGATTCGAGAGTTAAGAGAGAGAGAGCGAGGGAGAGTGTTGAGTTGAGAGATATAGCAATAGGGATAGGGATAGCATAAGAGATGAAAATAAACAAAAAAAAAACAAAGATTATTGAGAGACTGCATGCGAAAGAAAGAGAGAGAGAGAATGAGAGCTAATGTTAGATAGAGAGAGAGAGAGAGAGAGATAGTTTTGTATATGTATGTGTTTTGTATGCCTTATAATCAATGTGGACCATCCAATCCAGTAAAAAAAAGAAACAAACTAAAGTACAGCTGAATACAGAGAAAGAGACAGCAAGTGGAAGAGAAAGAGACAGAGAGCACAACTCAGCGAGTGAGTGAAACGGATTCTAATGGCATATGCAGCCCCGTTGTAACCGAAATTTGTCTATAATTACATACATATAAATATATAAATACTATATACCACGTAATTGTAATTCTAACCTCAAAACGCGTATACTCTGTATGCCGCTAAGCTGCTAAAAAATAATATTATTATTAACCAAGTAATACCCTCAGTAATACCCAACTCTTTTTGTATTTACTACTAATGCTAATGACACGATAATTTGTTTACAAAAAAAACTACTATACGAAGCAAAGCAATCCAATGTCCTAACTCCCCCATAGCCACGCCCTCCTCTGTAAATACCCTAGATACACACACAGTTTATATAAATGCTTACTACTATTATTATTATGCATATACTATATATATATTAAATTTGTATAACATATATATTTCGCACCCCCC
Source organism: Zaprionus tsacasi (assembly GCA_018904105.1). Classification (NCBI taxonomy): domain Eukaryota; kingdom Metazoa; phylum Arthropoda; class Insecta; order Diptera; family Drosophilidae; genus Zaprionus; species Zaprionus tsacasi. The sequence continues at coordinate 11,264,565 of JAEIFR010000001.1, read as the reverse complement.
CTTGTCAGTTAAGAGAAAAGTTGGAAACATAAGAAACTGATTAGCTATAAGCCTATATTTGTATGTGATTTTGTTTTATATGATTTTTGCTGCGCTTGTTAAAAATAAAAGAAAAAGAAAACAAAAAAACAAATATTAAGAAAAGCAAAGGGAAAAAGCGTTAACGAAAATGTGTTAAAATGATTCAATGCAAGTAAAAAAAAAAGAACCCCTTCCCCCAGTCAAATGTTAAGAGTTAAGAGTTACAACGATTACAATATCTGTACATAGCACTTGAATAATAAACACCCAATATACTTACATAAATACATACACTACACTACACTACACTATACATACTATCTTTATTGTATTTGTGCTATCCCCACAGAATTCCACTTGAATTTTGGAACCTTTCAAATTTGTTTCAACATGAGCGAAAAAAAAAACAGCCCGAAAAATAAAAAAAAAACTATAAAAAACAAATAAAAATACAAAAAACAATTGAAAACAAATAAAGTGAAAACTGAAAATGTAACTGCGATGAGTCGACGTTTTTCTAATCAGCCCCCGCTCCGCTCCCTTCCCCATAGCATCCCCTTTTAACAAGCGCTCTGAGCAAACTTCCCGTGTTTGCACTGCGTTTTGCGTGTGTGAACCCTGCTAATTGGGAATTACTTTCTATTGAGTCGGAACTACTCGTAGTCTCTCAATAGATCATCGTACCTGATGAGAAGCGTCGATGGGCGACAGCTGCCACTTGGCACCTGCACCTGTTTTCCACTTGTTTCCGTGTTCGGTTTCCCGTTTTGAGAACTCTCCAGCAATCTGGAGATTGACGTAGATGCTTATAGAGTAATATGTACATTATATTGCAAACTTTGCCTGAGATGAAATCAGTTAAGGTCAGGCAGGTGTCGATCACTTGTCGTTTGGTTTGCTAGACTTGCGTGATATACGACTTTTGTATGCTCTCGGAAATTATTATGAAGTAGTTTCAATCTCGAGATTTTATTTTGTATGGTATACTTTTAAGCGCAGAAACTCAACACGATTCCTTTCTCCTGAGGTTTGAGTCCCCTCTATGAGACTGCACGATCACTCATAATATTGTCAAAAATGATTTGAGTTTTATTTGTTATGTCATCATGCTCATGGTTTGAGTACTAGATGGGCTTAGTATCAAAAAATAAGGTTCTAAAAATGGAATCCATTTCTTTCGCTTTTCATAGACCTGAGAGACCTATTTAGACTTTCTAGAGTTATATCATTCTTAAAAATAATCATACTTTTAAAATATACAGATAGATAGATAATGATACAGACAGACGAACAGACAGACAGGCGGGCAGACAGACAGACAGACAGACAGACAGACAGACAGACGAACCGATCGAGCAGAGATACAGACAGACACACAGACATACACTCAGACAGACAGATATACGAGCAGACTGACAGACAGACAGACAGAAATTCGAAATATCGGATTTTGAGACAATATCAATAAAATATGCAAAAAAATAAAAAATATTACCAGTATTTCTTTGGAATGAGAACTCTTATTGGCCAATTTCAAAGCTCTGATTAATGTGTTAGATACAAGAAGTACAAAAATACCATATGTATGTTCATTTCGTATACTTAATTATTGTCGTCATCAATTGGAATAGGGCTTATATAATGCTCTTAACATGCTCTTAATGCCAATGCTCACTTACCCCATGCGACAGGATTTTTTTTTATTTCTCGCACGTTCCATGGTACGTGTCCAAATTCTTAAATATATGTATGTGGATGGTACAGACATATAGAGGCAATCATACAGACTCGACAATATTCTCGAGCGTTTCGACCTAATTTTAGTGCCGATACGATCGTCAGAAACGATTTAATGAGTTTTAGCTTTAAGAAAACTATTATATCTATATTTCCACTTTAATTTAAATTTAGTAACTTTTTTTTAGTTATTTCTAGATTCTCAGTTTCTTCAAAGCACGTGCCACAACGTTCTCTCCAGAATATCGAAAGAAGGAAGAGAGAGAGAGAGAATGTATCGATACTCGAGGGTTTCCAACTGACTTTGTTTCAGATCAATTCTTTATACTTAGCGTCGCAGTCGGTACGTGGAATCTAAACTTTTTTTTTGCATTTTTATTATCATACGAAATACGTGATGTGTGAAATGTTTCTCATTTCGCATTTCGGTAAAATTTGGGTAGGGCAGGTCAGAAATAATATAGTAAATTTAGTTTTACAAAAATATTTGTACATGTTTAGGCCTAAAATAACTTTTTTTTTATCAAAAAACTGTATATTTCACATTTTTCAATTAATTTTTTATATATTAAAAATATTTTTCAAATTTAATAGGGAGTATTTTACACTTTAAAATAATATTCATATTATTTAGTTTCAGCATAATAATATTCTCGCATATCGCTTGTCACATCCTGCATACCCGCACTTTGGGTTAGTGTATGTGCGAGCGAGAGCGGCTCAAAGAACAGTCGAGCTTAGAACTTTGTATTTGTTTGCCTCGCTGCGCTGCGCTGCTTTGCTCTCTGCCCGGCTCAGCAGCCTATTTGCAGGGAGGGAGAAAGAGAGAGAGAGAGACGCAAGTTAAAAGCGTTAGAACAACAGCCAAAGCAGATGAGCGGGAGAGAGAGAGAGCGATAGCAAAGGAATTTCCTAAGCTGATGCAATTTAGCTGGCGCCGCCGCCAGTGAGAGAGCGGAAGCTGAAGTCAAAGCTCAAGCAGAGCAGAGCAGAGCGTAGTGCAGTAGCAGCAGCAGCAGCAGAGCAACCTGGGGCAGAGCTTTCAGGCAACGACGTCAGCGACGGCGGCAACAGGTTCAACCCCTAAAGTAGCTTTTGCTCAATTGGGCTGAAAGCTGCCGCGAGGATGCCCGCAGAGAGTGTGTGTGAGAGTGAGAGAGAGTGAGTGAGCCAGAGAGCAGAGCGCAGCGCAGCCAGTGTGGGCAGCGACAGCAGCAGCAGACGACGACGACTTGGCCAGACCAAGCAGGCAATCAGGCAGCAACATTTGGCCAAAAGTTTTCAGTGCGCAATTTGTCGTTGCGGTTGGCGCGTTGAATTTTAATAAAATCAAATCGAACTCAAATCGAAATAGAAACGCTGCGAATCGCAAATCGTATTAAATCTCTCACGTATCTCTCGTACCGCCGTATCTCGTAGTGATGTGTCTGTGGATGATATCGCTGCTTTTGCTGCTACTCTTGTTGCCATTTTTTTTCTGTTAATTATCATCATTTTTCTTCCTTTTGTTCGTTAACATTTCCGTTACGTTACGTTTTCTTCTATTCCGTTACGTTTTCGTTCCATTCCGTTGCGTTGTTTTTCGTTTCGTTACGTTTTACTTACGTTACTCCAGACTGCTTGTTGACGCAGGACGCGCTCTCTTTGATTAGTATCCTTCAAATTTAACTTCAGCGTCAACGTCTCTCTCCCACTCTCTCTCTCTCTGTGTGCGTGTGCGTGTGTGTGCATGTTCTCGCCTATATGCATGTGTGTCCGTGTCCGTGTGCGTGTCCGTGTCTGTAGCAATCACCTGATGCGGCGTCGCGGCCGAAACGTCAGCAGAATGACCTAATTCAAAGTCGGAGTCTGGAGTCGTCTCTCTCTCTCTCTCTCAGCATCTCAGCCCTTAGCCAGGACAACAACCCACCCAACATAGCTGAGAAACCTACCTACCCCTTTACACTGCAATCAATCACAATAATACACAACGCAAGGAAAAAGCAGCAAAATAATTGTGACCGAAAACAGGAAGAGCGAGAAAAAGAAGAGGAGAAAAACAATAACAGCAGCAAACGCGCTTGAGTGGCTTCTGGTTAGGGCGGCTCGCGCAGGAAGGCAGCGATAATTAACGTTCTTTTTGTATTCGGTCGATTTATCTATCTGCCAATACCTTCCACACCACCCTACCCCCTCGTACCACATGGAGGAGCTTTGCTATGTGGCGCTCAGCTGCCTGCTGGCCATCGTCCTGCTGTACGGTGTGCTGGAGCTGCACTACTTTATGCGCATGTGCCTCTGCGTGCTGCTGGCGCGCTTCGTCAAGCGTCGCTCTCACATACTGGAGGCCACCACAGTTAACGGTAGGTGGCGTAATCCTCTCTCTCTCTCACACTCTATCTCTCTCTCTCTCTCTCTCTGTCAAAAGGCAGCTCAAATTTCAGTTATACATTCAAAAAATAAATTTAAATTGGATAGAAAAATTTCATAGGCTGTTTAGAGAGATTAAAAATTTATTAAGATTAATGTAGTTTTTTTTTATATAAGCCCAGAAAATTTCAAATCGTAGTTAAGTATATTAGCATAGTATTTAAAAACGTATACAGGTAGATTAGAAACTTTTTAGGCTATTATTTCAAATAAGATAAATAACAATATATATATAATAAATAATAAAAATAGTTCCGAATTATTAAAAATTCAATTAGAAATCTCCGTATATTTTTCTAATATGTCAAATTTGCGAGTTTTTCACAATTTTTCACAAAATCTTTGAAAATGAGTGTAGATTATTATTATATACATATAAAATATTCTAAAAGATTTCATAAATCAGTGAAATATATCAAAATAATAGCATACATTTTCGTAAAGCTCGCAGAAAATCAATAAATTATTATTAAAATTTTTAATTCGAAAATTTTTTGAAATTTCAATGCATTTTTCATTATCAAATTCAATCGTTGCAATTGTGCAAACAGTATGTTCCAATATCTCGATTGCAAGATGTATTTCGATAATGGAAAACTGGAAAAAGTGTTTTTGAAATGTAAACAATGATTTGATTCGATTTTAATATATATAAAAGTATAGTATATTTATTGTGTCTGAAAAAGAGAGAAAATATTCTAGAAGAAGAAATTATTAGAAAGTAGAATACAAAAAGTTTTGAACATACTTAGATATGAGAAATATTTAAGTAATCTTTACAAAATATGATATAAAAGGGTTCTATAAAAAAGTCAGTTAAGATATAGAAAAACCTAAATACATCAGATATAGCTACCTTTTAGGAACATAGCACACCCTAAGAATGACGTAGGACCTTGTATGCCATGAGGTATTTGGGCTACGCCCCTGTAAACAAGGAGTAACCCATCAAACAACCTGCCCCCACTCTATAAATAAACCATATTTGTTCTCTCTTCCTTCCTTCTCCCTCTGACTGGAACAGGCATCTGCCTGAGCACCGATGTGGACACCCTGCTCTATCACATGAATAATGCCCGCTATTTTCGGGAACTGGACTTTGCCCGCGTCGACTTTTATGAGCGGACCAAGCTGTATCGCACCATCACCCGGCTGGGCGGATCGGTTTTCCAGGGTGCTGCGACCATACGCTATCGACGCTTCATCAGACCCTTCCATCGCTTCAAGATCGTCTCGCGGGTGAGTAGGCAGATGGTGCAGGTAGGTCTAGGCCGGGTCTAACATGCTTCCTCCCCCTCCCCACAGATCATCTACTGGGACGAACAGTCGCTGTTTATGGAGCATCGTTTCGTGCGACCCTCGGATCAGTTCATCCACTGCATCGTCATCTGTCGCCAGCGTGTCATCGATGTGTCCATGGATGCGGTGATGGCGGAGCTGCTGCCACTGCAGACCTCGGCGACGCCACTGCAGGCTTCAAGGCACACGCTCAGCTCCACGGCGAGCCTGCAGCCGGTGGGTATTGGCCACACGGTCATCCCGGTGCCGGCAGCGATCGTGGAGGCGGCACAAGCGGCGCAGGCGGAGAATGGACATGTCGCAGCCACCACAACGACCACGATGACGACGACGACGACCAGCACGACGCCGATGGCGGCGACGGCGACGGCAACGGTGACCACATTGACGTCCAAGCTGAAGCCACCGCTGCCACCGGAGTTGGCCAGATGGATCGAGTACAATGAGATGTCCAGCAAGAATCTGCGCAGCGGCTGCTGACCAAGTGGAGAAGCGAGTGAAGCAACGGGCAGGAGGAGGAGTCAAAGATCGTGTGGATAAGGCAAGGGCAGCGGGAATAGGGTTGATCCTCAGCAAGATCGTTGGAAGGAAGGCGTGGAAGATCAGGAACGAGGAAGAGACCAGGAACGAGCTGAAAATCAAGAAGAATTGTGTAGAAGGGAAGGATCGAAGTAGAGGATCGAGAGCTGAACGATCGCGAGGAGGATCAGCTGAAGGAGGAGGATCAGAGAAGAAGAGAAGAATCGTAACAGGAAGTGAGAGAAGAATCGTAGCAGGAAGTGAGAGAAGAATCGTAGAAGGAAGTGAGAGAAGAATCGTAACAGGAAGAGAGAGAAGAATCGTAACTGGAAGTGAGAGGAAGAAGGAGCAGGAAGAGAGAGGAAGATCGAGCTAAAAGAAAAGCGAGAAGAATCGTAGCGGGAAGAGATCACTGTGCGATCACTGGAACTGCTAGGGAAGAAGCTGCTTCATACATATTTTTTTGACTCACTGTAGAATCCGTAGAGTCTATTGAAAGATCAATGTGGTCAGGTCCAGGGAACAACAACAACAACCACAACTACAAAACAACCAAATTTGGAGCTAGAGGTAGCGCGGCTGGCGAACAATTTCCAAAATTGAAACTTGGCCAATTTGTTTTATATATATCATATACGATATACCATATACCATATATTTTACGATCTGTACGCGGAATTTAATTCCCAGTACGAGCGCGTTTCCGCTTCTCTCGCTAAAAAATTGTTGTACTTTTTTATGATAAGTATTTTTTTTTTCCTATATGTCTAAGTGAAGTGTGTGTATGTGTGTGTGTGTGTGTGAGTCTGAGTGTGCGTGTTAGATCTATGCAAATGTTGACAGTATCTAAGTTAAGTTTAGCCCTAACTAGTCGATATCGAGAGATGGCCTAGCCGTAAGTGCATCTAGCCCAAAACTATACTGTAAACCCCTTCCCCACACAACCCTCTAGAAAAACAGATATGCATCTCATCTGTGTGTGTGTGCTTATGTGTGTATGTGTGTGCCTGTATGTTAGTCTAGTAAAAATGTGCTTTGATCTATCGACTTCTAAAAAAAACAACCCCAAGTGCATTTTCATTTGTCTTCCAAGCTAAAGGGGAACCCATAACAGCCTATGCGGTGTTTTTAGCACCGCAAAAAATAGCATGCGGTGTTTTTAGCACCGCAAAAAAAAGCATGCGGTGATTAAGGTGTTTTTTTTTTGGGTGACTTATTGATAGAACTTACTAAATCCAAGATTAGTAATTTAAACCTGTATACAAATATATTATAAGCCCAATTTATTGCTTCATACATTTTTTGCGGTGCACCGCAAACACCGCATTAAGGTTTTCTCGCTTCTAGCCAAATTTACAATATAATTTCGAATTATTTTCGGTCTCTGCCTTTCGTCTGAAACTTGTTGACATAAAACCTTAGCGAAAACCATCACGAGAGAGATTTTTAAGAAGAGAACCCGAAAAAAACACCCAAATATCGCTTAACTCAGCTTTTTATGACCCACTCTTTGCGCCTTTATTGATTATTTTAATTTCGATTTGTGCAATGAAATTTTGATTGAATTTTGGGAATAACTTCTTGAAGGTCGAGTCTGACTGAGTTAAGAACAAGTTTGCGCATGTCTCTAATCTTTACAATACGGGATTTTAGATGCGTAAACTCGCCCCATGCATAATTCATATATCGATATTCCATTCAAAAGTGTCGTTGACTCTCTGAAGTCTGAAATTTTGGGAGGATTGATAAACAGTTTCAAGTTTTTTTTTAACCGAGTCTGATCAAGGCTAAGTACACTGTAAATAGGTCACTTAGTGATCGGGGGGGACTTTGTTATCTCGTTGTCAGAGTTGACAAGTAATTGAGACTGGGAATTTTTTATTAGGTGTTTTTTTTTTAAATACCCATTTATATTTTAGTTCAGAACTTCGTAAGTGTGAGATTTGGTTGAAATTTGATCATGGGAGGGACGATTATCACACGTGTCTCTATAATACTTTCAATTCTCGGTTCCCAATGGACTTTTGCCCTTTTCGGGGGTGGTGAGCTTTACAATGAATTTGCAAATATGAAATATCAATATTACACTAGACAAGATCTTAAGTTCAGCTAGGTAAAGGGACTTTGTCCATGTGAATATTGAATACCAACTGTAAATCCCACTGAGATTATGCTTAGGATACGCCCTAAAATTAATTAGTATAGCTAGAATTATTATTAGGAAGTAAATATATTTAGTAATGGAATTTAGTAATAATGTCTAAAACTAGACTCGGATTATGCATTAGTTAGATAGAAACCGGTAAGATCAGAGAGAGGGAGAGAGAGAGAGGGGGGGGGAGAGCGAACGGGGTAGACCGGAAAGCCACTTCTGGACAAGGCCGAGGGTAAACAGGGTAAACAAACCGCTAAGCGGGAAAAACATTAACTCAAGTCGTTGTTCAACTAGTTAAAATCGCACTCAATATACCCTGTAAGGCGACAGAGAGTATAACATACTATAGCGTTTGTTTACATTAATATATTTTAATTTTAAATTTTTTTGCTCTTTATACCCTATAAGCATATTCAAAGTGAGTTAATTGATTTACCATGCGCACAGGGTATTGACTAGTCTCTCTCTCTCTCGCTCTGCACCTGTTGCGCACCTGCCATGCGTCATGCCAGCACACCGACTGCGGCACAAGTGAAAAAGCTGTAGCGGCAAATCGATCGACGCGGCTCACGAAAGCTCTCTCTCTCTCTCTCTCACACACACACGCAGTTGTTGCCCACTGTCCACTCTGCACTCTCTCACACACACACAGGTGACTGTGTTGCGTGCTCACACTACGCTACGCTCTCTCACTTTGGCTGCCTACGCTCTCTCAATTATGCTCACACACTCGCACACACATATAAAGGGCTCGCTTGTGCTGCACTCCTACTCGTGTGTGTGTGTGCGTGAGAAAGCGCCCTGCAACTTTCGTTGAGCTGCGCTGCTGCTGTTGCAGCTTTCGTTTACTTTGCTTTTTCGTTTATTTTACTTTGGACTTGACTTGGCCGCAGCTTTTATTGCTGTCTTCAGTTGTCTACGGTCGCTTGCCCGCAGCTGTTCAAAAGCGTTGCCACTCGCTTACGTCACAGCGATAAACAAAAAGTAAGTATACGTATTTTTTATGCCGGCAATAGAGCTATAGAGGTTAAGTATACAAATATAAATATACATATACCTGAAGCTGATCAGACTGGGTTCAGTGCATCTCATTGACTCCGCTTGGACGGACGCAAGTGCATAAATCAAAGTCGACGAAAACTTTCGCTTTCAACGGGTTTTCTACACTTGCAGATAAACAAAGCGAGCGTATCTTTTGTGGACTCCATCTTTCTCTCTCTCTCTCTCTCTCTCTCTCTGTGTGGATCATGTCGTGGCTTGTGGCTCTGCTGGTGCTGTACATTGTGTGGGATGTGAATTACTTTATACGCTGCATCTTTACCGTACTCGGCGGCCGTTTGCTGCAGCGCAAGCGCAAAGTGACGGATACGACGACGATCTACGGCCTGTGCACGTCGCAGGATGTGGACATCTTCCTGAGGCACATGAATAATGCGCGTTACCTGCGCGAACTGGACTTTGCCCGCTTCCATTTCTATTCGTTGACCAATCTCTATGAGCTTGTGCGTCAGCGTGGCGGCGGCGCTGTGCAGGGGGCGAGTAGTGTGCGGTATCGTCGCACCATACCCATCTTCCATCCATATAAGATTGAAACAAAGCTGGTCTGGTGGGATGACAAGGCCATCTATCTGGAGCAACAGTTCGTAACCCTCAGGGATGGCTTTGTGCGGGCCGTGGCCCTATCCAAGCAGTGTCTGACCAATTGCGATGTCAACGAATTGTTGAAGACGTACCCGGAGGCAGCGAAGCGACCAGAGATGCCCGCCGAGCTGAAACTTTGGCTCGACTCGATTGAGGTGTCCAGTCAGCGATTGCGCAAAGATAAATAGGTCTATCCTGTTTTCAATTCCCTCCCTATTCCCCATACCGGTTTTTTGGTTTGTGGTCACATCTTTTCCACCTTATTTTGTTTAGTTTTTTTTTTTTATACATAAATAAATACTAATATTTTGTAAGAGGCTACCAAATATATTACCATATTATATATGCTGTATCAGCTATAAGGTAAGTTTTTTTTTTATCTATTCAAATAGTATTTATATCGCATATTCCCCTCTCTTTTCTTTATTATCGCCTGTTCCGCCGAAAAAAGAAATATACTCAGACAAAATATACTTAACTAAATGATAACGATAGGCGACATGTCGTAACATGCACTAATAACCGTTAATCACGATAACACTTTCGATTACGTTACGTTACGTTTTCGAAATGCCTGCGGTAAAAAAGCTTTAGCGACTCACGTGAGCTTTAAGCTCTGCAAAACGAAGCATAGAGGTAATACAAGACATGCACAGACATGCAAAGACATGCTCGGTCAGCGTATATGGCTCAATTTGAAGATTTAAATCAGCTTGCGATATTTACAACGAACTATAAATAAATCATACATTTATCTCTAGTAAAGCTTTCACTTTCCACAGCCTAATCAATAGTTATAAGTTTCGACAGCATAATCATTCATTGTGAACGCGTTATACCCTGTGAATATGCGCAGGTAGGGCATGCCAGGCAGGTGCATTTCATTGTTTTGTAGGATTTTATTTAAGAAATCGATTTTATTGAAGCGTTATCGATTATTTTCGTCAACAAAGCCAAATAAAACTCAATTAAGCTCGCAAATGGTAAGTTCCATATAAAATATTAAAGAAATATGAAGATACAGATGAAACCGTAAGATCTACAGAGTTTTTCCAAAATTGTGCGACTGCTTGAGGTTTTTTTTTTAGCTTTTTTCAGCTTAATCGGAGTATTTAAAGATTAGGCAACCTTTTCGGTCGGAATTAAAATCATACTATAAGTTAATGAAATGGAATTTTCATTGCCAGAACAAGAAAGTTGTATTGCCCTTAATCTTGAATGTATTTTAATATAGTATATTTTATTTCTTGGTATATTTTGATAATTTGAATTTTTTTTTTTTTTTTTTTTTGCCAATTCTGTGTGTTTTGACCACCGATTGCATAATCCTGTAGCGGAACAGTTTATGAATAGTTAATCGGGATATCACCTATAGGAAGAGGAACAGAGACAGAGATAGAACGATTGCGCAGGGGAAATCCCCAAAACGATGCGCGGTATGCTAGATTACGTTACTCTGCTCTCTCCTCTCTGCTCTTTCCTCATTTCCCTTTCGTCTTTCTTCTTGCTTTACGTTTCGTCTCGTTTCATTTTGTTCTGTTGTGTCTTTTTCAATACCCTGCGAGCATTAAGAAGGGTATATTAGTTGTGTATGCAACAGTCGACTGTGAGATACTCTGCATTTATTTAAGTGGGAGTATTTTCTAACAGGCTATCCCACTGTCTACACTTAACTGAGCTTCCTCTTTTTTTATAGGGTATCTCGTAGTTGTTCAGCTTTTTTGTCGTTACTTGTTCTTTCTTTTTTGGATTTGGAAATGTGGATCAAAACGTGACACTGAAATCTAAACATAAATCTCATTCATAAGTATGCAGGCCGTGCTGCCAATGAGAGAGCGGGAGGTGGGTGAAGGGGGAGGGGGGGGTAGATAGTGGGGCGGGAGAAAGACAGTGAGCAAAGAGAGCAAAGTGAGCGAGAGAAGAATTGTGGATTGGCGGAGGATAGAGATTGCAATTGTGTCTCGCACTCCCCTCCTCTCCCCCCTCACTCTCTCTTTCCCTTCTTCTCTCTCTCTCTCTCTCTTTCTATGTGTCTCTCTCAATCGCAGCAGCTGCATGCAGACAGCAACAACAACAACAGCTTTGCCTCTCATTCGTGCCCAGCTGCCCGTTCGGCTCGTTCGCATTCGCCGCGTCTCTCGTCCCACATTTCGCCGCGCCTCGCCCCACTTCGCCGTCGCCTTCTTCGACTATTTTTAACGTCGACTGCGGAGAATTTTCAGTTTTCAGTTTATTTTGAACCGCCGCTGCGAGCGCATAGAACCACAACGCGACAACGCGACAACTGAAAAAAAAAGAAAAATACAAAAAAAATATATAAATAAATTAAAAAAATAAAAAATAATGAAATAAATAAGTACAAAAAAAAATAACGACAAAACAAAACGAAAATTGTTTATTTATTTAAAAAAAAGAAAAAGTTGTAATTTTTTTGTTGGTGTTTTACTGTTTGTTGTTGTGCCCAAAAAGGATACAAAGAAAGAGCAAAAAGAAGCAGCAGCAGAAGCAGAAGAGCACAGCGAAAATGTATGTGAAGCAAAAAAAAAAAATAAATAAAAAATTTAAAACTTTTTGCAAAATTAAAAAATAAATTTGAAACACTTATAAAACATAACTTAGTAAAGTAAATTATAATAATAAATAAATGGACAGCAAAAGCCTAGAAAACTTTCAACAACTTTTGAATATTTTCGAAAAAAAAACTGCAACCTAACCTCAAATTATGACTGATTTTCCAAGCTATACTTGAGACTGCACTCGCCAGTTTATTGACAGAGGCAGCAACAACAACAACAACAGAAACCAGATTCCACAACAACAACAACAACAACAACAACAACGGCAACGGCGACGGCAACTTGAAGTAATTTGCAACTGAAAAGAAATGCCGCAACTTGCAAAGTGAGGTTAGGTTGAGAGAGCGCGCAGTCTAGGCTAGGCCTGAAGCGAAAGGTTGCTGCGGGCAGGGTAGGGAGCTGGGGCTGGGGCTGGGGGCTGGGGCTGGGGTATTGGCTAACGACATAGATTGGCTGGAGACGCGAAAAAAGAGAAAACTCTTTTTCGTAAGCGCGACACTTTGTAAGACAAACAACAACAACAACACGACAACAACAACAACAGCAACACGACAGCAGTTGCCGCTTTTCACTGACGCTTGACCAGCAGCCAAATGTTGTTGTTGTTGTTGTTGCTGGCCAAAAGCAACTGCACAACTGTTGGCAATGAAAACCATTGACAAGATCGCACAACTTGCCGGAATCAGAAAAAAAAGAAACAGTCCCCAGTGGGGACACTGTGTCTGAGCTGGAAATGAGCTGGGTGAGTTGAGGTAGGAAGAAGGATGGGGGAAGAGGGAGAGGGAAAACCTGATCATATGAGTATACAGAGCAGCTGATGATAGTTACTTTCAGAAGGGTATAGTAAGGTTTTTTTTTTAGAGGGTTTCTAGGGTTTCCAGTTGAGCTGTGGTGAATTGTAGAGGATTATGATGGGATAAGGTCCTCCGAGCTCTAAAAGAAAAGGTTTCAGATGCTGTGGGAAGTCTTTCAGTTGAGCTATGGTCAATTGTAAGGGAATACGCTGGGTAAAGTCCTCCTAACACAACAAGGAAGGTTCCCACTGCTATGGGGAGTCTCCCAGTTGAGCTATGATCAGTTTTAAAGGCATGAGCTGGTCTCAACCCTATAGAGAAGCTTTCAATTACTATAGGGATTATGGCAGTAGGATTACGATGAGATGTTGAGGAATAAGTTGGGCTAGCAAGTCATACAGAGCAGAATCGAGTTGCCTTAAGCTGATAATGGACGTTATTAAAGAGCTATAGAGCAACTAGTGTGGGGAGTTTCCTGATAGAACTGTGGGGAGACAAGGATACGATAGAAAAATCCTAAGCTAGCTGGATGAATCAAGGGAGGATTGATATTGAAGCTTCAGAGAAACAATCTAGAAAACCAGAAAAACAGGGTTACTTCAATTGAGTTGGGTTTGCCAGAGAACTGTGGTGAGTTGAGTTGAGTTGGGGTTACTATGAGCTGAAGGAGAGTAGAGGGAAGTGGAATATTGAATCCAACAGTTTGAGGAAGATATGTAGGCTGAGAAGCTAAGGTTGTGTAGAGTAAGAGAGCGAGGAGGTGTGGAGGGATTAAAAGTATTATTAGATGATTGAATACCCTAGTGTTAGCTTCTACATTCCAACACACCTCTCTCTATGCTATCCACCACGAGCTTGTGCCACATTTTTCCCCTGCCAAAATCATCACAATTTTCACTTGTAGCCTACGCTGATCTTGTCGTCATGCAGCAGGGCACATTTCATTTAGTTTAGCAACATTCCAATGGTCTAACTGGTCTCTACCAGTAGCTAACCCCCTCTACCCCCTCTACCCACCTACTATGCCTTCTCTATGCCCCTCTCCACCGCTGAGCTCTAGGGTAGACGAGTTAACCCTATGAAATACCAGCTGGGCAAAGCATTTGGGCAAATGGACAATTTCCCCACAGGCCACATAAATCACTCACGCACATCCGCAGCAAGGCAGGCACACACACACACACACACACACACACACACTCAGCTAGTGCTAGTTGTGGGCGAGATGCGGCTGCTGCTCTGGCGGGTGGGCGTGGCGCAAGTAAATCGCAAATTTCCAGCGCCAAATGGCATTAAGTCCGGCGCGTTATTGAGTTAAATTGGAAAATAAGCGAGCGACAACTACAGCAACAGTTGTTGTTGTTGTTGTTGCTGCTGTTGTTGTTGTTGCTGTTGTTGTTGCTGCTGCTGCTGGGCAATTGTTCGCACTTGCCACAGCGCACTGCAGGCAGCCCTGGCTGGGGGTACGGGTCAGTCCGCCGTCTATCGTCCAGGGTTATGATTTGCAACTATTTCGTTATTATTTTAGTTGTTCAGTTCACTCGTAATCACCATCATCATCATCATCATCATCATCATCATCATCATCGTCGTCGTCGTAGTGATTATTATCCTCATCATTATCAGCATCAGGGTTAGGTCTATCAGTGTAGTAGGGTACACTTAGCGCAATTGCCTTTGTTTCTCCTATTTTCCACTCGACTCGTCTCTGGCGCGTGCTCTCAATTAAGCCATTGCCCTGCCACGCCTCCCTTCCGCCTCCCGCCTCCCGCCTCTAAGCTGAGCTGAACCAGTTGAAGTTGAAGCGTGCCATATGCGCAGAGCTTTTGTCCAGCAACAGAGCAAGCAGCTTTTGCTCGGGCAACAGGAAGTTAAATGAAAAATCAAATTTGAGGTTAGGAAAGGAAATTTCTTTCGTTGAGTCTTTTTATATGATGAGCAGTTTATTATCTATCAATATAGCTCAGTCCTATACATATTTCATTACTAAATATATATAATAAATTAAGATATAATAAGTCACAGGAAAATAACGATGAAATTTCATTAAATATGACAGAACAAATCTTCAGCTATTCCTTCATCTCTTCTGTCTTTTATCTACAAAACCTGAACAAATTTTATTACCTTAGAAATATGTAAGCTCTACCTCTTTCTACCCGCATTTTCGGGCTTTACAACCAGTTCAAGAAAAGTTTTTACCCTCATTACATTTTTTTAGGGCTTACTCAGAGTTGATACGAGTCGATTGAAAGTCGTTTTTCTTATACGAACAATGATGCATTTTTTTCTCGAAACTCCATTTACATATACATTATAAACTACATGTACAACAACAACAACAACAACAACAACAAAATAAATTACATGCGACAACCTGTTGAAAATTTGTTGTTGTTGATTTTCTTGTCTTGTTCACAGCATATTCACAATTTGCATATTTTCAGCTCTTTTCTTCTTCTTTTACTCGGAAATTCGACACACCCTGTAGATCTGTATAGAGCAGCGCGTGTGGGGAGTCTGGCATGGATAGAAGTGGGAGAAATAAGAAATTTTTAATAGAGAATTTCAGATATTTATTGGGCAAGTTTGCATAGCAAGTGGGAGGAATTAAATGAAAATATTTAAGATCTTAAAAAGCTAGGGTATTTATTCAACAAGCATTAGATTTAATTTATATGTCTGAATTTGTAAAAAAAAAACTTAAAAAACACTTGAAAGTGAAATTTTCTTAACTTACTGATTGACAGGGTATCTTTTAGTCAAGTCAAGCTAGTACTTGACTCTACTTACGACAAATCTAAGTCAATTCTATTGGGGTCAGTTGTGAGTGTGTGTGTGTGTGTGTTTTAGACTGACCTAGGGCACTTTTAAGGGTAATACCAGATACAGGGCGAGAGAGCGGGTAAATAGCTCAACTTGATGGACGTACTGTCTGTCTGTCTTTCTGTCTGTCTGTCTGTCCGTCTGTCTGTCTGTCTATCTGCTTGTCTGGTAATTTGAGCTTCTAGAGAATTTCATAATAATCGTTGTCGTCTTCATTATTATCATTATTATTATCGTTATTGTTGTTGTTGTTGCATTTTGCAAGTCGTAAATTTATTAAACAATACGAAATTATTTACAAACAGCTGCAATTTCTGCGACTGGCCAATTGCTTAACTAGGCAGATATATAGCTATATAGATACTACAGACATATATGCACACACAGTGAGAGAGAGAGAGAGAGATAGCGAGAGCGGGACAGACACTTATCCAGTTACATGAGACAAAGGAAATGCGCTGAAAAAATAAAAAAAAAATAAAATAGAAAAAACTAATTTGTTGAAATTTATGAATTTAAATTTATTTATACACACACACACACACACACATGGTACACACTGTGCCTGCGTGTGCATATGATTTCCGAAAAAAATAAAACCGCGTGCGCATTTGTGAGATACAAATGTATCTAATGAATGCAGCGCAACGTTTTGCCCGCCAACTTGTGATTTATGTCGTCTGAGCGTGCTCTTTCTCTCTCACTCTTTCCCTTCTTTCTCTCTCTCTCTCTCTTTCTCCACAGTTAGCAGCTCCCCCCCGCCGAGATGGGCAACGCCGGCTACACATGCATCCGCCGCACCTTCTGCTGGCTCAACATCATTTTGTGGGTGAGTTTCGATGGTAGACAACGCCCCCTGGCGGCGAGTAGAAGCAACAACAGTGGCAGCTAATCGATGCGACGCCGGCACAAAAGTTCTCAAGCGTCTCGTCTGCAGCGGAAACGTCAAAGTTGCCACATTGTCTCGCCGTGTATCTTTTGTCCCCCCCCCTCATTCCCTCTCCACGACGCCCCCTCTCTCCACAAAGTGTGCAGCGAGTGCAATAATCGTTTATCGTTAATCGCTTTATGATGTGCGTTGGAAAAATAATTAAGTAGCTTATAGAGCCGACATGTTCTGGTATAATCTGTAGAAAATTAGAGTTCTGGTATAATCCATAGTAGACTATAGTTTTCGCTACTGATAAAAGAGAAAAGTTAAGATCTGAGTGAGTTCCGTAGAGCTTTCAAGCAGTATGTAATCGCAGAGCTATCAAATGTCCATTACTTCAAGTTTTCTATAAGATGTGAAAAATTCCTTAAATATTTTTGATCTATGATAATATATGCAGATATTACTTCGGTTAGTCTGAATATGATCTCCTCCTCCCTCCATACTCTTAACACCTTTTGAATTGCTCGATTAATCGCCATAAGATTGCTTAACAATCGATATACATATATTTTATGCAACTTGCGTAATTTCTAAACTGACGTATTGCTTATAAACTCCCCCCATTAAATTGCCGCCCATACAAATTTATAACCTCTAATAACTGTAATTTGATTTTTAATCGATTTCAAACTGAATTGATCGATGAATTAAACGATTAGTCGGCATGTGCCTGGAAAATCTATAAAAAATAATAAACCAATTCAATCAGGATACTTACGAAGCGAAATTCGCTTTAATCTGTTATCGATAAACATTTTGAATGGTAGAATTAAATAGAGGAAATAGCTGGCTGAGTTTTATGCAATCTAGATGATGAAATGCTATCGATAGTCAGCTATAAAAGTATATAGACTTGGGGACCTTCCTTCTTTTATATATAGAAGCTGTTATATGGATGTGCAAAAGTAATCGATAGTAATACTAACTATCGATAATTGCAGCTGTGCAGCTGCGCCTTCCTCGGAGCCGGCCTGTGGCTGCGCCTCAGCTATGAGGGCTACGCAACGCTGCTGCCACAGCATGCGGGTCTCAGCGCGGACACGATCTTCATGTGCATCGGTGGCATCGGATTTGTGGTCAGTTTCTTCGGTTGCTGCGGTGCCTGGGTACAGTCGCGCTGCCTGCTAGTGTTGGTAAGTGATCGAGCAGGGAATGGGAGATCGATTTCGATGCTCATTTTGCTCTCTCTCTCTCTCTCTCTAGTACTTCATGCTGATCGTGATGCTGTTCATGAGCGAATTCCTGGTAGGATCCATTGCGTTCCTCTTCCGTGGCGGTCTCGGGCGTACGCTGGCGAACGAGCTGCGCTTTGGGATTGAGCGTCACTACAATGCAAGCGATCGTGGCTCACTGGTGGCGCCCTCTGTGGCTGCAATTTGGGATAGCGTACAGCAATCGGTAAGTCGATAAAATGGTGCGATAATTCAGTGCGATATCGGTAGTTAAACGATCGATAAGTAGTCAAATAACAATATAAAGTCGATAAATCTTGGCAAATATAATTTATCACCATCCAATCGATATGATATCGGTAGTTAAACAATCGATAAGTGTGAAAATAACAATAAATAATCGATAAATCGTAGCAAACAGAATTTATCACTTATCAACCAATACCGATAAATGCTAATCGATCCTCTCTCTCCTCCCCAGTTCGAGTGCTGCGGCGTCTCATCGTACGAGGACTGGTACGACATCCAATCGTGGAGTGGCAAGCGTTGGGTTCCCGACTCCTGCTGCCGCCAGCTTTACGATCAGCGTCAACTGATCACGGAGGGATCGGGCGATGGGGTGCTGCGTGTGGATTGCGGTCGCTCCGAGAATCCGGCGCTATGGTTCGACAAGGGATGCGCCCATTCACTGCAGAGTTGGTTCAATGGACAACTGAATGTGGTGGGAGCCATCGGGTTGGGTATCGCGTTCGTACAGCTCTTCGGACTGATCACATCGATGCTGCTGTTCTGCACGGTGAAGCATAAACGCGCCTCCGATACATATAAATCGTATTCCCCCTCGATTGATCCGCAGACACGCACCAGCAGCTGGGAGGATTGAACCCGCCTCTAAGGGGGCGCTCGGATCGGCTCTCGACTCTGGATCGATCCTAGCTACACTGAGCAGCTACATTTCTAAAGCAAATCGATATATGGGAAAATTTGCGAATTTTTGTTTTTTAGTTTTCCAAAACTTTTGCAAAATGTGCCAAAAATTAATTAATTACTGTTTTTTTTTATAGTGAGAAAAATACTCGTAATATTTGAAAGATATCCTACAGATAAAATACCCCCCTAGAGCAGTAAAACTATCGCATGTACTATCGCCTAAGAACATATCGATTAACAAACACTTTCAATTAGTGATGAGAGCGCTTTGCGCGATAGTTTTTTTTTTCGATTACCAATTTTTTGTTTTTAGTATTTTTGCAGTATTTGTTGTTTAACTCCGCTTTTTAGAGGGTCCAATATCCATATTGTGATGTGCTCTCTCTAGTTTTATAATATGCAGCAAAAAATACCAAAATAAATACTACATGAACTGGTATTTCTTTGAGTGTACAAGGTGAACGAACTCAAGAACTCTAGATAGAAATCTACAGCATATCGTATAACCAACAACAACTGCCCGAGAAAACAATGAAAATTAGTTAAAAATTTAATATATATACATATATATAGAAATAATCGAGATATATGCATAATTTATACATATATACCAAGCACATTCCTAAACCATATCAACAATTACAACAGAATTGTGTGTAAGTTACAAAATAAATTAAACTATTTATTTAAATACATGTTATTATACAAAAATATAAAAAAAAAATATATATATTGTTTTTCGATTTCAATTTTCGATAAAGATCCTTAGAGACCCACGAGCTTGCCGCCAATGATGTCCAGCTGCGCTGTGATGCCCTTGGAAACGGAGCGTGCAATATCTTTGGGTTTCTGTGTGAAAAAAACGGGTATAAGTTAATAAAACCTGAAGGAACTCAGCTTTCAATAGAGCTAATTGGCTGAAATTTGGTACAGGGACTGCTTATTGGCATAGTTATTATATATGTTGAAATCTCTTAGATCGGCTAACTATATACTATACAAAACAAGGTTTCTCTCAAGACCACTCCCAAGCAGTTATAGTTGCAAAGATTTGGATGGTCTTTCCACTAGCATTTTGAACTGCATAACCAAGCAAACAATATACTGTCTACAAAGACTCTCTGTATTACGTATAAACCTATCTGAACCGAGCTCTGACTAGAGCTAGCTAGCTGAAATTTGGTACAACCGCTTCTTATTGTCATAGCAAGTATATATGTTGAAATCATAGAAATCGGCTTACTATATCTATACATAATTGAGTTTTCTCACAAGTAACCTCTCCAAAAACCCGTTTCAAATCACTTTGAGTGTCTCTTTTTTTTTCTTCTACCACTTAGCGCTCAAATTTGATTGTAATCAAAGTTATTGAAATACTTGAGTCAATATTATAACAAAGTCTACAAAAGGGATGACCTTCACTAAGGTTGCACAAGCCACAAGCAACAAGCCGGCTACGATGTCGTTAATTGTCACCTGCAGACAACGA
Source organism: Zaprionus tsacasi (assembly GCA_018904105.1). Taxonomy (NCBI): domain Eukaryota; kingdom Metazoa; phylum Arthropoda; class Insecta; order Diptera; family Drosophilidae; genus Zaprionus; species Zaprionus tsacasi. The sequence continues at coordinate 11,244,063 of JAEIFR010000001.1, read as the reverse complement.
TGATGATGATGATGATCTTGTGCAATGCGACGTGCAAACTGGCACACACCTCGGTTCAACTGAATAGAAACACACTCACCTGTATGAAGGCGTTGAGGATATTGGAAAACGCCTCGTAACCATTGACAAGGGAACGAGAGATGCCATCGAACTTGTCACCATTGTTGCCATACTTCTCATGCTCACTGATGCCATCCAAAATGGGTACGGGCTGTGAAATCGTAGACACACAAACATAATTCACAATCGAGTCTTCATTCACAATCATAATAATAATAATAACTCACATGCGATAGATCCGACAGTTTCTTCTGTGTGCTATCATAGGCGCTGAGCACTTTCGAGGGTATAGCCTCATGTTCCAGATTTACAGATTCGGCTGTCTCTGCGGGCGGGGGTAGCAGGGAGATCTGTGGAAATATCATGCGAAATTAGTTGGGTTCTGCTTACACAAGGGAAATATTCAAAATTTCAACATTAAACAAGTCAGTAAGGCTACAGACGAGCGCGCCCGATCGTAAGATACCCTTCGCCCAATATGCCAAAATCCGTTAGAAAAGTTCTGCACAACTTATTTTACTACATATGGCACACTCGAGATTTAAAATTAAAAAAAATTTTTTTTTTTAATTTTTCACCTTTTCTTACCTAAATTTTCAAAATATCGAAAAATTTCAAAACATCTTTTTTGATATTTTTTTAAATGTAGAATCACTCAGGTTGTTAAAACATAAACAAAATGCCATTCCGCGTGGAAATCGGTTTGATTTTTAAGAAAGTTACGATCGGTGTAAAATGTGTGTACCAGGCCTGTTGAGTGTGATACATGTCTAATTTTCGGACCATTTCGACATGATTTTTGGGCCAAAATTAAGTATCGCTTAAAATCGATTTAAATAACTTTTTAGCACTAATTTTGACATCCGCAATCGATTAAAATTAAAAAACTGGCGATTTCAAATTAAAAAAAAAAATATTTTTTGAAAAATCATAGGGGGGACCCTTACCTAAATTTTCAAAATATCGAACAATTTCAAAACCTATTTTTTTTATATATTTTAAATGAAGAATCACGCAGGTTGTTAAAACATAAACAAAATGTCATTCCGCGTGAAAATCGGTTGATTTTTAAGAAAGTTACAATATACCATATGAATTTACCTTATAATGACAATATACTGATCTAGATTGAATTTAAACTCAAATTTCAAATCTTTTCATACCTTTCATATGCTGAGCAGAGATAAATAGGAACTACATAAATTATGATAATATTTTATTAGGTATTCTTTGCAATGCACCAAAAAAAATTGTTGCACAAAGACTTCTCAAACGTTTTGAAACATATATATGAGAAATACCTGAGCTTAGCTTTATTTTTTGTAAGCTTGAGTGAGCTTTATGATATATGGTATAAATTTGTTCCAATTTCGACATGTCTATGGAGCAGAAACAGGAAAATTGCAACAATGCAATGCAAGTGGGGAACTTGTTTTCGCCAAGACAAGTGTGTCAAGCTAATCCATAACGAACAGGAATATATATGCATATAAGGTAGGACAATTTTTTAATAGTATTATAATAATTATAATATAATATAATAAGAAAGAAAAAAGGGAATTAATTGACTTTTGGCTGGCTAAGATTTAGACTAATTATTATACTAAGATTATCTTCTAAGTATACCTAATTAAACTACCGATTTCTTGCAGTGTACTCACCTTAAAACCCGCCTCACTGGCAGCTGCCTGGGAATTTTCAGCAGCATCTTCGGCAAATGCATCCAACGCACCAAAATCCGCAGCTGAGACCTGTGCATCGATGGGCGTGGCACCGTCCAATGTGGTGGGCGCAATGGGTGAGCACAGTGCCAGCTGCAGCAGCAGTGACAAAGACAGAGACAGAGATAGCGACAGCTTCATCATCATCATCATAAAAAAGAGATTGCAAAATTTTTTTTTTTTTTTTTTGTTGATTATGAAACGAAAGCAAAAGCGTAATCGCGTCTACGGAAATCGGAATTCGTATAAGGTATTGGGGTATTTTGAGGAGCTGCGATGAATGGTCGGTCTGTGCGCGACCAGGTCCGAGTGTGAACTGAGTGTGGGTCTGCGACGTCTGCGCAACGTTTGCAGTGTATTTATTTTTTTTTTTTTTTTTTTTTTTGTTCGCTCTTACTTTACTTTAGTTTATTGCTTTAACCTGAACACACCGCTTGGCCATTGGCACACACTCGCACACACACACACACACACACACTGGCACTCTTTGGACTGCCTCAACAGCAGCTGCAGCTGCAGCTGAGCTGAGAAAGGTCATCATCATATTGTTTATGAAGTCATTATTGTATGGGATCTTAGGCTCAGTTTAATGTAAATATCTTTCACTTTTTTCTTTACTTTATTACTTATACAAATTTCCATTTGAAATGTGATATAATAGCAGCAGTTGAAAAAGTCGCAATTTTAACATAAACCCCACTTACGATTGTCATTAAATTTGACACAGACTTGGGTACTATCGACAGCTATTTGCAAGCTAAATTACAGTACTCTATGCCAAAGAGTTATTCAGATACGCATTAATTAGGCTACTATTCGATTTATAGGGCGCCTTTCATCACAACTTTTGCCTGCTTCACTTTTCTCACACAAGTCACAGCCCATAAAGCTTTGAGTGAATTTCAGAGTCGAGATAACTTTCTAAACTCTTGACGTCACACATGGCATAATTTTGCCAAAGATTTGCACTAAACAATATAATATAATCGCAGGCAGCCTAAAAGTATGCAATGCAAGCTGGAAACGCCAATTGAGCTGTCCTATATACGATAATAATATGATAGCACACACAGAGAGTCCAATCAATCAATCAATTCCGGCTAGATATATGATTATGGGAAATATCAATCAACAAGGCTGTCGGCAATCAGTCTGTCGAGTCTGTTGTCTGCTTTTTTTTTTTTTTTTTGGGGTATTTTATTTATGACCAAAATCCGAAATTGGGAATTTTTTTTTGGGCTTGTCAAGCTCTTGTCTAATTGCGCTCAGCGGCAAGCTGCTTCTAGCTATTTTCTGGCTGACGCAAGCGGCTAAATATTTTTTTTTTTTTCATAGCTTATCAGCGCGAGATACCCTGTAGGCGTTGGGCGGCAGCAGGGGGGGGCATGCAGTGCGTATGGATAAAAGTATTGTACGTTTTTTTTTTGGATATTAAATTACATTTCAATTAAGATCTTAAGCTCCTTTAAGGGCTCCAAAAGGTTGTTAAATGTTTTAATGTATTTCTTATCTTATTTTTCAATTTACTTTTCTTTTTTAAGTTAATTTCAAGGTTTCTGGTTAAAAGATTTCCCACTTAATTTATTAATTATATGCTATAAACTCTAAATTTATGGCATAATGATAGAGTGCAAAAAATATTAGTAGGGTATGCCATAGTCCACAATGATTATAAATCTTTTGTTGTCTTTTTTTTTTTTGTCTGTTTGCTTTTGGTTTTTATTACAAAACGTTATTTATATATGCATACAGTAAATATTAGACATAGCTTAAAATCTAGTTAGTAATAGTTAAGCACATAATTGTTAAATAATATTAACGAATATTCAACAAATTCATATGACAAAGAAAAAAAAAAAGATTTTTAAATTTACACAAAAAAAAAATATGGGAAATAATAATTATAGTAGATCTATAAACTAATATTAATTACATAAATATTAAACGCGTTAGCTTGGTTTTGTACTAGGCCACGCCTCCTGCTCTACTATTGCACAATGATTTTGAGCTGCATTTTGACGTGCGTGGCCCACTGTCAGTTGCCAAATTTGATAGACTTTTCCAACTGTTGTCGGTTGTTGTTGCTGCTGCTGCTGCTGTTGCTGCCGTTGCCATTGCTGCTGCTGCCGTTGCTGCTGCTGTTGAAGCTGCCATTCTTGAGTATCCCATTGGATGCTGCCTCCGCCAGTGATGGCATCTTGCGCAGTGTCGTCTCACCACGTCGGACACGCTGCTGCTGCTGCTCGGTTGAGGCGCCTCCATATTCGCCAATTGTCACCGTGCCCAGTCGCAGTGTGCGTCGCTGCTGCTGCTGCTGTGTTGCTGTTGTTGTTGTTGCCGCATCGTAGTCCGGCTGGGGCGTGGCTGGTGCACGCAGTCCGCCTCCCACTAGCAGGCTGGGCGTGCGTACGGGGGAGAGCGGCGTCTGCTTGCTGCGGGGGCTGCTGCCGTTGCTGCTCAGCTTGAGCGGTTGCTGCTGCTGCTGCTGCTTCACTTGTTGCTGCTGCTGTGGATTGGCAAACTGTGGTGGCTGCAGGTGCGGAGGGAAGAGAGAGAGAGAGAGGGAAAATAAGTGTAAATATGATGGAATGTTTTTAGTTGATGTTGTTGATGTTGTTCTTTGCGCGATGATAACATTAGTTACCAACTATTTCCGAGAGAAAAAGCCAACGTGTGTATGTGTGTGTGTGGCCTTCAATTTCGAGTGACAACACGGCGTATACGTTATTTTTTAGACTAATCTCTCGGAGGAGGAGAGGAGAGTCCATAGTTGCTTCAAATCTCTTACCGGCGGTGGCAATTCGACGGCGCCAGAGACGTTGCTGCTGTTGCCACCATTGCTGCTGCTGTTGTTGCTGTGTATGTTGCTGCTGCTGCTGTGTGTGTTGCTGCTGTTGCTGTTGTTGCTGCTGCTGTTGCTGCCGTTGTTGCTGCTGCTGCTGCGATTGCTTCCGGTGTTGTTGTTGTTAGCATTGATTTTGTTGTAGCCATTGCCTGTGTTGTTGCTGCTGCTGCTGTTGTTGTTGCTGCTGTTGATGTTGCTGTTGTTGTTGCGATAGCAGCTATCATCGGGCATAATCGAAGTGCGTTTCAGCGTCTCACCGCGTTCCTGCAAAACAGCAAAAAGGAAAAAAAGAATCGAGAACAAAATGGAAATTAAAATTAAAATTTATAAAAAAAAATGTTTAGCTAGAAAAAGGCTAGAAATAAGCTAAGCAGCGGCCTCTGTTTTTGCCTGCTACCTGATAGGTGGACATGGTGACCAGGGGTCGTCCCATGCTGACGGGTCGCATGGTGGGCATGTCGCCATCATCGCCGCCGCCTCCTCCTTTTTTGGCACGTAGCAAACTCATTGCACGAGTTGTTGTTGTTGTTGTTGCTGCTGCTGCAATTGTTCTGTCTCTCTCTCTCTCTCTCTCTCTATCTCTTTCTTTCTCTGTGTTGTTGTCACTGTGAAATTTCTCGCTCGACTGGACGCGCTGCGAGCACGCCAAACGCTTTAGAGTTGCCTCAAACTGCCGCAGCCAACCGGGTTGATAAGATAAGGCGGCAGAGAACACACACACACACACACACACACACAGACAAACTAACACCCGCACTACACACTGTGCGCATGAGTCACGGCTAAACGAGGAGGATGAGTTAATTGTGTGTGCCCAAAAAAGGGGAAAAGCGAAGAGAAAAAAAACAGTTAAGGTCGCCTAGACTTATAGATCAACAGAAAACAGTCTAAGCATGATTATTTATAGAGTGTCAGCTACCCTGTACACAGCTCTCAAGTTCATTATATATTATTTCCAACACGTACAGGGTATATGCGCGTTGGGCATTTGCCTGCATTGAGCGTACACAAGCCGCGTTTGCATTTCACTGGAAAAGGTAATAAAGTTTTTGTTGCAATCGACAAAGCGTGCGCTAGATTAGTAATATCTGAAAATACCCTGTAAAATTAGCTAGGCTGGCGTAGGGGTAGCAGCAGCACTAGACTTAGTTTGTATATAGTAGAAATAAATATATATATTATATATTTGAAATGTTGCCAACTCTACAGGGTATCAGCTAGTCGAGGCAGCTGTCCCTCTCTCTCTCTCTCTCTATGCACTTCAACTGCGTATTGAACTTGCGCAATTGCAATTAGCATAACGAGAGACAGAGACAGAGAGAGAGATAGATAAATAGGCAAATTTGGGCACAGTGATTCGAGATCAATTGCAAATGATTTGAAAGTGATTCGAACTTTGAAATTGCTTTCGTTTTTATTTTTTACAGTGCAATAAATCAATTTAATTCCCCCACTTGGCAATTAAACACTAAAGTGTTGCCCAGATACTACTGTATTATCTATTAACCCCTGTACCCCCTCCCCACACAACACTCTCAGGTTTCCCTCTTTAACAACTTGCCTTATCGTTTAATTTGGTAACAAAAAAAAAAAAAAAAAAAGGAAATAGAAATAAAGCAAAACTTGCGAATGTGCGAGAAGGTTTTGCGCTGCTTATCGATAACTTTTGCGACTGCAACGATAAATCACACACTCTACCTTTCTCTCTCTTTCCCTCTCTCTCTCTCCCTTAGGCCTCTCTCTCTCTCTGTCTTTGAGGCAATCATTAGCTTTGCCCTCATTCAACTCAGGTGGCTAACAAACACTTCACATGGCCAACAAATAAACAAAAGACTATTACAACAACAACAACAACAACTTGGCCAACAACAACAACTTGGCCAACAACAATGGTTATTACAACAACTTAGGTAACTGCGACTACAACAACAACAACAAATGCAGTTCACAACTCACTTGACCTTTGCCAGTAGCCGCTGGCACAGACGCCAGACACTGCACAGTGGCGCAAATTGCATTTGCATTATGTACAAATTTGTAGTTAACCTTTAAGTTAATTAACTTTTACTTTATCTTGTTTTTTCTTAGCTCATTAATTTATGTTTTATAACTACTGAAACTAAATGCATTTAAAAATAATTTAGCCTATCGATAGGTCTCAAATTTGAGGTTAGAAATGCGGCTTGAGCTGCATACTATTTTTTTTGGATATATAAATTTATGTTTTTATGCAGTTTTTAAATTGATAAATTGTTCTAATATCATATATATTCTTTTGAGAGTCTATGAACACTTATTTTTTGTGCCAGTGTGGTAGGTACCTTTTTTTTTTGGTATAATAAAAATTTCTTGTGTTATTACAGCAAGTGTAACACATTATGAAGCAGTCTAGCTAGGTTTAATAGCTTATAAAGTTGTCTAGGCAGACTTTATAATTAATAAAGTGATCTAGTTGGACTTTCAGTTGAAAAAACTATAGGAATATTAAACATGGAACTGCGTATACATGCTGGTAGTGAAAGAACTAGTCCAAAATATAACGACATATTATAATCTAGGAATATTTTTTTGTGAATTAAATGCAAAATCAAGCACAAAAATAGATAGATAAATGATGCTACAGCCTATAGCTACATATATGCATCCATATCTATATCTTAATTATTTACATCTTCATAGTTATGCTCTATAATTAATCTACTCTAAGTGTTTTCCCCCTGCTCAACTCTCTCCCTCAGCTTTTTTCAATTAGCTGCAGTTTCCCTGCACTCTGCACCACTGTGCGCGCTCTGTTGTTGCAACACACACACAGCCACAGCAAGTGGCGACAATAAGGTATAAGCTGCCTGCCTGCTGCAGCTGCTCACCTTGTGCTCGCTCTCATGGAACCCGTTCCGAAACATGCGCTGATGCGCCCGCTTGAATTCATCCATCAGCGCCGTGTGCTGATCCCCGCCTGCACCTGCTGCTGCACTGGCTCCTCCTCCTCCTCCTCCAGTTGAGCTGCTGCTGCTGCTGCGCTCACTGCGTTTCTGCGACACTTGAGCAATCTGCGCACTGCGACTGCCATTGTGTAGCCGATGATCTCGATCTCGATCTCTATCGCGATCGCGATTCAGCAGGCGTTGCACCTGCCCCAACTGATGCTGCTGTTGCTGCTGCCCCGCCTGGTGCAGCTTCTGTAAAGAAAGAGAGAGAGCAGATTAGCTTGTGCTTGAGCAGCGGATTAGGCCAGGGGCCTCCTCCTACCTCCTTGCGCTTCTTGAGCTCCTCGTTTATGGCACTCGAGAGACTGCTGCTGCTGCCGCTGCCGTTGGCGCTGCTGCCGCTGCCGGCGCCATTGGCAGGCGGTGCTGCTGGCGGTGGTGGCACTGCAGCAGTACCCATTGGTGTTCCCAATCCTCCTCCAGCCTTGCCCATGCCCATGCCCTGACAGCTGCCACGTCGCATGGTGGTGCTGCGACTGATCGACTCCGTCGCCGTCTGTCCTGGCGGCGTCGCCTCCTGTCGTGCTATATACGTATTGTTGATGGAGGTGCCATTCTCGGAGAGCTTGATGATGGTCTTGTTCAGCTGCCCTGCTGCTGCTCCAGGCCCCGTCGAGGGTGGTGGCTCCTCACGCACCGCTGTCAAACGCTTCGACTTGGCATCCGCCCAGCAGGGACTCTGATCTCCTGTGACCGAACTGGCTGAACTATTGTAGCCACTCGATTCGCCGGGAAAGAGATCACAACCGGCAGCGGTGCGTACAACCATGTCCAGTTTGCTGGAGCTCTTCATGACGGCGACGGCTTCGCTGAAGAGCACGTCCGAGAAGTCGATGCTGTTGACGCTCAAGATTTGATCTCCTGGCCGAAGACCCGCTTCCCTGGCCACACTGCGCTCCTTGGTGAACTGCACAAAGATGCCCGGCTTCCATTCGGGTCCCTTGCAGATGCCCAGGCCCAGCTTGGTGCGTGGTGCCACATGCAGCACCACATTGATGTCACGACTGGCGGCAGAGTTGGTGTTGTTGCTGCTGCTGCGTCTCTCCATGCTGGCAGCTGGAAAGGAACTCTCCGATGGCGTGCCACTGACACTGGGCAACTTGACCATGTTCCACGACAGACGCTCATCGGGTTGGCTAAGGGAAGATCGGGTTAGTTGCAGTCTACGCAGGTTTAGATCGAGCTACTTACTCCTTGACTGGCAGCATGCCCACGCCACGCACCTTGAGCGTCACACGATCCTGACTGGCCACCAGCTGTATGAACTCCTTGTGCACCGCATCCTCCAGTCGATACCCATTGATGCGCAAGATCTGATCGCCGCACTGCATGACAGAGAGAGAGAGAGAGAGAGAGAGAGAGAGAGAGAGAGAGAGAGAGAGGGGAGAAAGTGATTCAACTGGGTGTTGGCTGCGTCTCGTCACGTCGCCATCGACGTACGTGATCGCCCTGGTGGCCCACTTACGCGCAATCCCTTCAACTGTGCCTCGCCGCCGTGCTCCACGTGCGAGACAAAGAATCCAATGCCATGTTCCTTACCCCCCCGCACAGCAAAGCCAAAGCTGGCGCTGCGCTCGGGCACCACGAGCAGGCGACGCTGATGTGGACGCACCAAACGCACCAGACGCAACCGGCTGCTGGCGGGCATGGCACACCAGGAGGATGCCGCAGTTGTCGTAAGCGTCATGACGTCACTCGAGGCGGAACTGTTGGTGGTGCTGGAACCCTGCATGCTGCTGCTGCTGCAGTCCGTGGATGACATCAGGGTCATCATCATGCCAGCTGGGTAGCCTAGGCGTGACTGGAGAGAGAGAGAGAGAGAGAGAGAGAGGGAGAGGGAAACGTGTTTAGCACTCAAAGTAGACAAAGAAATGGAACAAGTTGACACTATCATAGAGGTAGAGTTACAGAGGGGGGGCCTTACAGAGGGGCATTATTTATTTTAACTATTCGCTACAGTCACGCTAAAAGTTAGCGCACTCCTCACACTAATGTGTCAATTTCCTCCGCTTCTTTATCTCAGAGAAAGAGAGAACTTCAAGATAAATATTCTTACATAAGTTGACTCCGCATATATGAAGACAAAGCCATATATAACTGTAGCTAACTGCGCTAAATAGCTGCAAATTTACGCTTGAAAAGAAAACCTCTATAGAATAGGAGTACAGTTCAAATAAACGCAATTTTTAAGCACTTTAAGGGGTGCAGCTTAATTCTAACATCAATTTGTTGTAACTCACAGACATAGAAGTATTGTCAATCAGTTTGCTGGCTATAGCTACTATAGTCTCTGAGATATAGGAGTTCATACAGACAAACAGTTAGAAAAAGCTTGCTATATTGACTCTGCGGTTGATATTAATGCAGCGTATATGTTTTCTAGCTTATCAGTTTGCAGATGTTTTCTACTGTTTTTTTTTTTTTTTTTTTTATACAGTTTTCTATAATATATATCGTATGTTTATACTGCAATTTCAAGTGCAGCTTCAGCAATTTATACGAATTCAATTTCCTGTAAGGGTATACGAACTATAAAAAACTTGAACTTGTAATACGAAAAGCGAATGAAATTGGGTCGCACGCATCGAGTGTTGCTGCTTTCACGCAGCAGCAGCAGCAGCAGCAGCGACAACTGCGACAGCAACAACAACAACAGCAAAAACAGCTGCGACAGCAACTGTAACAAGTTGTTGCCGCGTATCGCGTTCGCTGCATAATTTCACTTTTCTTTCACGTAATTCTACGCTTCACTTGCAGCAGCAGCAGCAACCTGCAACAGCAACAGCAACCTGCAACAGCAACCTGCCACAACAACAGCAGCAGCAGCAACAACAAAGCAAACAAGTTGTTTAAATTATAGAAATTTCTTTATCGAAATTATGCAGCAAAACAATCGCATCTAATATGCAGCTTCATTTCCCGAACCCAACTTCGACTTCTCCTGCCCCACCTCACCCCAACCCACCCCACCCTTAATCGCTCAATCGATCAATCATAATGCACTCATTTGATTTACAACGTATTTATTAACTGTTTATACCAGCGCGATAAATCACTTCGCTGCAATCTTTCATAATCCAAACGGAAAACCAAAAAAAAAAAAAAAAAAAAAAAAAAAATATGCTTGGAAGCCGGGCTAAAAGTTCAAGCGACTTTCGACCCGAATTCGAAAAGGGGAAAAAACACAGCGCAAAAATAAAAACCAAAACAAAACTTAAGCAATCCGCTTAGAGAGGGAGAAAGAGAGAGGGAGAGTGAGAGAGAGAGAGAGGGTCGCCCCACTAAATGATGATAAATATGTGGCGGAAAATTATTTTTTGAAATGTTCATTACAATCTCAAGCTTTGTCCGTATGCAAACAAAGTAAATGCAGATCATTACGAGGCGTCTTTAGTCTTTAGTGAGGTTATGTCATGCCAAGTGACGATCCGTAATCACACTGTGTGTGTGTGTGTGTAAGTCGATCAGTTATCAGCATTATTTAACATTTAATAGACCCCTCGGTAATACAACTCACTCCGCTTGATGCTTTGCTAACTGATTGTCTATGTTGTCTTTCAGTTAGTTGGATTTGGATTGCGCTTGGATATATATATCTATGGATCGAATTACAGCACACATAACTTCCTTAAAAACCATGGGATTCTCTAGAGGATTCTTGGGGTTTCTTTATGGATCAGCCCCGAATTGATTCCGCATCAAAATATTGTGAATCTAAGACATTCAAAATTTCTATCTTTCCATGCTGTTGTCTGATCAGGTTATCCCCTTGTCAGGAACCTATCAGAACTTCCAAAACGTCAATCTTCTTAAAAAATGATCAGATTCTCTAGAGAGAATCTTATTCTTCATTGATCAGCCTCTAGCTGTATTCTGCATCAAAATATTGCGAAGAATAAGTTTACAAATTTCGATCTTTCCATGTTGTTTGTCTGATCAGGTTACCTCTTGTCAGGACCCTATCAGAACTTCCAAAACGTCAATCTTCCTTAAAAATCATCGGTTTCTCTAGAGGAAAGGCTTCTTCTTCATGGATCAGCCTCTAGCTGGATTCTGCATCAAACTATTGTAAATATAAGATAAATTCAATAATTTCGGTCTTTCCTTAACCCTAATCTGATAAATCGATTTATCACTATCGATAGACATGCTGGTCTGCATAAACGATAACTTATGGTTATCGGCTGTACAAACTGGACACACGACAAGCTGACTACACTTTTCCTCCTCCTCAGCCACATCCTCATCCTCATCATCCTCATCAACCCCATCAACCTCATCAGTAGATTCACCAAATGTATTCATGGAGGCATTCGTCAATCACAAATCTCATCCGCAGTTGTTGTTGTTGTTGTGGTTACTATTGTTGTTGTTGTTGTTGTTGCTGCTGTTGCTGTTGTTGCTGCTGCTGTTGCCGCTGCTGTTTGTCGGCAACTTTGATGGATGCACGCGGTTCACTCACGAGTCTTGGCTAATCATTGCGATGATAATCGCAAATCAGACTTGTTACAAATCTCTTTCTCCCTAGTCTTTCTCTGCTTTGCCTTTTTTTAGTAAAAAAAGAGGCGTGGCTCTTGTGGGTCGTGCACCTTTCACCTGCTTGAGTGAGAGAGAGAGAGAGAGAGAGAGACACCGATTTTCTCGGCAATTAGTTCTAATCGCCTTGTGGCTTCACTTCCGTTCGTTGTGGTGGGCGTTGCCCACGCCCCTCTTTTAGCGTTGACATTTGCAATTGTTTTTTTTTCTTTTTTTTTTTGGCTGCTTTTTTTCAATTGCTTTGACCACAATTCGCCGCTGTCGCTGTCGCTGTCATGCTGATGATTTTAATTCAAGCCCAAATTAAAGTCCGAATTTCCATAGAAGTCGTTAAAGAAAAAAAAAAAAAACACACTGTCTTCGTGGTAGTTGTTGTTTTTAGTTTTTTCCAGCTTGCTTGCAAGAAAAAAATAAATAAACAAATTTTATTACAAGCAATTTTTAACGTTGCGTGTTGCTGCTGTTGTTGTTGTTGTTGTTGTTGCTGCTGCTGCTGCTCTTGTTGCTCTTCAGCTTCTGTTTGTTGTTGCTGTTCTTCCCGTTTTGTTGTTATTGTTGTTGTTGTTGTCTGTTCGTAACGCAGGCGGTTGTAATTATTTTTGTTTTATTTTTTTGCCGGTTGCCTTTTTAATCGTGACTTTCTCTGCGTATCATAATAATATGTATGTTGTTGTTGTTGTTGTTGTAGTTGTTATAGATGCTGTTGCTGTTGTTGCTGTGCATGTTGCTGCTGCCGCTGTTGTTGTCCAGCATCCGATAAAAACTATAACCAGCCCAAGCCCAGCTACAACTTCAATCATCTCCGCTTGTTGTTGTTTTGAAGTTGCTGCTGCTGCTGTTGTTTCTGGATTGTTGTTGCTGTTGTTTTAGCCAACCCTCACGTAGTCACATTTAACTAGTTCTCTACACAGTTTCTTGTTGTTGTTGCTGTGCGTGACATGTGCTTTAAGCACACAAACACAACAAATTTTTAGTGCGCCAGTTTCCAATTTACTCGTGAAATTTCACTTGAAATTCAAACGAGCTGAGCCAGCGCAAACAACAAGAACAACAACAACAACATGCTGCATAATCGATTCTCGATAACTGTTAATCGTGACAGTTCATTAACATGGCGGGGGAAATGTTAAGCATGCGCAATTAACAGAGTTCTTGCGTTACATTATTATGTTCTGTTGCAAAGTGAAGTGATTTTGTTAAGGATATGTTAACATTGCAGTTGCATGTTGAGAAGCCTTTACAGTGACTGTTAGCGCTGAAAGAATGTTGCAAAAGGATAACAGTATTTGCATAATGTTAAGGATGAGTTAACTTTACAGTGACTGCAAGTTCTGAAGGATAACAGTGATTGCATCATGTTAAGGATAAGTTAACATTGCAGCAGCATGTTAAGCAGCCTTTACAGTGACTGTCAAACTTTAAGGAGCTTGATATGACATCTTAAAATTATTTATTATTAAAAAGGTCTTGAATTATTTGATTTTATTTTATTATTTTTATTTTTATATTTAATTTTTATTTTATTAATTGATTTGCCTAGTTTCATCTGCCCCACACAGTCCTCTATAGCAGCTTTCGCTCAGAACTTTCACAACAGCATCAATATGCGATTAACCTGGCTTTGTAATCAATCAAGGCTTAGTCAGTCACACACACACACACACACATCTTTTATCGTAGATCGTATATTGTGAGCTTGAGAGAAAGAATCCCCCAGTCAGACCTGCCTCGCAGCAATGACAAATATCATATATAATCGCAGCTCATTAGCTGCTTGTAGACGCCTTCCCTGCTCAATACCCTCCCCCTCCTGCTGCTCCTCCTCTCTCGCTGGCTACTAGGGGAGGGGAGGGGGGCCTAATGAGACAAGTGTTCTTTTGCAAGTGCCACAGCTTGGCAAGTTTGTTGCTTAACTCTTTTGATTTACACAGGCGAGGTCGAGTGGGCGAGGGAGGAAGGGAGGCAAAGTGGGCAGGGTACAGAGAGGCTGCTGCTGCCATTTTAATTATGAGCAAAATTTTAATAAGCAGCTCGAGCATTTTTTAATTGCTGCAAACACAAATGAAGAAAAAAAACAAGAAAGAAAAAAAGTGAAGCAGAAAAAAAAAGAAAAGCCTGCACGAAGCTTTTTTTATGACTTTGTTGTTGCTGCTGCTGCCTTGGCTTGGCTTGGCTTTATTATTCAATGAACATAATTTTAATATTTGATTTTTTTGTCGTGAGAGACAGACACAAAGAAATTTGCCATAAATAAAAGAGAAATTTCCCTGCCTGCCTGCTGCAATTGTCGAATTGTTGAATCATGTGTGGCTGCCTCTGTCTCTGTCTCTCTCTCTCTCTCTCTCTCTGTGTCGTGTGTGGCAACTGGGATGCGCTGCGCACCTGCAGCTGCTGCCTCTGCCGCTTCTTCTGCTGCTTTTACTTCCGCTGCGCAAAAAAAAAAAAAAAACAAAACATATACGATAAACGCACGACTGGCCAAAAACAACGTGACAAATTGTCGAATTTATCCCTCCCTCCCCGCCCCCAGCTACTTCCCTCTTCCTGCCAGCCCGCGCCTTCTTCTACTTATTGCCTTGACTTGCCCCATGTGGCACATGTAGCATTTTTCTGGTGAAACTTTTCGTGTTTTTTCTCCTTTTTTTTTTTTGGTAACTTTTTTTTTTTCGTCTTTCTCAGCGTGTCAACGTGGGTTACGTCTGTCTGGAGGCTGGAGGATGCAACATAATCGTGTGCTGCGACTGGCGGCAAGGAAGATGCCACCAGATTGGCGCGCAAACAGGCTGCTGCTGCTGCTGGCAACATCGTGTGGCAGCAGCAGCCGCTTCCCAGCTCGCTCCTTGGCGGCGCCGGAGAAAGCTTTTGGCGACTGTGTCTGCACTTTTACTCGGGCCAAGGCGCGTTGCATGCGGCATGCGGCATGTTGCACGTTGTTGTTGCGCCTTATTTTAATTGCAGAACATTGCGACAAGCCTCGCCGCGTCCAGTCGCAGCTGCAGCAGCTGAAGGACGGCTGCGACTGCTTTCACCTTGCCACACAGTCGTAGCCGTGTGTGGCAATTAGCGGCGGCGGCAACGGCGACGGCTTCAGCTTATGCAACGCAACGGGGCACGTCGCGATGTCGTTGCAACAGGGCGCAAAGCGAGAGCAAATTGAATGCGCCGCAATTGCGACAGCAGCTACGATCATATGTGGCAATGGGACAGCAGCAGCAGCACCAGCAGCAGCAGTGGCAGCAACAATCATTAGCAGCAGCAATCGACAGCAGCAGCAACAGTAACAACAATCGACAGCAGCAACAAACGAGCAACAACAACAATTTTGCGCTTCAAATCATACGACAAAAGACAAGACGCAAGTGGGAGGCGTAGCAGGCGCAGGCATGGGGGGGAGGCACAGCGACTAGGAGAGGGGTTAATTGCAGGGGCGGAGAGGGGGTGGCCATTGCGTGGCAGACACTTTGCTTTTAGATTTGCGTGCAGATCGAAACAGAGAAACATCTTCATTTGCCTAACGCCCACACTTACCCAGCTAACTGCCTCCCTCCCTCCCCCTACCTACCACACTTCCCCTGCCTCTCATATACCCTCTCCCTACCCTCCCTCTTCCCTCTCTCACCCACTCTAATTAGCAGTTGCGTCAGTCGCCAAGCAAGTGAGAGAGCGAGAGAGAGGGAGAGGGAGAGGGAAGCAGGCGCAGGCACAGGGTGTCTCGGGGCGCCTGCTAGTCCCGTTAATACACTGCACAAAAAAAAACAAACTTAACCATTTATTTTCGTCCCCACAAACGAACTTGCCCGTTTGCCTCTGCTGCCATTAATTTCTTTATTTGTTTTAGCCTTTTTTTTGCCTTCTTCCACTTTTTCGCCTTTTTAACAGCTTTTTTTCGCTTTAATTTGCAGCACACCGAATTGACTTGTCATTCGAAACGGTTCATAAATTTTGTCAGCAACAACAACAACAACATGTGTAAATATGGTATGTTAACCCATATACAGGGTGCTTTGAACTTTGAACTTGTGAAAAAAGGTTATGCGAAAGCTAAAGTGCTTATGAAAAAAAGCTATTTCCTGAAAATGTATTACTTTTCGCTCAGTGTAAGTCAACTACACAATAATAATTGCTTGTGAAGCGGTTAACGAAGCGGTTATGAAGCGGTTCTTTATAGATTTACAAGCTGGGAATTAAATAAAAGTTTAAGAATCGGTTAACGACTTTGTGGCTAGTTTTTTAACGATTTTCAAGCTAAATTTAAGAATTTGAGGGCAGTAAATAATTTTTCGCTCAGTGTTGGTAAACAAAAATAACATGAATCGGTTATGAAGCGGTTTTTAGCGCTTGGTAAACAACAACAACATGAATCGGTTATGAAGCGGTTATTGGCATTGTTTTTAGCCCTTTTCAAGCTAAAGAGGATTTAGCCGAGTGTTGGCATATTTCGCTGAGTGTATGCCTAAGCAGCAGTTGCAGTTGCAGTCAGATTTGTTGATGTTGCTGATGTTGCTGTTGTTGTTGCAGATGTTGCTGTTGCTGTTGTTGTTGCTGATGTTGTTGTAGATGTTGTTGCTGTTGTTGCTGATGTTGTTGCTGTTGTGATGCGCTGCGATGCTATTGAACTTTTGCTATTTGCCAAGATTCCCACACACCTGTTGCAGAGCGTGTTGCAGCGGCAACAGTTGCTGCTGCTGCTGCCGCTGCTGCAGCGGCGGCGCCTCCCACTTGCCACGGCAGAGGCGTGTGAAACGATGCGACGGCGATGTTTTTGAGGCGTGACACGATGCGAGGTTTCAAGTACGTTTGTTGCTGTTGCTGCTGCTGTTGTTGTTGTTGTTGCTGCTGCAATTGTTATTGTTGTTTGTGTTGCTGTTGCGCCCTAATGCGATTGGCAGGGTAAATGACCGCAGAATGGCGGCAAAAATTGAATTGTTTTTGCATAAATTGATGTTTATTTGCAGCAGCAGCAACCACGACAACAACAATAACAACAACAATAACAACAACAGCAACAGTTGCTGCTGCTGCTGCCATTGTTGTTGCTTTAATTGAAGTGCCGCAAGTTTGTTGCCCAAGTCTTTCGCTTGCCCACGCGCACAGCTGCCGCGTAGCTCCCTTGCCCCTTACCCCGCCTCCTCCAGCAACCTACGTACCTACCCCCCCCCCTCCCACACTCCCTTCCCGCCTGCCACAGCTGCTGCTGCTGCAGCTGCCACAGGCAGTTGGCAACTGGCACAACTGGCAATTGGCAACTATTGCCAACCGTCTGACGCCTCCCCGATACGAAACTGGATTGACTGGGCGTGGCGTCTCTCCTCCTCCTCCCTCTCTCCCTCCCTCCCCCTCTGGCTGTGATAAGAGACAGCTGCAAAATCTTCTCTTCTCTGCAGCGAAAGTTGCTGCAATGCCTGACCGAATCCTCCCCCCTCCCGCGCTCCTTCCAACTGGGCAGTTCTTGTGGCAGTGGTGAGTACCCGCCTCATCCCCCCCTATCCAGCAACATCTATGGCTGCCTTGCACTCCTCGTATATTTAAAATCAAAACTAAAACAGGTTAGAACACGATACAACAGACTAAAAACAATTACACTGTGCGAAACTTATGAGTTACAAAAGGTTAAGTAAGTTTTAAATGCTTGAAAATTAACGAGAGTTAAGATCTAGCATGGAAATATATGATAGAATGCTTTGGCTGGCAGAATTTAGCTTGAAATACATGAGTTTCTTTTATTATGTTAGTTTTAGCCTTTTTTCTTAGCGTTTTTTTTTATAAATTTATTAGGTTTTATAAGTTTTATTTTTTTGATGATAGTTTTTTAGCCTTTTTTGGCATAGAGAGTTAAGATCTAGCATGGAATATATAGTAGAATTGCAAAATTTAGCTTTATATATATTCGTTTCTTATATTATATTAGTTTTAGCCTTTTTTCATAGCACTTTTTAATAAATTTATAAGCTTATATAAGTTTTCTTTTTTGATGGTAGTCTTTTTAGCCTTTTTTGGCATAGTTATTAGCTAAGAATATTTATTAAAAGTTTCTTTAATTTTACAGAGTATATATCTTATATATCTGCTCTACTACTATATATAAAAAAAAACCTTAAAGAACTTGACATTTCACAGCACATTTCACATAGCATGCCTAATACCATTCTTAATCTATATAGGAAATGTCTAACTAAATGCATTGATAATGCCAGGAAATGGCTATGGAGCGTGGAAAAAGGCTAAAAGAAAATATGCATTTATATGCGCAGAATGACACTTAATTATCGAGCATAGATGTGCTAACTCATGTGCCTGTAACTCCCCCTCCCCCTTATAGCTAACCCCCTCTTTTCTATATGTGTATTACATGCACTTTGCGCAAATCTCCAGCTTCCCTACGAGTCTAGACAACAACAACAACAAGAATAATGTTAATAAAAATAAACAAAAACAACAACAACAAGAAAAGCAGCAGCAGCAGCAGAAATTGTTTTGTCGGCAGCGCTTTGTTTGTTGTTGTTGTTGTTGTTGTTGCTGAGGTAAAACTCGCTCGACGCTGGTCTGCAGCGCTCCCTCTGCCTCTGCTGCTGCCTCTGTTTATCCTACAAATGCCAACCAGTCCAGACGCGCCACATCCAAGTCCGTCCAGCAAAAATGCCGTCTAAAAGCGACGACGACGACGACGGCGGCCAACTGGCTGGGCAGCAGCAACTACTACTGTTGGGGGGGGAGGGGGTGGTGCACTGCATCTGCAACGGATTGGGAATTGGAACTGAGTCTGGGACTGGGACTGGTTGCCTTGCTACCTTGTCTTGCCGGCAGTTTTGAATTACAAAAGGAGCCTATTTCGATTTCAATTCTTTAGCGGCATGAATTGCCATTTTGCCCCCCTCCCCCTGCACAGTGTTGACAAATTTTGCAACAATCAGGAAACACAAAGGAATAAAAAAATAAACGTACAAGTTGCCAACATAATTAAGGCTGCATACAAAATTAACATAACAAGGCCCACTAATCAAATGCATAAATATTTTAACAAGATTTTAACAATTTGCAGTAATTTATGTAACAAAAATCAATACATTATAAAAAATTTTTAATCAATTTGCCAGCTAAATAGGCTGCAAAAAGCAATTTCAAGCTGTTTTAGCTGCAAAACTAGCGCGTTTCAGTCAAAAGAAAGCTAAGTCAGCCATATTAGCTGCATTTAGCCGTAAGCAAGCTAAAATGAGCAGCACTTGCCGAAAAAACAAATTTGCAAGCAGTGTGACCAGCTGCAGGAACAGCAAATGCAACGGCGACGGCAACGGCGACAGCGACGTCGACTGCAACACCAACGCGTGGTAATTAAAACATAATTAAAGCCGCAAGCAGCAGTAGCAGCAGCGACAGCGACAGCCGCAATTGCTGCTCATAATGATGTTCATTAATAATGCAACGACGGCTCCGGCTGCTGCTGCTGCTGCTGTCGCAGCTGATGATGATGACGAGCTGGCCAGGAAATGCAATTAACCGATTGGCCCACAAGTTGCCGTCGCCGTTGCCGTCGCCATCGCCATTCGAAAGTCTTTTGCACACACCGCAGGCCAAAGCGAGATCACTCTATGTGCAGGCGCGCGCCTGTGTGTGTGCGTGTGAGTGTGCCCAAATCACGGCAATTGCATAAGCCAGCGGGAGCGACACAGCGCAGCTGCAAGGCGTCGTCGTCGTCGTCCGCAGTTGCAGTTTGATGACGATCAATCAGCGTCAATCGATTCAATCATAATCAAATTGAACAGTTATTCGTTATTCCAGCAGCAGCTGCATGGGAGCGCGAGAAAGTGGGCGTGGCTGACAGAACTTTCTAAGAGAGTTGGGGGTGAGCGAGTGTGTGTGTGTGTGTGAGTCTAACGTATGTGGAGCAAATCGTTATTAAGGATGACAATGACAAAAAGTTTCAAATTGAAGGCCGCACGCAATTAACGCATTGTAAGCCTGTAAGTGTGAGTGTGTGTTTGTGTCGGCCGTTAGGCGGCTTAAGCAGCGGCTACCAGACAGAAAATAACAACAACAAGAAAAAGCACTTGAAAAACAACACGAAAAAAAAGGTTAATATTTCAATTGTTGTAAAAAGCTGTAGATTTTCTTACAGTCTATCTGTCTGTGTGTATGTGTGGGTGTTGTTACTTCTCTTGTTTTGTTTACCTCATTTGTGTGGGTTACTCGGCAGAAGATGAAGAAGAAGAAGACAACAACAACAACAACAAAAGGCGCTGTTGCAATTGGAGCGCAGCGAGCAACGCGCGAAATTCTCGAGTTGCGAATTTGTCTGCGTTTGTCGTTGTTGTAGGTTTGCTTTTTGTTTTATTTCGCGCTGCGTTTCGTTATGTTGTTTTGTTTGCGTTGGTTTTGCTTTAGATTCGTTTCGTTTCGTATTTTATTTTATTGTATTTTGCTGGCGAGTGCACTTTACACTTTTGTGGCTTGGCTTCTTTCAAGCTTGACTGGCCGCGTCACAGACAGGTGCATTGCCAGCAAACCAAAAAAAATAAATAAATAAATGAGCTCGAAAAAACACTTTCACACACGCGCACGCGAAACCACTGAATTGCGCGCAAAAAAAAATAAAAGTTTATATTTAATTTTTGCATGAAAAATTAATACAATTTTATTTAAACAGCCGGCGCGCGCCTACACAAATACAGCGAAAATTCTTAGGGCACAATGCACGACCAAAGCACACGAGCTTCAGCAACAAATTGATCGTAGTGCCTACCAGTGTGACCGTAAGTAGGCTGCTGGCAAAATCCCACTTACGCTGTTAAGAGAAAATACTACTGTAAGAAAAATACTAGTTGCATTAACAAGATCATTTTCGATAGCTGTTAACGATAAATATTTTTTTAAATTGCGCGCTGTTTTTTTACAAAATCATAATTTTTATTAAATCAGCTAATTTTTATGTTGTTACCTGTGCATTAATTAAAACATATGTTATTGTATATGGAATTTCTTACAGCGATAGTTGTAATTTAAAATATCGATAAATGTTAATTGCCGCTGTGCCTGTGCAAGCGAGACAACTACTGGTAACATTGAGCGAACAGCTGTTTGTGCTGCCGCTACCGCCGCCGTGTTTCGGTTTGTTATTTCATAATAATTCTGAATAAATATTTAGAAACTTAGCAAAATTAGCTGTAGGCTGTATTAAAAAACAATGCAAAACACGCGTAGACTACTCACGCTGGCCAGACATGTGCTGAAACGAACACAGACAACCGCAACAGGCGGCACAGAGCAGACAACACATTTTGGTTATCAGACTGTAAAGGAAAGCGAAAAGGAACACAAGGGTAAAGCAGTCGAGGATTATTCCAATTGTCTTCAAGAGAATCATATATTCCTTCTCATTGACTTACAGTACACGAGGTGTTCGAGCAGGTGGCCAAATCATACGATCTGATGAACGATGCCATGTCCATGGGCATTCATCGTGTCTGGAAGGACATTTTCATCGAGCGTCTGGGCCCACAGCATGGCATGCGGCTGCTGGACATGGCCGGCGGCACGGGAGATATCAGTTTCCGCTACCTTAAGTACTTGTCCAAACAACCCAATCCGAAGCAGCGGAACAGTCATGTCACCATATCGGACATCAATCAACACATGCTCAATGTGGGCGAGGAGCGTGCACGCCAGCAGGGACTGACTGCGGATCGGCTGCCCAATACCAGCATTGACTGGCAGTGTGCCGATGCCGAGAAACTGCCATTCAAAAACGACAGCTTCAACGCATACACCATCGCCTTTGGCATACGCAATTGCACGCATGTGGACAAGGTGAGCAGTGGAAGAGTCACCCGGTTAATGTGCCCCTCTTAGCTGACATATGCTTCCCCTTTGCCAGGTGCTCAGCGAAGCGTATCGCGTGCTACAGCCTGGTGGCCGCTTCATGTGCCTGGAGTTCAGCCATTTGGAGAACGAGGCAATGCAATGGATCTACGATCAATACTCCTTCCAAGTGATACCTCCTATGGGCCAACTGCTCGCAGGCCAGTGGCATGCGTATCAGTATCTGGTCGAGAGCATACGACGTTTTCCACGTCAGGATCACTTCAAGCAGATGATCGAACAGGCCGGTTTCGTGCACGTTGCCTACGAGAATCTGACCTTCGGTGTCGTCAGCATTCACTCGGGCTTCAAGCTGTAGATCGGTTCCCACACTAGCTGGATTCCCGCAGCACCAACTCGTCTCTTATGCAGGCCAAACACGTCGTTCACCGTCATCCGATTCGACAACAATTTTCCATTTTTATTTTATCATATATATATTTTTTTTTTCTTGTTTTTGTATTATTTTTACACGTTGACGTAAAAATGGCAGTTTCTGAATACATTTTTGTTTTAAACATGATTATGTAGTAGATCTCTTATTACATCGCTGTAAACATATTGGACAGCAAGGCCGCCCACACGGGACCTTGACTGCAACTGAAGTTGGAGCAGCGGCAGCGATGGTGGTTGCAGCTGGAGAGGAAGCGGACGCGTGACATGCGCATGTATTGAGTGCTTCGACTTGGTTTTTACAAATTCCAAACGAATGAACGAACGACAAAAAAAAAGTGAAAAGCAAATTGTACAAAAATGTGGGCTAATTGAAAATTCATTGTGTGATATAATGCCAGCACCTGCTCTATAAGGGGGCGGTGGTAACAGGGTACCCAGTTGGAAATTTATGTGTAGCAGGTGAGTTTTGGCATTACTTGAGCAGCTGAGTTGGGTAAGTTGAATATACTGTATATGTGAGTAAGGTAATATCTAATAATGATCTTGTTTCTTTTTCTAGCTAATTTTTGAAACATTTTGGAATATTTTGAAGACCTTACTCTAGATGGGCAGTAGAAGTACTGCACAGTTACTAAGTAATCCATGTGTGAGCTTATAATATACAATACTATAATATTACAGTATACAATATGCTTATAGAGTTTTTAAACAGTTATTTATTATTTTCCAGAAGAACTTGATTGGGACTACACAAGGAGAATATATTTAGACATGCTGCCTTGGATTCTCTTGCCGAAAATGTACTTGTTTATACTGGATTATTAAATAAACATGGCTAATGATTTGTAGTTAAGAGAACTTGAACGCTGCAGTTGATTATATTTATAGAGGTTTTGTTTTACACGTATTTAATAGAGACTTTTCTTGTATTTGAATTGTATAGTGTATATCAATGTAAGCTAAATGCGTTGCTAGAATAAGTACCCTAAAATTATAGTCGTTATAGCCCCCCGTCAGTTCCACTGGGCAATACTTCCCACAGAGTACCCCCTCGTACCCCTACCCTGCTCAATGTATAAGCCATCAAATTTAGTGCAAGTGAAATTTATGCGTGTGAATGTTGAATATCAACTAAAGCAGCGTAAAAGCGTACAAAATAATAAAATCAAAAATCCAAATCAAAAATCGAAAACTGAAACAAAATTGAAATGCCAATTCGATTTAATTGGGGCCCCCAACGGCACACACAGCCAGGCTAATTGACAGTTTATCAATGTATTCAAATTGCTTTTGTTTAGTTCCCTCTCCTCTCCTCTCTCCCTCCTGCCCCTCAGTTGATGCTTTCGCCGCCAGCTCAGCAAGTTGGCAGCCCCCTCCGAAGGCTTTTGGCCCAGTTAGCTGCAATTTACA
The DNA here is from genome assembly GCA_018904105.1 of Zaprionus tsacasi. Lineage (NCBI taxonomy): Eukaryota > Metazoa > Arthropoda > Insecta > Diptera > Drosophilidae > Zaprionus > Zaprionus tsacasi. Next base: position 11,220,256 of record JAEIFR010000001.1, on the reverse strand, counting down.
GGGTTGTGTTGTTGTGATGTAACCGCGCCATAAAACTCTTTTTGTTTTTCAACTTGCAATTCCCAACTCGAATTTGGAATCTTTTCTTCGATTTTGATTTTGATTTGTACGTTTTAATTACCCCTTTTAATGGGCAGGTGCGAAGCGGGGCGGGGGCAGGGGCAGTGGCGTCGTTAGCGCCTGAAAGTGAAAAGGGCCCATTCCAACACCCACAAGAGCAACAACAACTACAACAACAATGCGGAACAAGCGAAATGAAATGGAAAACAAAACTTTTGATGCGACGTGCAGAGAATGCATGAATCAAGTAGGAGAGAGAGAGAGAGGGATAAAGAAGTGTGTGAGCGAGAGGGGTGCATAGTTATAGAGACCCAGGCACAGTGGTATCAGAGCAGAAGCGATTAAAAGTTGTGTAAATATTAAATATAAGAGGAATTAGGTACCCTAAGTATTATTATTATTTGTGGATCAAATGGAACTAAAACACTTTTAAATTTAGTGAGAAATTAGGTGGAACGAGTGGGAAAGAAACAAAAAAAAAGCAACATGTAAGAAAATAAAAAAAAAACAATTTATTTACCCTAAGTATTATTATTATTTTTGGAACAAATGGAAGTGAAACACTTATGAATTCAGTAAGAAATTGGGTGGAACGAGTGGGAATGAAACACTTATGAATTCAGTAAGAAATTAGTTAGAACGAATGGGAAATAAACAAAAAAAAAACAATTTATTTACCCTAAGTATTATTATTATTTGTGGAACAATTGGAACTGAAACACTTATGAATTCAATAAGAAATTAGTTGGAACGAGTGAGAATGAAACAAAAAAATACGTCAAGATGTAAGCAAATAAAAAGAAAAAAAAATAATAATTTTTTTTTTGCACGCCTTCGATCCACTGTGCGCACTGCAGTGGCAGCTTGAAGGAGAAGCGGGGCGCAGTGTCGGCCGTGTCTGCAGCATAATGAGCCCTTGTCCAGTTGGGTCAGGTGAAATGGACGCGTAAAAGTCATAAAGTGTTAAGGGTGCGTGGGAGGGGGGAGGTGAGGCACAGTGGTCACTTGCTATGCAGGCAGCGTGCCCGAAGACGACGACGACGCTGGCAATGGCGACAGTGACGCGCTTTATAAATACAAGAAACACCAAGGAAGTTCATTTCATTTTCTTGGCAACCAGCGACGCGTTGACATAATCCACAACACGCTTTCAGTCGGCTGCCCCTTCCTCTCCAGCACACACACAAACGGATTACAACAGCAAGAAGCGAAGAAAGAGCACAAGATGAGCCGCTCAAGATGTACGTTGGCCTGGCTGCTGCTCACGGCAGCTGCGATGCTCAGCTGCAACGAAGGAGTACATGCTGCACTGCGTCTGCGCACAGCCAGACCGAGTACGACCAGCACCACACCCAGCAGCATTGCCACCACCAGCAGCAGCGACAGTGTGAGCAGCGATGTGGCTGAGCTGCCAGTGGATGCAGTCACCGCAGAGACGCAACCGCAGTCCACGGAGACAGAGTCGGAGACGCAATCCGAGTCGCTGTCGAAGCCGGAGACATCGCTGGGCAAGCACAAGCGTGGCATATTGCATGGCCTGCATGGTGGCGGTGCCATCGCCCCTGCTGGCCACTGGCCCGCACGCACCTATGCAGCCCAATATGGGTACAGCCTGCAGTTGCCCGCGGCGCACACGTTCCTGGCTGCTGCACCATCGCATCATCATCGCCATCATGCGTTTGTCAAGTATCCCGGCGCATACCATGTGAAGCAGTATGCTCCGGCTGCGACACTTGGAGCTGCTCTGCTGCCCGCTGCTGGTCTGGCTGGCGCTGTGCCCGCACTGCCCGCGCTGCCCACGCTGCCTGCTCTGTCTGGCGTGCCCACTGTGCAGGCACTGCCCACTGTGCCCGCTGTGCAGGCACTCTCACCCGCTCTACCCGCTCTGCCCGCTGCCCCTGCCGTAGCAGCTGCTCCCTCGTATGTGCTGCGTCCTGGCAATGCGCTCGTCTCCTCGTACAGTGTCAACTATCCCCATCAGTCGCTGCATCGTCCGCTCAAGCCGGTGCACTTCCATCACGCGGTTCAGGTGAGTCAAGGAGGCAGTCCCTCTGGTGGCCTTAGCTAATCCTCTTCCGCTCCACTTGCAGCCCAGCTTCGTGCAGTCCGTGCAGCCTGTCCAACCCGTGCAGCCCCTGCAGCCTGTCGAGCCCCTGCAGCCTGTCCAACCCCTGCAGCCTGTCCAACCCATCCAGCCTATCCAACCCATCCAACCCATTCAACCAGTGCAGCCCGTGCAACCCGTCCAACCCGTGCAGCATCTGCATCCCGTGCAGCCCAGCTTCAGCTTTGCTGCAGTGAACCCACCTGTTGCCGAGTTCCCGCTGGTGCCGCAGTTCCCTGCCCAGCCAGCTGTGCCCACCTTTGCCGTGCAGCCCACTGTGCCTGCTGCGCCCGAAGTGCCCACTGTGCCTGCCATACCACAGATTCCGGAGGTGCCACAGATACCACAAATCCCACAGGTGCCACAGATTCCTCAAGTGCCACAGGTTCCACAGGTGCCTCAGTTCCCTGAGCTGCCTCAGCTGCCACAGTTCCCTCCGTTCCCGCAGTTTGTGGTGCCACAGTTCCCCTTCCCGCAGGTGCCTCAGTTCCCGCAGGCGCCCAACGTGCCACAATTCCCACAGGCGCCCAACGTGCCTGCCACGCCCGCTGTGCCCGCCACGCCCGCTGTACCGGCCACACCAGCTCTGCCCGCACTGCCACCCAACCCGCAATTCTTCCCCGCTTCCGTGCAGCCTCCTCTGCCCCAGCAACCTCCCACCTTCGTCCAGCCAGAGGCGCAGTTCCCACCCGGCATAGTGCCACTGCCAGGCTCCTCCCCCGTGCAGCCTGAGGGCGGCACCGCCATCGCTTCGCCACAGATACCCAACACACCGGAGCCGGAGTCACAGCCAGAGCTGCCACCGCTGCCCACACCGCAACCCACACAGCCGCAGCAACCCTGGAAGCCGATCTTCTATCAGCCCCCTGCGACGCCAAGTCGTCCGTCGGTAACGCTGCTGCCGCCCTACGGCAGTGCACCAGCTGAAGGTGGGTAACAGATGTTCCAGATGCTTCTCCTACTGCTCCCACTAATCGCTCTCTCTCTCTCTCAGGCTACCTGCCCCCCTCAACGCAGTCGGCGCAGCTCAGCTCCAGCTCCGCGCAGGGCATCTTCGATCAGCTTAGCGATGCTGAGATCGAGCACATCTTCGCACAGACCAATCTGGCGCAGCAGCAGCAGCAGCATCATCAGCACCATCACGATTACCAACACTACTAACCGTCACATCTAACCATCTCTAACACCCTAATCAAAATCTTCCAGCCAACTCTGCTATTTTTTTTTTTTTTTTTTTTTGTTACTTTTCCTTCTACTCATATGTTATTTACTTGTTATATGTTAAATTATTATTAAATAAGTTATTTATCAACGATTTTTTTTTTTTTTTTTTTTTTTTTTTTTTTTTTTTTTTTTTTTTTAAAAATTAATTTTTTTTTTTTTTTTTTTTTTTTTTTTTTTTTTTTTTTTTTTTTTTTTTTTTTATATGTTAAATTATTATTAAATAAGTTATTTATCAACGAATGGTCTTTTGCCTGAGACGCCCTGTGTCGGTAGTATAACAGGGTGTGGGGTGGGTATTACACCAAAGTCAACTCACAGTGAGTTGAGGAGCTAAGCTACTTGAGTAAGCTGTACTTTTAATTTTTAAAATTCAACTGAGTCACCCTGTGCTAAAAGCGAGGTTAGCAACGCAAGTAGACAACGCCAGACACCCTGTGAGGCAGACTGTACACAAAAATATCGCACACAAATCGATAACACAATCCACAATCGATTATCGACTGTACCTTCATTTACCTACAGGTGAATTCCCATTTTCCACATTGCAAAGCTCTCGAAGCTTTTTTGTCCCCTCCCCCCTGCCCACTTTGCAGCTTTTGTCCAGCAACATAGCGGGGCTTTTCACCTTGAACTTGGCCGCCTAGGGATGATGGAAGCTTTCGTTTCATTCATAAACTCAAGTCAGCTGATTGCTGCGTTCATTGAGTGCGCGTGGCTACGCCGGCTAAACGTCGCAGTCGCCGTCGCCGTCGACAGAGGCAGCGACAGCGACTGCGACAGACATTGTGCTAGTCGCACATGCCACATGTTGCAAGCGCGCTGGCTCTGTTCAGTTGTTACCGTTAGCTTCACGAGCGCGTTGCCAACGGCTGCGCGCAACGAGTGAAAAAAGTGAAGAAGAAATAAAAAATAAAAAAAAAATAAATAAAAAATTCCGAAACGAAAGACGCGGGCTCGTCATACTATATATATTCCAAATCAAAATCCGAACCGACTGCATATATTGAACTCCGCACGCGCCGATCTCAAATCTCACCTAGCGCGTCTAGACGTTTGTTTGTTTTTTTTTTCCTGTTCGCGTTGCAATTTCGTTGTTTGTTTTTTTTTTTTTTTGTGTATAGTGTCTTCCAGAATTCCAGAATATCATATATACATAGATTGTTTACACGGTCTCATCTGTCAACGATCACCCGATTATAATGATGATGATAAAGACGATGATGCGTAAGTCTTGCACAAAGAGAGACCCCACCCCAAGTGATCTTATCGATTTGTTTTCTCGCGATCTGTTTATGCAGATCTCATTCCATTATTTTATATACTCGTTTCGTCGATCAATAGTTGAAGAAAATAACGCTGGGGCCCCCCTTATTTATCTGCCACAGACATTGGCCATGTGGAGGAGTCTGTGGTTGAAATTTGTATCTTGCTTTTCCAGAAAAAACCAGATGCCCCCCAGAACCACATGACTCTGGACTGCATTCTACGTAGTAGTTGCAGCTGACTGGGGGATGTAGGAAAGAGAACTAAAGAGATTAGCAAAAATTAAGAATAATCCTTCTTATCTCTGATAAGTAATAAAAATATCTACAGAAATAGACGCCTATACTAGACATCTGTTAGTATTTTTTTTATTTGTGGAAATTAAATGTAGGTAAATCTGTAGCTTAAAATAGCATGTTGATCTTATCGCAGGTAAAAATAAAATGCCAAATTATTGAGAAACTGTGGTGAGATAGGGAAAAAGTTCTCCCGAACTATTGTAACTTTAAAATTTGACATTTTCCTAATGTTTTATTTATTTTTTCTGAATTTAGTTTAATTTTAAAAGCAATTTCTCACGTTTTTGACCTATATCTTGATAAGGGAATTTTTACCATATAAAAATTGGGTTTTCTTGAGATTGTAATAATTTTAAAACTTTTAATTTTCTTAATGTTTTATTTATTTATTTTTTTTTCTGAATTTAGTCTAATTTTAAAAGCAATTTCTCACGTTTTTGACCTACGAGTTTAATTTATCAGGGAATATTTACCATATACAAATTGGGTTTTCTTGAGATTGTTTTGAGCTCTAAAAACTATATAGAAACCCCTTAAAATATTCCAAAATTTTGTATTGACTTTTCGAAACCTCAAAAGTGTCAGCCATTTTTGGCTATAAAACAGCTGTTCTTATGACAGCCAGGGGCGTCACAAAGAGAAGGGAAAGAATAGGGGGGATAATTGCTCTTTATGCGCTATGCGTTACATGTAGTAATACTTAAACAGGAAAAGCCAAACATTTTCAATTTCCCAACGTGGGGCGTAAATGAAATTTGCAATTTGCATATTAATTTATGATTATGGAATGGACTGTGGCCAGAAGGGAGGGTGTGTGTGTGTGTCTATGTGGAGGACCATATGTAACCCAGTTGGATGCGACAATGGAATACTTTGGAGCGCGACTTTTCAATCCTTAAATTGCTAAACATAAAGTTGATTGTCTTCCGCCAAAGTGAGCACATGAAATGTCAGCACTTTCGGCAAGGGAACTTGCTGGGGGTAGTTTCAGGGAGGGATTGGGGGGGGGGGGGAGCGAAGAAAGCGAGAGCAAAGCGTCGCCACTTTTCATGCTAATCCCATTTGAGCGGGCTCTTAACGCGCTTTTATATGCTGGGATGTGTCTCTGTCAGCAGAGTAAACTGTACTTGTTGTTCTTCTTCTTCTTCTTCTTGCTGCAGCATTCTCCCCGATTTACCGTTAGTCTATTAAACTCGTAATAAAATGTCATTAAGCGTCGTCGTCGTCGTCGTCGTCGGCAGCTTCTCGATTTATGTTGCCGCTCGAAATGAGCCTGCACCCACTCTGACTCTATCTGTGGCTCCCTGTGCCACTCCAAGTCCCTCCCTGTGCCTCTGCCCCTGCCTCCCCTCTAACCCTTTGCTGTCTGTGTCTGTGTGTGCGGCATGTTGCACTTGTGGTTGCCACCCGAACGTGTTAGACGCCTCCAAAGTTGGGTTATTAGTTCTGACCATTCCGCAGCTTATGCAAATCCTGAGCGAGTATCGCCATTGGTAACCGCCGCTCCCGCCTAACCCATCCCATCCCATCAGCCAGCCAAGGGTGCGACATTTATAAGGATAAGTCCATGGTCCAGACCCCTGTCAACAGGACTATTAGCACCGCATCCCCCTTCATCCTCCCCGCCTCCCTTGCACAGCTGTTTGATGTTTCAACTGCATGGAAAATCCCAGCAAAATTAGAAAATGGAAAATGACAAATAGGCGATAAACAGAAGAATCTTCGCTCCTACCTCGACTCCTTTTAATTATGTGATGAATCCGCAGAAGCAGCTGGGGAAGGGGTTGGGGTTGGTAATGCAAGAAAAGATAAAGATAAATATAAATATAAATATTTGATTATTGCCAAATAGTATGTATGCAGCTCGGGCTCGTAGTCTGTTTAATTGTTTAATAAATAAACAATTTGGCGAATCATTTCTTTGTGCTATGCAATGTGCTATTTTTCTCTCCCTTCTTCTCTTTATATCCCTGTCTGTCTCTGTTTTTTCTCCTGAATTTTAATCTGCAGTTAATTCTCAAGTTAAATATAATTTTCTGCTTTATTTTTAGCTTGATTAATAAAAACAAGTCGGTACAGTCGCCCGGCAGTAAGATACCCTTCGCCCAATTCCCAAAAGACGTTACAAACGTGTAATCTCTCTACTACATATGGCTGACTCGCTCTTAAAAACTCGGGACTTTAAAATTTGAAAAAAAATTTTTGTTGAAAAATCATATGGGGGACCCTTACCTAAATTTCCAAAATATCGAAACAGTTTTAGTGCTAATTTTTAAATGTAGAATCACTCAGGTTATTAAAACAAAATGTCATTCCGCGAGAAAATCGTTCGATTTTTAAGAAAGTTACGATCGGTATAAAATGTGGGTACCAGGCCTGTTGAGTGTCTTACATGTCTAATTTTCGGACCATTTCGACATGATTTTTGGGCCAAAATTAAGTATCGTTTAAAATCGATTTAAATAACTATTTAGTACTAATTTTGACATCCGCAATCGATTAAAATTAAAAATTCGCGATTTAAGATTTGAAAAAAAAATATTTTGGTGAAAATTCATAGGGGGGACCCTTGCCTACTTTTTCAAAATATAGAAAAATTGCAAAAAATTCCATTTAGCATTTTACTAAAAAATTGATTTCATTGATTAATCCACCTTGATTTGCTTGCACAGCGTTGCCAGATTGTCAATATTTAAACTGTCCTAAACCCTTGCACTTGATAAGGTGTTCAAATGTTTGCCCAAACCTAAAGTAAACTCTTTCTTTCGCATTTTTTTGCCTGTTCCCTCTCTCTCTCTCTCTCTTTCCCTTTCTGTAATATATTAAGGGTCTACACCCATATAGAAAACCTCAAAACGCCGGCAACCAACTCCGCCCACTAAAAAAGGAATTGCCATATTTATTTGGAAACTTATTTTTCGGAACGTAACTCGCCAAGCCAGTCAGCTTCAAAGAAAAACTTCCACCAGTCGCTGCCTGCCCTGCTCCTCCTCCTCCTCCTCCATGTGGGTTAGACTTGAGGAGGTCTCTCAGGAAAAAACAAATAAGTCGCAGCAACCAATTTGTGCACCTCGCCACCATAATAACTAATCCGAATCCAAGTTCTAGTTCGAATCCGAGTGCGAGTTGGGATTGGGATTGGAACTGGGACATGGCCTGCCAACTCGGAAAATGGACTGGAAACGGTCTGCTCGATTTTCCCATTTAAGCGTGTGTCGCCTCAGGCTGAAAAACATCATGTGGCAATGGAGGAAGGATGAGGATGAGGATGAGGATGAGGATGAGTCTATGTGCGTAGGGCGCCGCTTCACACTCACTCTGGGTTGGGGTCTGTAGCAATCCTCATAGCGCTTGGTTTGTAATTTGAATACGGCAATCATTATTTATGAACACCCCTAATGACGTCGCTCCCAGTCCCGTTTGTCCATCTTGCACCCTACTCCCCCCCTCCTGCATTCGAGCCCATGCTAATCGATGCCAAAAGATGAGCCCAAATATCATGTGACAACAAGTGTCAGGGCTTAATGTCAGCCGAAAGCGGATCACAGTTTTCTTGCTAATACCCTGTAATCGCATTAATATTAGAAAACTATCGGGTAGTTTGATATGCCAGATAGGTTACTGAAGTTTGGCATAAGGTTTCGATAATACTTACGTTAGCTATGCGCAAAATTTCAGCAGAAATACGCTAGGTATAGCCTTAGTAACCCATAACAGTCGTGAATTGAGAGCTATAGCTCTGAAATTTGGCACATGGTTTCGTTAATTTATTACTAACTTATATACAAAATTTCATGAGGTACCCTATAGTAATAAAAAAGATAATTAAAAATTTCCTCTACGACCCCACAGGGTGCTCAACAGTCGCGCTACACAGTTTGCTCTTAGACTTATTTTGGGTAAAAAGTTCTGCCTGATATAATTGAATTGTCGTCAGGTGTAATGGCAGGCGAAAAGGTTACGCATCATTAGGCGGCGTTACCTGATGAAAATGAAAGCTCTCGAGATGCGAGAGATGTCTCCAAGCAGCTGCTAGTCCTTTTTTCTTTTTTTTTGTCTCTTATGGTATGTAATTGTGCTAAGTGATACGAAAGGTGGGAAAGCAATTCGCATCGAGTGATTCTCAAGTCCCAAAAAAAAGAAAAAAAATAAATGAAAAAAAAAACCGATGCTAAATATTTATGACCGTGTGTGGATTACTCGTATGTTGAGAAGGGAACGAAAGGCTGGATGTAGTTGGGGGAACAGCTGTCTCATCCCCATTGACAGGCAGGAAGTGGATGCTAAGCACGATGGGAACTCACACCTTCACAGCCTATAACTATTTTTTTTCTTTTCTCTTCTTTTTTTTTCTTTTTTCTCCATGTGGATTTTGGGGAAATACGTTTATAAATGATTGTAGCGCTTATTGCCAGGCTTAGGCATGATGGAAACCTCGTCTCGTATGGGTAATTTATATTGATTCGGAAACGCCACGAGAAACTTAAGTAATAAATACCAAATCCATAAAATAGAAATATGTTTAGTTAAAGGTTGAGCTAGATTAAAGAGATAAAAGTGGTCGATATGGGTGTATTATAGTTATTAATGAGAGAATCGTGGCAAGGAAATTAAGGCGAGCGATTAGGTTGATTTTGATTGGATTGTGTTGTTAGGTATACTGAACTTTTCATAAAGTTAACCTTAGAATATTTTTTTTTATATATAGGAAGGTTTCAGGTCTATCCTAATGTGATACGAATTTACAATGAAATCAAAACTTCTCAAAGAATTGAAATCGTCAATTAGGACGGTAATGAGTCGGAAGTCTTTGCCTGCTGGAGGCCCTCGGGTCACTGTTAAGTAATTAACATGGGCGTAGGGGAGAGTGAGTGGGGTGTGGAAGGGGGGCAGGTCCTGCGCTTGTCACTGTCAAACGGAGCCCGCTAGACAAACACATAAAAAACGTACACAAAATGAATGTTTGCACAGTAGCAAATCCTGTGCGGGTGTGTAGGGTGTGGGGTGTGTGTGTGTCTATGTATGACTGTGTGTGTGTGTGTGCGACCTATGATAAATGGCATGCGTAATTTCTTGATTGAAGCGTAAAGACAGAACCGAAACTGAAGTCTGCCCGATGTCGCCGGGTTTAAGACCGCAACGGGCCAAGTTTAAACGGGCCTGCCTCCCCCTCTCTCTCTCCCACTCTTTCCTCTCTCTCTCTCTCTCGCACGACAAACCGCTTAATTTAACGGTATGTGTATGCGTGGATGCGGATGCGTATGCGTATGTGGATAGTAAACCCCTCTGACTTTGTCACATGTCTGTCTGGCATTTGTTTTCATTTGCGTCTTCGGCTCTCTCTCTCTCTCTCTCTCTCTCTCTCTCTCTCTCTCTCTCTCTCTCTCGGGCTGCTTATTGACTTCTGACTATGATTAATACATGCGGCATGCCGCAACGTCAAGGCGTGTGTGTGTGCGAGAGAGAGAGAGAGAGAGAGAGCAGTATGTGTGATAGAGAGAGAGGGAGATATGTGTGCCGCTCGATTTGTTGCTAGGCTCGAAAAGTAATTAAATTTTGCCTGTTACGTGGTGTATGTGTGTGTGTGTATACACCACAGTCGATGCTTTAATGGGTTAACAATTAACCCATTGGTATGCACGATATCTGCAAAAACCGAGCCAAGTGCTTCAATTCTTCTCTATGTATCGCATGAGTATTGAGTGATTGTTCATCTAAAGCACCAGGGGCGTAGTAAGAGGGGGGGGATTAGCGCGCCCCATTTGTGTTTATTATCAGCAAATTTTGTTTTTGTTTTAATTATTGAGAAAAATACAAAAAAAAAAAAAAACGTAACGAAACGAAATGAAACGAAAACGAAACGATATAGAATTCAATTTTTGTATACAAAAAGTATTTAAAATTCCCTGCGATTTGTTGGATCTGCAGCCAGCTCCAGCTAGTACAATATATGCTCCACTCACCCCAAGCCTTCAATGCGTTGTGCAATCACATCATCTAAACAACAGAGTGAATAAAACTTTTGGAATTTCTCAGTCGAAGAGATTGTTCTCTTCGTTCGAGTTGGGTTTTCTTTTCTTTTCGTTTCTTTTCATTTCTTTTTTCCTATTTTATCCAAATATTTGGAAAATTTGCTTATCTTTGTTTCTTAAGTAAATACCGCCTGTCGGCGGCCTGGGGGCAGCAGCAGAGCAAGTCTAAAGTAGTCGATCATCTGATGGCACTTACGTCAGACATAACACTTACAGGTCGATCGATCTACTCTATAAGGCAGGCAAATTAAGCAAAACAAATGTGGAAAATAAAAACTTAAGCTACCCTGTAAAATTTGCCTGTATTCTCTGAAATATTTAGAAGTGCTTACGCTACAGGGTATTCGAAATTCGTTGCTCTCTTGCGCATTAGAAACACTTGAATTAGAATCTCTCGTAATCATCTTTTTGTCGGTCAACCTCTCCAAGGGGTAGTTAACAGGCCACAGACGTCACTTGGCCTGGTCAATACACTTCAGCGTGACTAGGGGTAAGTTGGACCAATGCTTTGGGGTTACGCACAACTCGAAACCCCCTACCCCCTCTCCCCTATCCCACACACAATTTTCAGAATTTGTTTACATGGCCGAAAGCGAAAAAGCCAAAACCGAATCGACCCGACACGACCCGATAACATTTACCGCAAACTATTTCTGTGTGCCAGATTGCGATTGTGTGTGCAATTGTTTCCACTGGGAGGAGGGGGAGAGAGGTGTGTGTGCGTGTATTGTGGCACTATGGCATGGGTGTGGATCGTTTGGTTTATTCTTTATAGCAGCGCTTGCTATTTTCGTACCCGCTCTGGCTCTGCCTGTGCCTCTGCCTCAGTTTGTGCTTTAATTATTTGAAATGGACATAAACAAAACCGGCCAATTGACCGAAAGTTCGAATCGACCCCAAGAGTGTTTGCCATGAAGGGGGGAGGAAGCAGGAAGGGGTACGCTTGGTTGCTTGGTTCCGCTTCAGGCTACCCTCCTTTTCCTTCTGCTGCCTACAGCTGCTCCACAGGGCGCTTACCTGGCACAATTGAAATTAATGCGCCAAAGTTGTTGGCAAAGCTGCCGCAACAAAGGCCAAGGCCATTGAGGCCTAATGACAGCGGGACGGGGGGGTTAGGTAGACTTGTCACGCTGGCTCGTCTCCCACAGGAGGCAAGCTAGACCACCTACCTCTCAATCCTTGCTTCCACTACAGGTTTTCTTCCCTTCTCGCCTTCTTACCACTTGGTGAGCTAGACCTCTAGCACCTTACCCCTTTCCATTGAAGGTTCTCTTCTGCGCTACCTTCTCTTCTCCCCTAGCATCCAAATGCAGGCTATCTTCTGGACTACCATTCCTTTCCATTCTAGGCGATGAGCTAGACCTCTAGCACCTTACCCCTTTCAATTGAAGGTTCTCTTCTGCGCTACCTCCTCTTCTCTTCTAGGGGGTGAGCTAGACCCTCAGCACCCTGAAGGTTCTCTTCTTTACTACCTTCTCTTCTCTTCAAGGGGGTGAGCTAGACCTCTAGCACCTTACCCCTTCAACTGCAGGTTCTCTTCTGCGCTACCTTCTCTTCTCTTCAAGGGGGTGAGCTAGACCCCTAGCACCCTACCCGCTTCAACTGCAGGTTCTCTGCTGCACTACCATTCCTTTTCATTCTAGGGGGTGAGCTAGACCTCTAGCACCTTACCCCTTTCAACTGCAGGTTATCTCTGCGCTACCTCCTCTTCTCTTCATGGGGGTAAGCTAGACCCTCAGCGCCTTACCCCTTTCTTTGAGCAGAACTTGGGCTAGACCCCATTTCTTAAAGTTAAACTCTCCTTTAGACAAGGAAGCTAGTTCCCTAGACCCTTAACTCTCTGTTCTACTGTAACTGTACCTAGTTTCATGGTCTCTTCAACAGGAGTTTAGCTAAACCTCTGTTCTTCTTCTAGCTCCTAGCCTCTTCCTAGCTTAGCTCTACTCTACAAGGAGAGATGGGATCACCGTGCCTGATTCCCTTCTTTTAACAGAAGGTTGACTAAACCCTGTTGCCTAAGGCCCTAGCAGGTAAGCAATACCTCGTTCCCCTATCTCTTTGGAGGTCAGCTAGACCCTGCTTCTCTTTGAAGGTGGGTTAGACCCTGTATCCCTATCTCTTTGAGGATGAGGTAGACCCTTATATCCAGTCTCTTTGGAGGAGAGCTAGATCCTGTTCCCATATCTCTGAGGAGATGAGCAAGACCCTGCTACCTAATCTCTTTGAAGGTGAGGTAGACCCTATTATCCGGTTTCTTTGGAGGTGAGCTAGATCCTGCTTCCCAATCTCTTTAGAGACCCTGTGCCCCTATCTCTTTGAGGATGAGGTAGACCCTAATATCCAATCTCTTTGGAGGTTAGCTAGACCCTGCTCCCCTATCTCTAAGGAGATGAGCTAGACCCTGCTCCTCAATCTCTTAGAGGCTGAGGAGGACCTCTTGCTCCCACAGAAGATCTACACCTCTCTACCACTTCCTCCCCACCCTAATTTCCTTTACCTTCCCAGTTGCCTTCCTCCTTGCTATCATCAATCAAAGCAGCGCCTCGCGTTGCCAATCAAACCATTTCAATTTGTTGGCAAATGTGTTGACAAACGTTCTAAGGCGATGCCTTCTTATACCACAGCTGCTTCTGCTTCTTCCTACTCCTCTACTTCTTCTTCTTACCACAGCTTCTGCTGCTGCTGGTTCTTTTCCTCTGTGGGTTCCTGCGCCGCACATTAGCAACACGTGTCAGCAGCGTCGTCGTCGTCGTCTGCGTCGCCACTTCCTGTTGTTGTCCCTGCTCGGGCGCACTTAATTACACTTTCATGGACTCAACACGCTTGTCCCTGCCACCTCCTCCTCCCCTGCCTTCCTTCTCTTCCTCCTCCCTCTCTATGCTCTTCTCCCTACTGCAATTGTACACACAGTTTGCCTTTCATTGCCGTCGCTGAGTTATGAGCTGATGCAATTTCTCGAGTTCTTCCTCCGTTTTCACTCTTTGTTCTTCTTGTTTATTCGCGTTAACTTTGTCTTTTCCCACGTAGTAGGGGGACAGTGAGAAAGGGAGGGGAGTATAGCTTGGCTGGCAACTGGTTTCACTTGAGATTTTCCATAACGACATGACCTTTGGTCCATCCATTAGATCGCTTTAACCCATTAATGCCGTTTGCCATAAAAACTTTTCAAGCAGCTTGCCAAAGTTTTTTCCCCTCAATTTCCTTTTTTCGCGACCGAAACTTATGAAACTTGCTGAGAAGCTTGAAAATATATTAAACTATAAATATGGTAAATTTTGTAAATGTAACTTGAGAACTTTATCTAATATTCAATTCGAAAGATAGTTTAACTATATTTCTAAGGTATCTGGCAGTCGGTACCTGCCCGTGTGTGGCATAGTTATAATTTGATTTGTTGTTTTCGCTTATTGTGCAATTCTCATTTGGTTTGTTTACCATGCGAAAAGCTCATTTGTTTTTCATTTTTAATGATATTTGTACAATTACGTGTATTATATATACACATGTGTACGTGGACTGAAATACATATATTATTACCGAAGAAAACTTATTCATCGCTTCTATGAAAGTCTCATTACAATGCTCAGAATGTAGAGAATTATCCTGGGTATTTTTTATTTAAAAGTTTTTCCCCACATACGTGACTTAATCTGGGCAATGTTTTATCTTCAATAAGACAATTGGCTTATAAGGTATAGAATACTCAAATTTCATAGCTCTCTTAGCTCTCTTTAGAAGCCAAGAAGGGTATCTGCTAGCCAAGTTATGAGTGAGACACTCTACAGGGTATTCGGCAGTCAATTTGACTTTTCCTTTTGTGCTGTTTCAACTTTTTTTTTGTTTTCATTTAAATTAAATTGATTTGGTTTTCTTTTTTTACTCTTTTTTTTTACTCATCTTCTGCTCCTCCTGCTTATCCTCATTGTTGTTTCTGCTTTGTGATTTACATTTATTTGTTTACCTTGCGCTGTTTTTGTATTCTCGACATTCTCATTTGGTCGAGCGCAGCTGTCAGCGTCGCTATCAAAAAGTCACCCACAATGATGGCTTATCGATGAGGCGGAACGTGTCCACCCACCTAGGCGGTATGCTAGGGGGGAGGGAGGTTCGGTTGCCCTTTGGAGAATTTCACGCATCATTGAACCATGGCCCAAATGTACTGTGCATAATTTTTATTGCAAACAATTTTTTTATGGCATGTTTTACATATCGCTTATTCGCAGATATACACAATTTGCGATTCAGCCCCCTTTTGCCCTCCCTCTCGCGTCTCCCCTCTCCCCTCTACCAATATCAATTGCGATAGGAATCGTCGTGGCATTCCATTGCATTCCATCTGGCCAAATGCATCGTAAAAAATGTGCTGTGCATTAAATGCAATCGTAAAATATGATAAATGCATATCCCAAGTGCCGATACGACAAGCGGGACGACTTGAAGAGAGAGAGAGAGAGAGAGAAAGAGAGAGAGGGGGGAGAAATGATACAAACACGTAGATTCGGAACTGTAACTGCAATTGATACTGCAGTATTTCGATTAAAATTATGATTAACAAACAAAAGATATGGGGAGAGTGTTTGAGCAGCTCCGAAAAAGGCTTGCTCTATAAATCTTACAACATCATCAACAACATTATTTTGCAACAAACGTTAAATATACCATAAATTGGTTTAACAATTTTTATTAAACTTGTAAGCTTTTATAGAGTATATTCTGAAAGTTTCATTGCAAAACACTCATAAGAAAGGCTATTTTTTTTGTGGATCTAGTAGACCTATCTAGCCATTTAACTCTAGACAATTCCTTAGTATTTATATCTCCTGCTCTTGCTGTTTCTCTCTATTCTCCATCTTAAAAGCTTTTAGCTTTTAGCACTCGTCTCGCGGCCTACTTGAGACAAGATTTATTAGCAAAAAAAAAAAAAAAAACTTTGGCTGAAAGAGATTCCCATTCAAATCGATTTGCAGCCTGGTGCGGGGAGGAGCAATACTACATATATCCCATTCCAATATTTTTGATATTTTACTACAAAAATACTTCGACCTTCAGTCAGACAGACAGAGAGAAGCTCTCTCCTTTTCCTTTCGCCATATTCTCACTGTTCTATTTAAATGATATTTGCGATGATGGCCTTCAAATGCTCATCATGAATTGGCGAAAATTTTTAACAATGAGCTAGCAACAATGGTTTCTCTTGACGCAGGTCGTGAGGAGGATTGTATGGGTTGAACTGAAAAAAAAAAAAATTGGGGAAATGTATGAAAATTTGTAGAAAATTAGTTGGATATGGCAAAAGTTTATTTATAAATGTTTTATGAGATATTTTTGTGAAATAGTTAGGTTATATTGAGTAGTGGAGGGTAGGAACTGAAGGTGGAACCAAGTCATACCATAGTGAGAAGTTCTTGAGAATTTAGGAACTGGACATAATCTGAAGATGAAGTTCCTGAGCTACTTAATAGTCCTCTAATTACTCTCTCTCTCTCTCTCTCTCTTCCTATCTCCTTTTCCTTCCAGCCTTCTACGCGCTTCTGCTCGCCCTGCTCTGGGCTCCATCGGCAACTGCCTGGTCACGACGTCACCCAACACACATGCTCAACTATCCCATCGACGATGAGAGCGCCGAGGAGATTGTGGCACAGTCCGGGAATATCGGCGAGAGCGAATTGGCTGTCATAGATTCGGCGATATTGTCACCCGATGAGCAGGATAATTGCCCAGCCGGATATTTCCATTGCAATACGACGGCACAGTGTGTGCCGCAGAGGGCGAACTGTGATGGTAGCGTCGATTGCGATGATACCTCCGATGAGTGGAACTGTGTGAACGATGTGGATGCCAAGTACTGGGATCACTTGTTTCGCAAGAATCCGTATGGGCGACAGGGCATGGATGACAAACCGATTGGCGAGTGCAGTGAGTATGCGGCGGAGGAGGAGAAAGGTCAAAGCAATTGGGGCACCTCGTGGCGCCGGCCCAAGTGCCTCCAGACCCATTGAGGTTATGTCTTTTGGCATTATGTAAATTTCGCAAGGGCGTTACGAGCGTTAATTGAGAGAGACCTAAAGCGAGACCGAGCGTTAATGTATACTATATCTTTCCCCCTCTCTCTCTCTCTCATTGCAGTCTGGCCGGATGCCAACTATAGCTGTCCCTGTCGCGGCGATGAGTTGCTTTGCCGTTTCATGCAGCTGACAGAGTTGCCACTGCATTTGCCCAGAATCAATTTGACAACACTGTAAGTAGCAAAAGGCGCCAAGGGAACAGTGGGAATGGAACAGAAAATAGTTTTTTAAAGGGTAAAAAAAAACCGTAGTATCCCAATAACTAACTGCCTGGGTATTGTCCTATCCGAGCTTATTTCACACAATGTTATACAAAATTTATGATAATTTATAAATAAATGTTTTCCCTTATTTCTTTCACACACACTCTTTCCAGCGACCTCTCCGGGAACAACTTCGACATCATCAACGAAACCTTCTTCGCCAGCCTGCCCGATGTGGAGAGTCTGTGAGTAGCTGAAGCTGAAGCTGGAGAGTTATGCAAACTCTTCATTAAAATTGAAATTCAAGCGCCTTCCGGGGAGACAGAGACGGAGAGAGAAAGAGAAAGAGAGAGAGAGAGAGAGATATTGGTGTCCTGCTGCGTCCTTTAAGCACATCGCATGCTGCTTCGCACCATACAAATTACACACACAAACTTGACAAGAGACAAGCAGGGGGTTAGAGAGAGAGAGAGAGAAAGGGCTACGGAGAGAAAGAAAGAGAGAGAGAGGAACAGGCAGGCAGTCAGACTGGCAGATTGTGTTGTCGTATCGTGTTTTGCAGGCGACTGCAGTTAGGAGAACCTTCTCTATGACTTGGGTAAAGCCGTAAAAGTGTCCGGCGTTTTGTTCAAGAAATTTCAGAAAGAAAGAAAGAGCTGGAAAAGGAAGAGGGGAGGGGAGAGCCCAAAAAATGGTTCATTTATAAGACCAGCAAAGTGAGACTGCAGATCAGCACAGGCAGAGCAAGTGAAAGAGGAATAGGAAGGGAAGGGAAGGGAAGTACCAAAGGTGTAGGGTCTAACTAATCAAGCAGCAAATTGTGCTGCCTGTGAAAGAGAGAGAAAGCAGCTGGGATGCAAGAGAAACAAAGGCATAGAGAGTGAGAAAAGCAGCTAGAGATATGGCCAAAATCAGCCTACACTTCCCTCCCCTTCCTCCCTCCTACGATTTCTCTTGGTGCACCTGCGTCCAGGTTGATTCATTAGCTGCCCTACCAGGCTAGACTTTGCAGCTCCTCTCCCATTCATTGTCTTAGTCCAAGCACTTGGGAATCCATCATTGCACAGTCTGGCCTGGCCTGGCCTCCCCCCCTGGCGCCTGCCCCCTGCTCGTGGTGCTGCTCATCTTGCCACATAAGCCGCTGTCAAGTGCTGCCACACGTTGCCATCTGCCAGGCTGGCTTCGGTCCAGAGAGCTGGGTTTGCGTTGTTTACGTGTCAACAATTTGAAATTGACAAATTTTTGCCACGCCCTAATTATATATGAAGGCGGATGACGCGAGTAGGCAACGTTGAGGATGAGGGACATGTGCGAAAATTAAATTGACCGCAGGCAGTTGAGGCAAATGCTGAGAAAATGTGGGAGTTGCAAATGAAAAGCTATGAAAAACAAGGATATATAGGGATATATAGGGGAGGTAAGCAGGAATGGCAGAGAGACTGTGCGATAATATGGCTATTTTTAGCACAAATGTCAGAAGATGTTGGCTATTTATAGCTAGAAACGCACATTACACGAGTTTTGGCTGTTTAAAGCGACATAAACTAATGAAATTTTAGCTATTTATAGCTAAAAGCTTTATAAAGACTTCTACAGAGTTTCAGAACTGCAGCGCGCATAATACTTAAGATAATCATTGCGAGAGTCTCTTAAGTCAGTGCACCCATTGTTTACAGGGTATACAAAGCAGTAGTTCCATTTCCTGTGAAAATTCTGCAATTGTATTCCCACACACACACACCCTCACACACACACGCTTCAAGTCACGTTCCAAAGTGGAAAACAAACATTTCTCTTTTTTTTTCTCCCCCAACTTTTTCCGCGCACATGCAGAAAAATAACTTTTTAACCGGAATCGACAATTGAATTTTTTCGCAAAAAGTTGTGTTCATTGTTTATAGGATTTGTTTCTTTTTTATTCTCCACATTAACTGTATCTATAGCGCTCTATACTCTATCTGCATATTCTTTACTTTTATTTTATTTTATCTTTCATCTGCAGCGTGTTGAAGTTCTGCTCGATTCGCGATATTGTTCCACACGCTCTCGATAGACTGGCCGCAATTCCTTTGAAGACACTGTAAGTAAGAGAGAGAGAGAGAGAGAGAGATCCCATAGGGGGGCAAAGTCCCGTCCTTCTATAACTCATAATTACGCAGCATTATTTATGTGCACTTAAATTGGTCCTCGTCCCGTTTTTCTCATCTGGTTGTTTTTTTTTCACAGCTATATGGACGATAATAAATTATCCCGCTTGCCGGAGCACTTCTTTGCCCCGGGCAATCAATTGAGAATTTTGTAAGTATTTGCCCATAACATAATTAAGCAGGGTTCGTTAACTGCATATAGTATAGTATATATATGTACGATATGCTACGAGCATACAGGGTGGGGTATTCCTTCATGTGCATGTGTCAAGCGAGGGAAAGATTGGAAGAAGAAAAAAAAGGTCGTTGAATTTTCAATGCGAATGTTTTTGCGGTTCAATCTTTGGGAAAAAAGCTGGGCAAAGAAAAGAAGAAATCAATATTTGATGCTTATTGAATGGACAACGACCTTAAATAAAAAAAAAATAATATTTTTAAAGTCGTTTTTAAGGAAATATAACAAGGTTTTCTTTCTTTTAATTTTTTTTTTTTTTTAATTTTATTTATTATTTATTAAGTGAAGAATCCGTACATCATAATATTGTATCTTACATCACAGGGTGGAGAAATATTCTTAAGAATTACCAAACACTTTCTTTCAATAAATTGAGCGATTTGTAGACCTTTAAAAAACCATTGCCTACCCACAGGCGCAGCGCATATTGCGCATACGCCACATCGACCCCCCACAGTCTATTGTTGCAGGTGTTAATATGCCGTTATTTACGGCAAACAAATCGCAAATAAATATCAATAAATATGCAAAATTACTTTTGGCATTTTTAAAAAAAAAAAAAAAAAAAACAATCGACTCTCATTTCGATTTGCCTTGTTTTGGTTTATTGCACAACAATTCCGTATTAACAATTTATGCAAGCGATTCGCTAATTAAATTTCCATAAATAGAAACCAAAACGATTATTTTAGTAAAACGAAAAAGAGGATTTATAATCTGAAGTTAATAAGGTACTTTATGCAGAGATTTTACACGTAAATTTCAGTTAGTAAGCGCTTTTTATTGTGAATTTAGTACATTTTATCGAGAAAAAAATGCAAATAATAATAAATATTGATATAGTATAAAAAAAAACAGTGTTGCATAATGTTATGTAGGATTTTTTTGTGCAAAAAAAAAAAAAACTGTTTATAAAGCTTTTTAATACTGTCAAAATATTGATTATACTTTACACTGATTTTAAATAATATATAGACTATCTAATAAAACAATAAAATGTCTAGCCCAAACTTAAAGAAATTTTGCAGCCGATTCTGTTCTAATTAAATCAATATAAGCAATAATTACACTTCCAACTAATAATCACACTACTTTGCTCCCAACAAATTATCCAACTTTTTCATATATCGATAATTTGGCTATATCGAACCAATTAACCGAATTAAATTGGCATCCCCCTTTTCATATTGTGAGTGTGATGTCATTCCCCCTCCCCCACTCTCACTTTGTGCGTGACTGTACTTTTGCACAAAATGGCCGCTGTCAACTTTTTAGGCAGACAAAGGAAGAAAAAACAAAACAGAAAAAAAAATAGTCTATAATTGCCAATAACTGTAGATATATGCACACAGATAAGGTGCACTGTCACACACACACACACATGCTCTCTCTCTCTCTCTCCCTCTCTCTCTCGCACACACATATACTTAGCGTGGCAAGGACAGTCGAGGCAGAGCGACAGTTATGTGCATTCTCGATTGTTGATTGTATCGTCATGTGTGGGTGAAAGGGCCACAAGCAGTGCGAAAGAGAGGGAGCGAGAGTGAGCGGGAGAGGGGCAGCATTTATGACTCTCGCGTGCGTTGCGTATACGCAGCGTCTGCCACAATAATGTGGCCCCATTGTTTTGGCCTGCAAGCTGAGGTTATTTTCGGGCTGCCACGACCATCGCTTGCAGACACACAGGGGCGTAGAGAGAGGAAGGAAGAAGGGGGGTATTAGAAATATTAGCACATGCAGGACAAAAGTAAAAGTTTTAAACAGGAAGCGTCTCAAGCGAGCAGTGGGAAGGGGAAAAGGGGCAGGGGCAGGGCGGAAGGCGGAAGGCGGAAGGCAGCTGCCTTGTTATTTCGAGAGAGACTGCAGACAGAACTGAAAGTCGACTCCGGCAGCAGCAGCAGCAGCAGCAAAGCACATAAACAACTCAGTTACACATTGTGGCAGGCAGAGGCGTAGCAGGCAGCAGCAAGGAGGGGGTAAGCCCAACCGTAGGCGCAGCTGTTGCTGCATTTGGTTTCTGCAACTTTTGCCTGCCCCATGGTCTGTTGACATGGCCAAGCAAAGCCGGGCAGGGTAGGAGGGGGGGATAGAGGGGGTAGCTGCAGCCACCCATGTGTCAAGGTGGCAAGGTACGATAGCAGCATACTCTGGCATTTTGCCTTGGCTTATTAAGCGCAGCCCAGAGATCTGCATGACACATTAAAATCACATTACGACTAAATTGTGGCAAACAATAGTAAATGCTTTTCTTTGCCTCGATTTTCCCTCGAATTTCCCTTGAATTTTCATCACTCTCTCTCTCTCTCTCTCTCTTCCACAGAATTTTGGCACGCAATCGTTTGAGCAGCTTGAGCTCTGGCGATTTTCGCTATCTGCAACGCTTGGAAGAGCTGTAAGTAGCGCGTCGAGTTGGCAAATTTGGCATGCACTGCGAGAAAAAGTCGAGTGAATTACACTACTACTTTTTCTCGCAGTGACTTAAGAGGGAACTCTAGACTATTATGATATTTAAAGCTACGAAACTAATATTTATTAATTTCGAAGCTTAACCCCCTTAAGTAACCCCCCCTTTGAAGCCACGCCACTGTTCCCTTTTTATCTGCACTTACAGCGATCTACGCAGCAATCTCATCGGACACTTTGAAGCCAATGTTTTTAGCCAACTGCAGAGCCTGGAGGTGCTGTAAGTAAAGCAGACAAGGTGCTCTACTGCTCTACCAACCCTTCTCTCCTCTCTCTCTCTCTCTTGCACCTTCTCCTCGCTAGTTACCTCAACGACAATCGCCTGCAACAGCTGCATCCGGAGATGTTTCCCAGCACGCTGCAACATCTGCACACGCTCTCGCTGGCCCAGAATCAAATCACCAGCATCGCCGAGAACACATTCACATTTCCCCATCTGAGGCACTTGTAAGTACCGCTCCGGAGCAGCATCCCACTATTTTTTGCATAGTTCACATAGCAACACAACAATCTTCTTCTTCTTCTATTTTTGGGGTTTCTTCTTTGCAGATTTCTGGCCGGCAATCAATTGTCCCACATACGCGATGGAACCTTCTGCAATCTCAGCTATCTGCAGGGACTGTAAGTGACGAAATGGCAAAACACACAAGCTTACTGACTGTAGAAATACCCTGTAGGTCGTTGGGCAATATATTGAGGAATAGCTGAAGTAGAGGCAGTATCTGAGCAGGGTATTTAGGTATATACTATGCTTCTACTTCCTTTTATTTGGAATTTTTCAAGGAACTAGGGGTAACTCTTTTGAAGTTTATAAATAGCCCAAGTTATGGAACTTTACTTCCTGGTTTTACATGCTACCTACTACCTTGACATACCTTAGTTAAACAAACATGGAAACCCAAGTAGTTGGGGGGAGTCTAGTCAGGTTTAGACCTATTTCCTATCACGACCTATTCCACTCTTTCTATCAAAGTCTTGCACACCCCTAAAACTTACTTAGAACTACAGGGTATTTGCATAAAATATGTTCGTTGCCTCGGATAGGCATATAAAAATCTGTCGCGTCTTATCTGCCCAGCGAGCTTTTCAATTTGCCTTGGCTTAAGTTGCCACACTACGGAGCAGAAGGGGATGAGGGGATGAGTGGGAGTTGGCAGAGGGGGATGGGGCAACGCGTTGGAATTCCATTTATCAATAATGGACAGCAAGAAAAAGGGATCAGGGTGGTTGGGTGCCTTGTTGGAATTTTTGCCCGGAATGTGAAAAAAAGAGAAGAAAAAAATTAGATAAAAAATTTGCGGACAGTTTTGTTTGCAGAACCGCAAAGAAAACTAATCAAAAGCGGAGGGGGCGCGGGAAAGACGCGTGATGGGGCGTGGCTTGACTCGACTTCGGTATTGACATTTGGTTGCATGCAACAAACGATGCCTGCACGTCGAGTCAAGTTTGATGATGAAAGTTGAGATGAAATGGAAGCCCACGCACACACGCACACACAACACACACATATACACGTATATAGTTGGCTAACGGTACTGTTATTGCTTTAGACAGCTGAATGAGAACCGCATCGAGAAGTTCGATTTGCATGCCTTCGATTGCCTGGATAACCTGAGCTCGCTGCTGCTGACGGGGAACCGCTTCAAGACGCTCGATCCGGCAGTGCTGCAAAATCTCAGCAGTCTTGACTTTATGTAAGTAGAGGTGCTCTAGCCGTAATCCTATTTTAGGACCCTAAACACTCTATAACCCTTTCCAACTTCGTTCTATTCAATGGACCTTACCCACTGTTGCTACTCTCTAATCTGTAACCGTTTTTTTCTTACTCCCTACTCCTTACCCATAACCCTTAACTCATAACTCCCTACCACTTACCTCCTAGCTCGTACATCGCTCTTCTTAACTCCTAACCTCCTCCGAACTGGTCCCTACACAGCATCCTTACCAGTGGCATGGACTATCTACCTATCTATCTACCTCGAACTATCTCCAAAGTCCTAACCCCTTATCCCAAACCCGTTACTCTTCGGCTCTTGGCTTCTTCCTCCTAACTCTACCTTCTTACCCAATGATACCCAATACTCTCTTTTCCTACCCAGTACCACAACCCCCTACCCCCGAATTCTTAACCCCATACCACTAACCCCAAACCCCTAACCAATAACTCCTTACCAGAAACCTCATAGCTTGTACCTCGCATATTCTAGCTTCTAAGCGCTACCTTCTCTTCAGCACTGCCTCCTCCTCAGTGCTACCTCCTCCCCAGCGCTGCCTCCTCCTCAGCGCTACCTCCTTCTAAGCTATACCTCCTCCTCAGCGCTACCTCCTCCTAAGCTCTACCTCCTCCTCAGCGCTACCTCCTCCTCAGCGCTACCTCCTCCTCCTAAGCGCTACCTCCTCCTAAGGTCTACCTCCTCCTCAGCGCTAACTCCTCCTCCTAAGCTCTACCTCCTCCTAAGGTCTACCTCCTCCTAAGATCTACCTCTTCCTAAGCTCTACCTCCACCTCAGCGCTACCTCCTCCTCAGCACTAACTCCTCCTAAGCGCGACCTCCTACCAAGCAGTCGTACTTCCAATCCCCTAAACCCTAACACCCTACTCGCTACCCTTCACCTCCTGCCCAATACCTTAGCACCCCCCACCACCATCACTTGACTCTGTTTGTAATTGCGTTCTCCTGCTCTCCTTCACCTTCCTCTTGCAGCTACTTCTCGTGGTTCCATTTGTGTCGCGCCGCGCTGCATGTGCGCGTCTGTGAGCCCCGCGGCGATGGCATAAGCAGTACCTTCCATCTGCTCGATAACCAACTGCTGCGCGGCAGGTAAGTGTCGCGTTCCAACGGCCCCCCCTTCAATCCCCCCAGTAATCCTGTTAGCTGCAAGTAATCTACGGTGCAACTTACGATGCCTTAAGGCTTACGTTTAGGCGTAAATATTTACGTTTACCGTTACGTTTACGTTTATGTTTATGTTTCTGTTTGACTTTCTCTCTCCCTCTCTCTCTCTGTCAACCCTTTGTCCTTGCCTGCCACCTGTAGGGTCGTTGGCTTCTGATGGGTAAGATTTCTTTGTTTGTCATTTTAGGGTTATGTGTGACATTTTTGAGGTTATGTTATTTTTAGATCTAAAAAAGGAGGGCGACAATTCGTATTTTAACCCTATCAAATTTATTGTATTACCAGACCAGGCAATCTAATGTCATCTGATCTAACCTAAGCTCAGTTGCTGGAATCCCAAGCCGACCTAGGACAAGGACTTACCTAACCCAACGTAGCGTGTCACTAGAGACCCTGACGTGGAACTAACCTACCCAAACCTATGTTAAGCTGCCCCCAAATTTGCAATCGTTTTGCTAAGCTCAGCAATTTCCCAGATTGGTAGCTCTCTGTCTCTCTCTAATTAGATAAGTACACCTTGAGAATTACTTGGGAATCTCTGTAGCTCAGTAGGACTGCTTAGGTACTCGACACACCCAGCGTAACATCCATTAATTAATTCCCAATTGAATCAATTGCAATGCACTTGAGATTTGTACTTTGAGAAGTTCTCTCCCGCTCTCCCTCCCTCCCTCTCTCTCTCTCTCTCTCTTGAAACCACAGACAATTTCCCAAGAACAGTCGAGTAATTTGGCAAACGGATGCACCAGAATGTGTTTCCATTTGAGGCTCTCTAATAGGTACAATTATATAGATACCACGACAAAGCAGGGATTGGGCATATAAGGGGTTCAGGAGCGGAGTTAGCAAACTTGCGGTTAACTCTTAATCGAGTTTCGGTGTTGAGGTAAATTAATAGAACTTTTATCCAAGTTCAACGACAGTAGCGGATTCATAATATCCTTCCGTTCTTTGGTATAGAATTTGCAAATTTAATTCAAGCTCTTCTATAACAATTGAGGATATAATTAATAAAACATATGTATTTATGAACTTCGAACTTGATGAATACTTTGTTGTTTGTTGTTTGTTGTTGTGTATAATCGCTTCAAATATGTATGTAATATGTAATAATTTTGTTGTTGTTTAATCTTAAACAAACTCGCGTTATATCGGGGGAAGTGGAGTGTGTGTCCCACTACCAACCATCAAGTGTTGGGTTTGCATAGGTGGGGGGTCATTTGGGGAAAATTGTTTCGGATGCATTATGGATTCCCTCAATTGTACAGAGCACGTCGCAATCGTTCGCGCAGCACCAGCAATCGCCTCTGATACTGATGATCAGCGGGTGGGGATGTCGATGGCGATTCTATAGCAAGGGCGCCAGTTGAATTGCGATTAACATTGGGCACACCACCGCCGCGATTACGAACAACCATCTCCAAGTTCGTCGATCCGTTTGGCTCTGGATACTGATGTGGATACTCGAAATGCATGCCGACCAATCTAACTAACTAGTTCAAATTTTAGAAAATTTTGACTATTTTTTTCGATTTGAGTGCGACAAATTGCAGCTATTGTGTAAATTGAATTTGATTTTGACGTAATAATTGTAAGGGGGTACTTACAATCGGCTCAGTAGGGAGCCTACTAAGTTGTTGGAAAAAAAAAAAAATATTAATACTCGCGCGCCTTGGGCGCTTGTTTGTGCCCGCGCGAGCGCTCCTGTTTTTAGTTTTACTACGCCACCTTGCGGCAGTTGGGCAAAGTTTTTGGTATTTTCATTTGCTGGAAAAGCGTCGGTTTCTCTAACTCGACTTGTCATCAGAGCTAACTCGACTGAGTGATTATCTGTCTCTCTTTCTGTCTGTCTGACTGCCACAAGGGGAATGCCAGCTCTAGCCCCAAGCCCGAAGCTCTCACTCATCCCTCCCCGTTTTCAGAAGGCATCTGCATGAAAATGAAAATGAAAATTACGTTTTTCCTAGTTGTTTGTTTACTTACATTGTACACGCTCTGCGTGCCGTCGTCGTAGAAGGAGTTTCAGTTCCGCTTTGCCACGCCTCCCAATCCTCCTCCACAGTTGAGTAACTCCTTTGGCAAACTGCAAGTGCCTAATGTGAGTTTGAGTGTTGGGTATGAGTGTATTCATACACAGACTCGCACAAGTTGCAAAGTAAACATCAACACACACACACACACACACACACTGAGGCACGTGTGCGGCAACAAGCCCGCAGGATGCCTGCACGTTGAGGCCGCCGTGGCATGTGGCAGGCAGCTCTGCTCTGCTGCTACCTCTGCGCTTCCTACTCTGCCCTTCTCCCCCTTCCTCATTCCCTGCATTGTTTGATTATTTTCACTTGACGTTTTCATAAAAATTAAATACTTTTCTTTTCGCATTCCCTACCCGCCTCTCTCTGTCTCTCTCTCTCTCTCTAGCGCCCGCCTAGCAGCTCTATCCTAGCCTAGTCCCTCAACCCTAGACGTTCTTATCCTTGTCTATTTGAGCTGCAGTTTGTTTGTTTGTTTTCTCTCTAATTTTCCCAGCAGGCAAGACTTTTCTCTCTCTCTCTCTCCCTCTCTCTCTCTTTCTATCGTATTGCTGTCTCTATTTATGGCTCTATAATCAGTTGATCGAAGTCTTCATTAAGTTTTTGCTACTTTGTCATCAGCTCCGTAGGGCATTAGTTATGTTCTGTGTGGGCACGTAAGTGCAGCTAGTGGGCGTGGCAAGTACATTATAGAGAGAGAGGGGGGTGGGTTATGCAATCATGATGGGTTTTCCATGCAAGTCAAACTATTTAATTCAATCAACTTGGACAATGCAAGAAACAGAGTCTGAAAATCAATTGTGAACTATTTGAAAGTCTTGGGTTACTTATCAAAGGATAATTAAGGGGGGGTTACTTACTAGCTGAGCTGATTATTAGAGTGTATTTTGAAGGTACTTTAAGGTGAGTGGCTGAAACTGAAAAACAAGCTGCTTTCAAGCTACTTTCAAGCGAGTTTCAAGCTAAATTCCCTTGACATATCCCGCCCGGAACTGGGATTTCCTTCCTCCGAAAGGAAAATCCTTCATCCATTCAATCACAATTCTGACCTACGACGTGTCGCGCAGCTGCTCATTAACATGTGTGTAAGTAGAAGGAAAAGCGTGAAGAAAAGCGGAGGGAAAGCAGAGGAAAAGCGCTAAGGAAATGTGTGAAGAGTCGAGCTAAATTAATAGATTGTGGCGCACGCTTGGAGCGCACGCTCATCAATTACAGCAGAACAGAAACACCAACACGTTCCCCACACTCTTTCCCTCATAGCCTACTTAACTGGGCAATCATTGTGAGTAGCCTCAAGAAGGCTCATTCACAATTGTCAACGCAGCTGGCGACCATGTGCGGTGTGTGTGTGTCTCTCCTGGCAACCAAATCATAATTCTAGCAAGGGCCGCAACAAGGACTTCCATAATGAGCTCCCTAACCGTTTGACAATTGCCAACACACACACACACACCCCTACAAAGGCTCTGCTTTTGTTTGCACCTAATTGGCCAATGGGTGTAGTAGGGGGGGGTTACGACTTAAATTCGCTTTAATTGCCCAAATTTATGGCAATTGATATTCCATGTGCATACACAATGTCAGACAATTGCTGGAGCCTGCCTAGGCCTGAGTACTCTAGATATCTCTAGGGATTCCATGTGGGCAAAGAGCAAAGTTCACCTGTATCGTGTCTCTATACTCTCGAGGCTTAAATCTGCGAATTCTTCCACAGAATTTCCCATCGAAATTCAATCTTGGGCTCAGACAAGAAAAAGTTAAGAGCGACAGATTTTGATGAATTTGCACTTGATTCATTATGAGATGAAAGTCGCGACTTGAAGTGGAAAATACAGAGAGAAGTGTATACAACCTTCGGCTTTTCCAAGTAAATCTTTTTTCTTTTTTTTTTTGCCTTTTATTTTTCATAACGTTGCCAATCGACTGTCGTGTAACTTACTCTGTTTATCTTGCCTTTCTCCCTCTCTCTCTCTATCTCTCTGCTTGCCTTTTGTTTTTTCCGGCAGCGTTTGGGTCATGGCCTCCATAGCTGTGGTGGGTAATCTGCTGGTGCTGCTGGGCCGTTATTTCTATAAGTCGCGCAGCAATGTGGAGCACTCGCTGTACTTGCGCCATCTGGCGGCCAGTGATTTTCTCATGGGCATCTATCTGACACTCATCGCCTGTGCGGACATTAACTTTCGCGGGCAGTATATACGGCACGAGGAGGCGTGGCGTCACAGCAGTCTGTGCGCCTTTGCAGGTAAGTTTGCAACTCCCCCTCTCTCCCTCTCTCTCTCTCTCTCTCTCTCTCTCTCTCTCTCTCTCTCTCACACTGTATCTCTTATTTGCACTGCTTGCAGGCTTCTTGAGCACCTTCAGCTGCCAGTCGTCGACACTGCTGCTCACACTGGTCACCTGGGATCGCCTGATGTCGGTGACGCGTCCACTAAAGCCGCGCGATACGGAGAAAATAAGGTAGAATAATTAATAATTTATTACTATTTTAAATTGCAAGCTTGACAGTGTTGCCAGATCAGCTAAGCGCGCATTAACAGCGCGGCTTAACAGCAGCAAGCAGTGCAGACAGCAGCTTAACAGCTGCAGCAAGCAGTGCACCTGCATTTTGCATATTTTAAAATTAATTAATTTTTATTGCAGAATTGTCTTGCGCCTGCTGCTAGTTTGGGGCATCAGCTTTGCCCTGGCAGCGGCACCGCTGCTGCCCAATGAGTACTTTGGCGCATTCTTCTATGGCAACAATGGCGTCTGTCTCTCGCTGCACATACACGATCCGTATGCCAAGGTGAGCAAGAGAGAGAGAGAGAGAGAGAGTTTACAT
Source organism: Zaprionus tsacasi (assembly GCA_018904105.1). NCBI lineage: Eukaryota > Metazoa > Arthropoda > Insecta > Diptera > Drosophilidae > Zaprionus > Zaprionus tsacasi. The sequence goes on along the minus strand of JAEIFR010000001.1, from coordinate 11,190,411 downwards.
ACATACATATTTCCTTCTGCTTTGCAGGGCTGGGAGTATTCGGCGCTGCTGTTCATCTGCATCAATACGCTCTCCCTGATCTTCATACTCTTCTCCTATGTGCGCATGCTGCAGGCCATACGCGACTCCGGCGGCGGCATGCGCAGCACGCACAGTGGACGCGAAAGCGTTGTGGCCACACGGTGAGTATGGCAGCTTAACAGTTGCTGTTAACAGTTGCTGTTAACATAATCAAAGAGTATTAAATATACAGAGATTGCATGACGCCGATCATGTCTCCGAACCAACGAGAAGTTCGTGGGCAACGATGGGGACCTCTCGGTTAGCAATCCAGAATAGCTTTCGCGGGATATTTTTGAGAGACGGAGAATGGGAAATTTTGTTTGTTTGTTTAGAAGAAAAGCAAAGAAATATCCCAATGCGAAGTAGCGGAGAAACAGCTGGTGCTCCGCTCAGGCCTGATAAGATACATGAACCCGGGGGGTGAGGGGTACCGCAATCTCTATATATTTAATACTCTTTGACATATCCTGCTCTCATCTTTACAGTTTTGCCATCATTGTGACCACAGACTGCGCCTGCTGGCTGCCCATTATCGTGGTGAAAATTGCAGCGCTTTCAGGTAAGCGAGTGCGTGGTGAATTTGCATATGCACTGTTAATTTTCTGCCTTTCTCTCTCTCTCTCTCTGCACCCTTCTAGGCTGTGTCATCTCGCCCGATCTGTACGCCTGGCTGGCGGTACTTGTGCTGCCCGTGAATTCCGCCCTGAATCCGGTACTCTACACGCTCACGACGGCGGCGTTTAAGCAGCAACTACGTCGCTATTGCCACACGCTGCCCAGTTGCTCCCTCGGCGGTGCCAACAATGAGACGACACGCTCCCAGACACAGACGGGCTACGAGTCGGGACTTAGTGTGAGCCTGGGTCACTTCGGTGGCCATACGACGCACGGCGGTTCGGGGCGCAAGCGGATGTCCCACCGAAACATGAGCTACCTGTAGACAAGGACGGGTAGACAAATCGACCGACCGATCGAGCAACTGGACAGTTGTGTGTTACATGTGATCTACTAGTTAATTCTCATTATTTTATTCTATTTTTTTTTAACATTTATTATAATTCTATATATGTAGCGTACAGATAATATATACATACTTATATATGTATAAATGATAAATGAAGAATTTGGAATTTTGAAGCAGTTTGCAACTGCATAGCAAAGTGATGTTTGTTTGTTTGTATTGTTTTTCACCTCTAACCTCAAACTAATGCAAGCAGCCATAACCTCAAAGGTTGTCTAGAGGCTGTACCAATAGTTTACTTTGGTTTATTTTTGGGGATCTCAACAACGCTTTTTTTTACAAATCTTTTTTAAGTGTGCATAGCCTAAAAAAGTAGCCCAAACTGTACTTTAAAATTTTGTCCAAACCTAACCTCAATGTGTTTCGTATCTCAATAACTAACAACGCGTGAGAGAGAGAGAGGGCGAGAGATTAGTGTAAGGTGTGATTAGGTTAGGAGTCAACTGGAAATATGTAAGACTTAGCATCGCTAGTGATAGCGTAAGCATATCCTGATAAAGTAGCCCAATCTGAACTTTAAAATTTTGTCCAAACCTAACCTCAATGTGTTTCGAATCTCAATAACTAACAACGCGTTAGAGAGAGAGAGAGGGCGAGAGATTAGTGTAAGGTGTGATTAGGTTACTTCGGCGGAGTCAACTGGAAATGTGTGAGGCTTTCACATCGCTAGTGATTGCCCTGTGGTTCGGTGGCCACATTGACGTTAGCCTGCTGATGATAGGGTCCCTCATTGACGAAGGCGGTGAAGCGCACAATTTCGGTGGGCGTGAACTCGCTGCTCACCGAGAGCAGCTCCATAATCTCCCACTTCAGATATTTAACGTCCCTGTGTAGATCTCGCTGACGCGAGAGAAGGAACTCTATGGCACCAGCTGTACGCTGCACAGCTTGTATACCCCAGGTATATTTGCAGAGCGTCTTGAGCAGACCCAGTGCGGCCAACTGGAGATCGGGAAAGGGTCGATTAAGCTGCTCCACAATGTGATTGATTTGCAGGCCGCCGGCAAACCAGAGGTACCATTCCTTCAGTATGTTGCTATATCGATGGAAGGGATGGGAATATTAGTTAGTCAAGCTGTACCCCTTGCCTACCTTCCCCCCCTACTCACTTGAGCTCATTGCCAGGTACCGCTTCCAGGGTATAGATCACATGCAGTGAGTTAAGCAAACGAATCTTCACATTCGACGACAAAGTGCGCATATATTCCGAATACTTTTGCAACAGTTGCTTCATGGCTGGCTGGAACTGGACATGCATCAGCATCTTGCCCTGCACCGAGCTTGCCAGATTCGCCATTGTATCCATGCCAGTGGGCATGATAGTCTCATCGCCCGACTGCAACAGCTCGAACAGGCAGGCCATCATCTGCGGATAGCCCACGATAATCTTGTGCGGCTGTATAGCGGCAATTTTGCCAAAGAACTTCATGATGCTCGGTATGAGCAGTGTGTCCAATGGATTATTCTCCATGCGATGCACACGGTCACTGATGATCTCGAAGACGCGACGACGCTCCATATAGCTTAAGCCGTGATTCTGTTCAGCCAACGGCACCAGAATCTCCATGACGCTGGCCTGCAGCAGCACATCGTCGTTGTCCAGCTCACTGAGTGCTGCATCCAATATAAACTCCACCAAGCTGAGCGAGGCGGAGTTAAGCTTAGCCAGTGTAACGCCCAATTCGTAGGCGCGACAGCGTATCACCTCGTTCTGCTGCAGCAGCTGCATCAGCTTGGTTTGTATGGCCGGATCGGTGAGCCACGGTGTTATCTTCAGTGTCAGGATATCGACGGCAGCGCCGCTGCACAGAGTCTCGGGGCGTTGTAGCTCATCGAGCACATAGATGAGTAGCTCGCTGTTGGGCAACGGTGGTGCATCGCTCTGGCGAACCATCTCACGGCGCAGTTCATTAAGGACTAGAGCACGCAGCAAGGCATTGGGATGACTTAGGGCCTGAGCGAGTAGTTGCGGTAGCTTTGCATCGTTTGGATCAAGGTTGATTAGATCAAGGCAGAGGCGTATGAAGTCAGTGGCCAGATTCACCAACGGTTCCTTGTCCGCACCCTCAATTACGAGGCAATCGTAGAGCGCCGGCGCGCAGAGGATTGACTCGACGATGTGGCGCGACACCGCAGACACCTTGTTGATTTTCGTATACATGTTCGTGAGCGTCTCCAGGCGCTTGGGCTTGGATTGCAGGTCACGCAAATTCGATTGCCACCATTCATCATCCATTTTGACGAATATTAAATAATATGATTTACTCAGAAACGCGTAGCTAGCGAACTGAATTGTTGAAATGAATGAGAAACAAACTGTTTGACGTTTTATCAAACGATTAATGTTTGTCACGGTCACAGTGTGACCGTGTGCATGTATCATTAAAAATACCTGCAGCTGTAAATATAACATCTGTTAATGTTATGTTAATATGCGATAACTTACGATAACATAATTACAATTATTTCACTGCAGCTGATTGTATGCAAATGAAATGCATACCCAAAATAAATATTTTTATGTAAAAGCAAAAACTATTTAATCCCTCGCAATTGACTTTGCTAAACTATTTGCAACTATTATCTGTTTACAGCTCTGTAGAAATCATCATCAACATCGATAGCTCGATATATGGGTATCGAAGTGTTGCGCTCGTTATCGACGGCAGATTTGCCCATTGTTTTCCCTCCTCTTGTGGCTGGCAGAAAGAGTCGGCGGCGTAAAAGAGTTCGGAAAAAGTGCAAAATTATTGAGTTAAAATGAGTGAAACGCCAAATAAGAATGGCACCGGCTTAGAGGATGTGAATATACCGGGTCAAGCATTTTTGCGCGAGGCCCTGACCTCCTGTACTGATCCACTAAAAGCTATCGAGAGTTTTCAGGTTTGTTTGGGCGCCAAAAACTAATTGCGTTGATAAGTGATAAAAGAAAATTTGGATTTGACCTACCTACCCCACCCACTGCTTTTCGTTTATTTTCCAGTTGGAAAATGGCGTCTTGCTGCCATCGTTGCGTCCGATGTTGCCACTACTCGATCTCCATGGAGTTCGTCGTCTGGACTTTCATACATCGCTGATGGAGGAGCTGCGCGACAAGCTGATTGCCCACATCAATGATTTGGGGCAAAAGGAGCCGCGTGAACGGGACAAGAAACTGAAGGAACTGTTGGCCAAAAGTTTCCCTGTGGTCCGGGTCAAATCGTTGCGTCCCGTTGTGATGGCAATTTTGCGCAATACCCAACACATTGATGATAAATATCTGAAGATTTTGGTCAGGGATCGTGAGCTGTATGCCGACACTGACACCGAGGTGAAGCGTCAGATCTGGCGTGATAATCAATCTCTGTTTGGCGATGAAGTGTCGCCTCTACTCTCGCAATACATTCGCGAAAAGGAGCACATTCTCTTCGATCACACAAACCTGAATAATTTGTTCTTTCAACCGACACCGAAAGTGCGTCGCCATGGTGAGGTGGTCCAGAAATTGGCCAACATGATTGGAACAAGTGTCAAGCTATACGATATGGTCTTGCAATTTTTGCGTACACTCTTCCTACGCACACGCAATGTTCACTATTGTACGCTGCGTGCGGAGCTGCTGATGGCGCTGCATGATCTGGAGGTGCAGGAGATCATCTCGATTGATCCGTGCCACAAGTTTACATGGTGCCTGGACGCATGTATACGTGAGAAGATGGTGGACATAAAGCGATCGCGCGAGCTGCAGGGATTCCTCGATAACATCAAACGCGGCCAGGAGCAAGTGCTGGGCGATCTCTCGATGACCCTATGCGATCCGTATGCCATTAACTTTCTAGCCACATCGGCCATCAAGATACTACATCATCTGATCAATAATGAGGGCATGCCACGTGACAATCCTATATTGATCCTGTTGCTGCGTATGCTAGCGCTGGGTTTGAGCGCTTGGGTCATGATCGACTCGCAGGACTTCAAGGAACCCAAGCTGGACAGTCAGGTGGTTACGAAATTTCTGCCTGCGCTGATGAGTCTCATGGTCGATGATCAGTGTCGCAGTCTGCATGCCAAGCTGCCGCCAGATGAGCGTGAATCGGCCCTGACCACCATTGAGCACTCTGGGCCAGCACCCGATGCTGTTGAGGCTTACATACAGGAGAGTTCGGTTAGCAGCATTCTGGCCATGTACTATACCCTGCACACGGCACGCACCAAGGATCGCGTGGGTGTGCTGCGCATGTTGGCAATTCTATCGGTCTGCAAGGATGATCGTGCCTACGAGGATCCTTTCCTGCATTCTCTCATTGCACTCCTAATACCCATGAGCGATGAGTTTGCCACCGAAGACTTTTGTACCACACTGTTCGATGAGTTCATCTTCGCGGGATTGACGCGCGAGAATGTCACCTCGCGGCACATGATGAAGCTGCTGTGGTATGTGCACAACAAGCTGCCCGCCGGACGCCTTGCTACACTGATGAAGGCCATGCAGCCGACTACGGCACATAACGAGCACATCCATAAGCTGTACGAGACGCTGCAGGAACGCATCGGGAATAGTGCAGCAACGGGAGGAGCAGGAGCAGGCGAAATGCCAACAACGAGTGCTGCTGCTCCCTCACTGGTGGAGCAGACGACCGCAGGAGCTACCGGACCGGGTGTTATTGCTGTCGCACCAAGCACCACAGCGCCCTCGGCCAGTCCTGGCGGAATTGACTTTGATTCGCCCATGAAGAGTGTCCCAGCACCGGCACCGGCATCTCCAATGGCCACACCTGCTCCCCCGCCGCCACATTACAATGCACCCTAGCAGGAGATGAGAACGGCACCAATTGCTGTGGTAGCTCCTCAGGCAGCCTCAGCTCCTGGCCCCGTTGTCCCATAAAAGAGAGGAGTATACATACTCTCTCACTCTTGCTCGCTCCGTCTTTTGCTCCCACCAAACTCAGATTGTAAATAGTTTCATCTATTCTTTTCATATTTTCTTATATGCCATACTATATCATGCCCACGTTGGTGTCCATATAGATTAAGATATACAACATTATCCATAAATGATTATCGATTCAAACTCTATAGATTATCCACATTATCAAGGATATATAATAGCTATACTATCTGAGTGTCGTATGTAATCCAATTGATTCAATTATCCACAGTATCATGGATATAACTATACAAACTGAAAATCATAGAGCTTATACACATACAATTGTTCTTATCTAAGTGTCTATGTGTCCTAATTGATCCAATTAAGGGCAAAACCCTGTAGACCTTATATGAACTGATGAACTACATGCAGTTCAGAAATATAAGTATTTTCTTAAGACTTAAGCTAAAACTAATTTTTTTGTATTTCCCATATCTGATTGTCTATGAATGTCCATATAAGAAGTATGTATTATCAAACTAAATAATCGAACATTTGCAAAAACTATACAAAACGAGTAAAATATTTAACGAAAATCTGACTCTGACCTCACCAAGGTTAAAGAAAAAGGACGCAGCTGAAATTCTGCTATATCTGCTGTGTCTATAAAGAAAACTCAAGAATTTCCTTTTAAGAGGCTTATACTTAAATTAAGTCTCAACATTATCTTAACTAACTACTACATATTTATGTGTCCCAACTCAGGAGCTCTCAGTTTTTCAACTGACTCTATAGAGGCTTATCACTTAGGATTGATTGTCTATATATATACATATATATAGAAGCTCAAATTATTGATATATTCCTACAGCATACAGGACGCAGCGCAAGGATGTCAAAACGGAAAAGTGATTCCCGAAGTTTCGGCGCCAAATCGCGGAGATTATCAACCAGCCAGCCGGTTTACTATACTTTATATTTGTATACAACTAGTCATATCTATTGTGAATCAATATGTCCAACAAGAACTATGTAATATTATATAATTCCAAGAACTAAATCATCTTTTTCAATAAAATCTAAATGTATTTCGTAATTAAAGTGTGAATAGTTTTACTTTATAGCTTTCTATTTTATAGTATTTCATATATATTCATTTAATATTCAATATATACAACTTTTTAGCTTATCGACTTAGGGGGGGGGATTAAATATTGAATATTAAAATTGTGTATCAAAAGTACTGGACGTGTTGAGAACGACGTTGGCGCGCAGGAAAGGAGGCAGGGAGTAGTTGGGAATTGGGATTAGAATGGGCTCGTTTGGTTCGTGCCCAGCAATATCAGTCAGTTTCCATGGCAGGCGGCGGTTCGGGCGTCGCTATCGATGCTGGTGGCGATGACGATGATGTTGTGGTTGTTGTTGTTGTCTCTGTCTCGCATTCACCCTCATCATCCAACTCTTTGCCCGATGTCGAGGCAGGCGGTGATGATGATTTCGCTGAGGTTGATATTTCCGCTTTTAGCATGGCATCAATGGCAGCTGCCGCAGCGGCAGCGCCACGTGTCCGACGGCAGGGTGACAGAGGCAGCGGATAGGGTAACGTGGATGAGTGCTGTGGCAGCGGTTCATTTTTGATCTCCAGATTCTCCTCCTTGAGTTTATACAGCTTCGCATACTCATCGTAAATGTGCTCCCATTGCGTGTGCGGCTTCAATGAGTACAAGACGCACTGCATCAGCTCGTGCTTGGGCACGCACTAGAAAGAAAGAGACAGAGCATTAGAGTTGGTATTGAGTTAAATGTTGAATTGAGTTTCCTACCGGCGCCGTTGCCGGCTCCTCGTCATTGTCATTAAGAAAACTGTCGAGAAAGATGCGCAAACGCTTCTCTGTGCCATAGGTGGCCAGCTGAAACGTGAGCATCATGTGCCAATGCTTAAGCTCCTCGGCGGCCTCCAGCGCCTCGCACAGTTTGATTTGATCCTTGAGGAACAGCACCTTGGCCGTCTGTTGCCAGCTCTTAGGATCGCTAATGAGTATAAGAAACGAATTACTCAGAGATTTCTCTGCAGGCACAGGGTTACTTACATTTCCACCGCGCTCCGCAAACTGATATAGTTCTTTGTGTTCGCCTGCATGCTGAGCAGCGGAAACTTACGATTCACCTGCTTCAGGTCACGTGGTAGCGAACCGCGTATGCCATTGATCATGATGGCATCACCGGTGGCCAGCACCAGCCACGATTTGAGTGCAGTGGAATATGAATATGAATTGCCGCTGGGGAAGCCAATGAGTGGCATACCCTGTTCGGTGATGTTAAACTGCAGCGCCATGCCATGTCGATCGAGTAGCTCTAGGCAGCTGGTCGCCAGTCGACAACGTCCACGTGCAATATGCCAAATCCGGAGTAGACCACACTCTGTCATCACGCCAACCATTTGATTGTCCGGCGAGAAGGCACAATGCAACGCAGTGCCATTCAACGATATCGTTGGTATTATGGGGCAACCCGTGTGCATGGACACCAGACGTATACTGCCATCCAGGGAGCAGAGCAACACATATTTACTGCACAGATGCACTGTGATCACTGGCGAACCCAGATACATATCCCACAAGTGCTCCCGACTCACTTGAGCCGTCACCTTGGCCACCATGCCATAGTCCGTTTTCAGATGACCATTCTGCACGTACAGGCGATATTCTTGCGAGGATTTGGTGAATTCATATTTACTATTTGCCGTTATCTGTTGCTTGTTGCTGGATCGGCGTGCTGTATTCCCTGTCGCTGTCGGTGGCAACATGAGGCGATTCGGTGTCGTTTCGCTGCGACTGTACAGCGGCTCCGCCAGCTGTGAATCCGCTGTGGATGTTCCTGGACTGTTGTTGTTGTTGTTGCTGCACAAGAGAGCGAGAGGGATGAATTAAAGGGGAAACTAGTATCGCATACAGACTTACCTATTATTATTGTTATTATGACTGCTGGCCGAGATGCTATTCACACCCATGCCGCTGGTGCTGCCCAGACTGCTGCCCGTCACGTGCTCTGTGGTATCATTGAGCGGTATAAACATGGGCGTTATCCTACGCTTGCCATCCTTGGTCCGTGTCTCGGTCTGTTTGTTAATGGCTCGTGCCGGCGGTGCGAGGTCACCACCACCACTAGCGTTTAGCTGGTCGGGCAATCGTCGCTCCATGGCGGCATTGGGTAACGCATAACTAGTGAGTTCGGGCACGGGCCGTGCCACTTGTTTGACTGTCAGATAGTCCTCCACAATGCCACCGTATTTGCGCTTTAATATAATCTTCTTCTCCTGCTCTGGTACACGACTGCCCAGCTCCTCCTCGCTAAACTGCAGACAAGCAATGCTACCATCACCGCTGCAGGCCATCAGCAGGCACTGCTGTGGTCCCCACGATATGTCCAGCACACTGTCGTTGAACAGCTCATGGATCACCACCATGGGACGCTGTTTGGTGTTCATCCAAACGGAGAGGGAGCGATCGCGCGAGCCCACGGCTAGGACACAATACTGCATGGTTTTGCTTGGACTGGCGCCGGCTGTGTGTCGCTTCAGGATGGAATTGTGAAATCGCACACAGGTCACAGCCTTGCGATGACCCACGAAATCCTTATCACATTTCCAGCCCTCACGTTCGATAATCTGTGCCGTTGGTCCCCCGCGATTCATTGCGTGCGCAGAGACAAGATACTGTCCATCCGGGGACCATGAGAGTCGCAAGATGTGCGTAGTGCCGCCGCATTCGTGAAAGGGTTCCGTTATCGTTGTCGCCAATGACCAATCCATGGTGCACCACACTTTGACGCTGCGATCATCTGACTGCGAGGCTAGAAATCTGCCAACTGGATCCCAGGCGACGCCCTTCACCAAGCCCGTATGTCCACGTAGCTTTTGCAACATTGTAAACGCTCGTCCATCCCAGACAATAATCGTATTGTCTATGCTGCAGCTGGCCAGAAAGAGATCGTTGGGAGACCATGCCAAATCGAGTACATCCCCATCATGACCACGCAACGTGTGTAGACATTTCCACGATTCATGATTCTCTTGCATGCCGCCAGTACCGAAGACACCACTGGATCCTTGCGCTTTGCGCCATATCATAATCAGTTTATCATCCGAACCGGAGGCAAGAAGCAATCCATTCTGAGACCAGCGTACACAGTTCACGCATCCCAAATGCTGATCCATCTGGCATAGCATTTTTGGAACAGCGGGATCGTTCTCATCCTTTTCGGAGAGCACTGGCTTCAGGTTCCAAATGACAACGCGACCCGAGTCATTGCCCTGGCCGCCAGTTGCGAATTTTGTGCAATCCTGATGCACGTCCACCGAGAAGATTGGTTTATCTGCAAATCAAAAGACAACAAAGGCAAAATTCAATTCAATTTTTGGCGGGAACTGTTACGTTTTGGGCCGCTCGACACCGATACATACCATCGTGGTGTACCCAGCCCGGCTTGACGAGCCTCATCAGGCGGCTGTAGGAGATCAACAATGGAAAGTTGTGTGTTTATAAAGATTTATTTCGCGGATCAAATTGCCGGCCGGGATTTAGAGCTGGGGTACTATCCATGGTACTATCGAGGTATCGAATTTTTACATATTTGAGCGACTATCGATTGTTTTTTGTTGCTATCGATGGTGATGTGCAAATTTTTCACAGCACTGACAAATGCTAAAAATTAAACATTAATATACCCGCGCTTTAAAAAGCAAGGATTCCGGTCTTTGTTCAACACGGGGAACGCTTAAAAACATTTAGAAAATTATATGACTGTCTATAAAAATGATCCAGATTCAGTACTCGATGCTGTAGAGCCGCCACCAGCACTTCAAAATATTTCAGTCGAAAACATCGAAAATATCGAATGGCATCACTATCGACAGTTTCCCAGCTCTAGCCGGGATTGCAAATCGCAATGTTGTTGGTTCGTTCGAACGCGATTCAGTTCAATTGAACGGGGCACTCCGTGAACTTGTTCACCCTAATTTGCGACCAGTTAGTGGTGAATCTATTGTCTGCCATTCCACAGTTTTCCATCATCCTTTAATGTTTCCTTGAGGTGAAAAATATTAAAAAAAAAAAAAAATTTCAGAATAATTGCGAGTATTTTCGACAATGGAAACTATTCAAATATGCAAGCGCTTATAAAGACTGAACTAGTGTGTGTATCGATTAGCTTAACACAACGCGTGCATCGAATGGTATCGATATAAAAATTTACAATTTACAATAGGCAAAATATCGCCTGCGATCATGTGTCAAGCAAAAACAAATGTTACATGCAAAAGTCAATATTGCAGATTACTTCATAGCATAGATTGCATTTCCTTTTAATTATTAATTATTACATTTTATCAACCCAATCTTTAACTTAATAATATATCGAGTATAAAAGCAGCAGTGATTCATCGCTACAGCATGTAATCGTTATCGATATTGGTTAACTGAACTGCGATAGATGCGCCGTCTGAAATTTTGCGGCATTCAAGACTGCGGTATTGTGCCTAACGAAAACATCAATTAACAAGTGTGAAGTGAATGTGTATCAGTATCTTGAATGAAGAATAAATAACTTTTGAAAATTATCAAAGAGCAATATAAATAGAATTGCTAAAGACAATTTTAAAAAATATTCGTTGTGTTCAACGATCGAAAAAGGGTAAGATGGATGAAAAACATAAAAACGACTAATGCGTATATGACAATATCAATATGTGTGTGTGTCGCGAGTGTGTGTGTGTATATTCGCGTTGGGATGTTTGTGTGGTACGTGTGCACCAAAGATTCAAAATAAGCGAATGGAAATGCATAAAAACGAAGGTTAAACGAGAGAACATACATACATACATACGCACGCATATGTTTGACTGCCTGTTTGTCTGCTTGTGTTTGTGTGTGTGTATGTATCTGCTCCAAATGCGTAGATAAGGTTGTTACCGATTTTGTTGCTGACCTTCGCTTGAGCGAATCAAACGTTTCATTCGTTCATTCGCCGCATAACCAACAATGAACTCTTTCAATGGCAACGGTAGCGGCTGCGGCGTCAACTTAACCTCGTTCACAAACCCCATATGTGCGGAAATCCATGCACAATACAAAAGTACCTCTAAAAAAAGCGACTGTACAGCGAGTGTGTCTCTCAGTTTATGTATGTGTTTATTTGTAAATGCAAGTGCTAGCGAATAAATAGCAAATGGCGGCACCAAATTTAACCCATAACTAACTGCTGGCACTGCTGTCATTTCTTGTTATACTTAGTTTGTGTCTTTTTTTTTTTTTTTGTGTTGCGTTTTAATTAGTTTATCTGTTTGCGCGCGCTTTCTCCCAAGCACGTACACACACACACACAGAAATGTTGGTTTGCCGCTCGCACTCACACACACATACAACGAATTCAATCTATTACTTAACAGTCAGTGCGATAAAACGAGCTAACCGCTATTGCGTTCCCTCTCACAGTATCTGCCGCTGCTCTCTCATACACACACACACATTCAGGTGAGCAACAAGAGAGCAGCAACCTACTTCCATTTTTAGTGCGCTCTCAGCACTTGCAGGCGGCTGGACATAATAGCAAGGCGTAAATTATGTATGTGTTTGTGTTTGCGTATTGTGTGTGTGTAAATAAACAGTTAGTCAAGCTAAAATCCAAAATGCCCAAAACAAAGTTGCATTTTTCAGTGTTTAAGATTTTTTACTTTCTATTTTAGTTGCCCCTGCCTGCTATTACGCTGGCACTTTATATGTATCGCTGCTGAATAGAGCCCACTGTGCGTGCGTATGTGTGTGTGTGTCTGTGTGTATTACCGTTATTTTGAATTTATCAATCGACAACGCGTCGTCGAAGCTCTCTCGAATGGCAACGGCAACCTGTTTCACGCACAGTACACTACGAGTATAGTGTTGCTCTCTTCACTCCTGCTCACTGGTTTTGTTGTGATTTTGCGTGCTGTTTTCACATTCTTATGAGAATTCCAATAAGACAGGCTTGTCTTTCACTTTCTGTCGGACGTAAACACACACACACACATAGTCAGACATACGTACATACAGACAGCTGTGTATAGGAAAGTTGAGGTTTTTTTATGCGTACGGCACAACAAAAACAAGGTCAGCATTAACGCGTGTGTGTGTGTGTTTGTTTGTGTGTGTGCATGAGTGGACAATCAGCAAACATCTTTGACGCATTTTTCTATTTATAAAATTGATGCTCATGCTCTGCTCTGTTATTGTCGCCCGCCCACGCCATTTTGCCTGTCCCTTCAGACACAAACACACACACCGCACCATCGTCCCACTCTGCTCTCTGCCTTTAATCCACCCACTGTTCGCAATCAATTTACCACAAGGCAGGCAGCAGGCACAAGTACAGTTTTTGTTTTGCAATCAAATTTGATTGGTGTAAAAGAGGAAGCCAAAGTCTTGCGCACTCACACACGTACAAATGCATAAACACAGACATGCGATTATTGCATGCTAGCGTCTCTCTCGCTTTGACTTATGTAAACAACAAAACATTTTCCAAACGCCGCTTCTTGTTTATGTGTTTGTGTGTGTGTGTAAATGTAATTTTGTTATTGTTGTAGTTAAATTTGCATTGACTGAATCTGTTGCCTGCCACTGACACTTGCTGCTTGCTGTGAAATACCAGCAGCAGCGGCGGCGCTGCTGCGCAATGGATACAAAACAGCAGCAGCAGCAGCAGTAGGAACAACAACAATGACGATGAGTGCATATGACCTAGATTTAGCCTTTTTTGGAGCTGCTCTGCCTCGCGCACGTAGCGCATACTCCAAGGAAAAATTCATTTTGTTTTCGGCATGTAACTGTTTTGTTTTTTGTTTTTTTTTTCTCTGCCTCTTTGTGGTCTTCGCTTGTGGAGCACTTTCGCCTGTTCATAACCTAGAAACAACAACAATTTGTTGCACTCGTTGTTGTTATTGGGTGGTGGGTGTCAGTGTTGTAAAACGCGTGCGCGCTATAGCAGCTGGCAGCTGTACAGCGTTGCCACTGTGCATTAGAGCGACATAAACATGGAATTCTATATACAACAAACATGGAAGTGCAAGAGCGGCTGTGCGTGTGTGTGTGTGTGTTGTTGCTTTGTATGTTACGTCTCGATTGTCACGTATCACACTTTGACTGTGGCGTCGCAGTTTGCTGCGCACGCCTGTTTTAAATGGGGATGCTGCACTGGGTCTATGGATATATGTATGTATGTATGTAAACATAGATGTGTATATGTTTGTACCTACGCAATTCTATATGTAGCGTTTGTTTTCGAATTGCGCCTTGGGCAGATATGTGACATATCGCATACAACATGCCTACATTCAATTACATACGTATGTAGATATGTGTGTATGTATTTCTTTAGCAACAACACTCGAAGCCGAGCGAGGCTTATCAGCTTTGCAAGCTCGCACACGTTGTGCCATCGTTATCAGGCATTGCTACTCTTATGGTTGTTGTCACATTTGCTATTATGTGCCACGACGCAAACAATAACAAAGCTGCATACAAAACAAGACGACGGACAGCAAGCAGAAGCGCAGCTGGTCGAGGGAGTGAGAGAATTGTTAATTTTTCGAACGTTTGAATCTTTTGCTCGCCATCTGGCAACGCTGGCAACGCCGCACAAATGTTATGCAAATTGTTGCTCTCACTCGCTCACACTGTATCCCCGCAGTCAGCCATGCCGCATACATACATGCATGTGTTTTATTTTTCACAACCGGAATTTTTTTTCGCTGTTGCTTTTGCTGCGCGCATTCTCACGTACACAAACGCAGCACAGCACAGTACACACATGCACACACTACAGACACAGCGGCAAGTTTGGCTTTGCCTGCCTGGCTGCCTGCTGCGCTCAGCTGCTGCTGCTGCTGCTGTTGTTGTCGTCGCCGCTTCACACAATGTTGTGTTGTTATCACTGCATTTGCTTTGTGCTACATATTCTCGCTCAGTTTCGTACAATTTGCGCTGCACTCGCACACACATGCACGCGCGCGGGCTAGCGTACACAGATACACACACACACGCACATAGCCGCACGAGAATGTGTACGAAAAAGTGACGACTGAAAAGCAGCGTCGGCGTCGGCATCGCCGACTGCGCTGCGACAGCGGGGCAGCACACAGCGGTTTTATTATATTTTTTTTCGTCAGTTTGCCTTTGTGTGTTTCTTGCGTGCAGACGCGTTTCGTTGTTGAGCTCCGAAAAAATCAGAAATAAAAACCACTTTGTGAATGCGATTCGCGCAGTATTTTTTGAATATATTAATAAATATAACAACAACAACAAATTGTTGAAATCAAAGTTAGCATTTTCAGTGATTTGTGAAATAAAAACTTAGAGAAAATAAAGAGCAGAAGGTGTTATTGGGCGCAGGTAAATGTTGATAAAAAGAATTTGTCCAAAATTAGAAAATTGCCAAGATCAGAAAATGTTTCAAAATATTTTCATGTGCGTGTGCGTGTGTTTGTGTATGCGTGCGTTTGTTGTGCGCGCGTGGCGTGGGCAGCTGCAGCAGCAGCAAAAACAACAACAACAATAGGCAACTTGTCGGCGGCGTCCGGCACCAAATGAAAAAATATGTAAAAAGTAAACCTGTTTACGCAGTAGGCGCATTTTCACCAAAAAACTAATACCAACACAAGCAGATACACGCGCAGACACGCACACATAGATAGACGAAGGTGGTCAAGTTGTTGCCTACCTCCCTCTCTCCCTCCCACCCGCACGCACACCGTTGCTGCTCTCTCACAGCAGCCTCCAACACGGCGAGCGACAATTGAACTAATTTTTAAACGTTTACCTTTGCGACGTTTACCAACACAAAAACCAAACTAAGCAAGAAGCAGCAGCAAAAACAACAACAAGCGCATCTCGCATAGATACATACAAACACGCGCCGGTGCATACATTGACACACACACACACATACGCTCGCTTGCATAGAGTGGCATGCGAAGATGCATGCAGAAGAAACGAAGCGATACGCACTTTCAACTTGAACGTTCGCAACGCGTTGTATCCCCAAAAATAACACAAAAAGTATGAAATAAAATACATGAGCGCGTAATACATGCACAATCACGACACAGCAAAGGCAACGGCGTTGACAACGCACCTGGAGCAGCGCTGCTTGAAAGTCACGTCACTCGCGAAGCGCTTGTGTGTGTGTGTATTGGGGTGATTTTGTCTTTGCCTGCTGCTGCCTTTGTTGTTGTTGTTGTTGCTCTCTTAACTTAACGAGAGTGCAACGAGCGAGCGCGCCAATGCAATGTACATACATACACAAGCACACACGCAAGAAGATTTGTATGTTTGCCTTTGTATTAGTGTGCTTATTCCCTTTTGCACTACGCTTTGTTTATTGTTTTCGCAAAGCACGTCAAGCGTCCCCACAGATCGAGCAGTGCAGCTGCGTGTGTGTGTGTGTGTCTGTCTGTCTGTGCAAATTATGTGTATACATGTGTATGTAGCAACGTCGTCGGTCAGCTGCTTGCTGCTTCCCTACCTTTTGTCGATGCTGAATTTAGCACTCAATTAGCATTATTTATGTATATACTATGTATGCACACATACATATATATAAATATATATATATATATATAAAGCGCACAACTTGATAAGATTTATTTTTTGTATTTTGTGTTTTCGTGACAAAATGGCAACAAGCAGAAAAAAAAACTGAAGAAAAAAATAATACAAGTGTGGCAACACGGCAACTGAAACTCGCTGTGGCCAGCACTGCCAGCTGTTGCATTGTTGTTTCGAAAGGGCAACGCTTTTATGTGTGTGTGTGTGTGTGTGTACGCACAAAGCGTTTGCCATACATATAAAACAAAATATATATGTATATATATATATTTATGTATTTATACAGTGATTTAATACACAATTTGTGTGTAGCGTGTAATTTGTCGAAGCAGAAAATAAAAATGTCGACATCAGTAATATAAGCAGCAGAGCGGCCCGGTCAGTGCACAGCGTTGCCACCTACAGCAATAGAAGTAACGCTTTACAACACTGTGTACACACACACACACACATGTTTTGGTGGCGTTTTGACTTTGCCGTTTCTAATTTGAATATGTTATCTGATCGTTCTCTAACCTCTTGTTTCTCTTTCTCTCTCTTTCACCTGCAGTAAGCAACCAAGCCAAATGCAGCGCAAAACATTGATGCGAAGACGATGGATGATGCTCGAGCTCAGTTTAAAAACAACAAGGACTGTGCACAAATAGCAATAAATAGCAACAAAAACAGCAAATAGCACCAGTGAAGAAGCACCCCTACACATACAAAAACAATATCAAAAATACAATTTTTTTTTTCGACAAACCACGCTTGAAAAGAACGAAAAAGCTTCCAGCCAAAAGTACAAAAAACGTTTTGTACAACAACAAAAGTAACAACCTTCCACTTTGTGACAAGAAAAACAACACCAAAAACGCAAATTCAGTTGTAGCAAAGAAGAAGCAGCACCGCCGCCATGTTCAATTTCCATAAGCCACGCGTTTACCGTTCCGCCGACGGCTGCTGCATTTGCCGCGCCAAGTCGAGCAGTTCACGCTTCACAGCGTCGCGCAAATATGAAAAGGAATCGATGCAGTGCTTCAATCTCCATGAGCCGCGTAATGGTGAAATCTGCAATGCCTGCGTGCTGCTGGTCAAACGTTATAAGCGTCTGCCCGTTGGCAGCAAGCGCCATTGGGGACATGTAAGTAAACACAAAGAGAGAGCGAGATAGAGTTCTTGCTCTCTGTCAAAAGCTTACTTGTATGCAACTTACTAAACTCCTTATCTTTCTCTCTCTCACTCTCACACTTGCACAGGTGGTTGATGCTCGCGCTGGACCTGGCACCAAATCGCTGGCCAAACAAAAGAAACGCGAAAATGAGAGCGAAGCCAAGCTTGGAGGCAACAGCAGCAATGGTTCCTTTATACCCGAAAAGTTTGCGAAAATCTTCAAGAAAAATCGCAAGGGTAAAATAACAGCAGCAGCAGCGCCATCTGACGACAGGCAGCAGCGATTGACCAAGGAGAGTTCACCACACTCGGAAGAGCAACCGAGCGATTCGAATGAAAGTTACGATGATGATCAGCAGCAGCATCAGCTGCAGCGCAGTCCAACATCAACGGCAGCAGCAGCGACGCCATATCAGACACGCAAACGTACCGCTGCCGCAGCGCTGCAGACGGCTGCAGCCACAGCTGTTAAAAAGAACAACAACAACAGCAGCAGCAGTGTTGGTCAACGTCGTTTGCATTTAACAGGCAGCAAACGGCGACGCATGCTGGAGCCGATGAAGCATCGTCGTGCTGTGGACAACGTGCCGTTCTTCGAGGAGCATGATCTGCTGCGGCTGGATGTCTGCTGCGGCACCGTCTTCCAGAGCCTAAGCTTGGGCAGCCATTGTTATATTATTGATCCGGAGCTGTATAAGCCTTGCGAGAAGCATCGACTGCGTAGGCAACAGCAGCAGCAGCAGCAGCAGCAACAACAACAACAACAACAACAACAACAACGTCTGCAACTGTTGGAGGTGGCAGCAAAGCCAATGACAACGGCAACAATTCATACTACGAGTCAGGGTATCAGCACGCCGGCTTTGAAGAAACATCATTTATTCTTTAAGCGTCAATCGGAATCATTTCCGGGTCAGGGTGAAATACATAGGATAAGTCCAATTCCATTGAATAAGACTGAGGCGATTCCAGTACAACAACAACAACAACAACTACAGCAGCAGCAACAACATTCCACTGTTAATAGCAGCAGCTTATCGCTCGTACTGAAACCCACCACAGTGGCAACAGCAACTGTTACGTCAACAGCGGCAGCACTGCAAACCAATAATAATATCATGACAACAACAGCCATTGGAGCTGCATCGCCCTCATCATTGTCCTCTTCGTCCAATTGCTCTACATCCTCATCGGTGGCCACCAAATTCAATGATAACTCTTCGGATTCGGGCTTTGATGAGCATGTGCTGGATCGCAAATCTGTTAGTCCACCAACGGTAAGTAACAATTTGCAAAATGTTAAGTGCTGCTAAAATTCTGTTAAGCAGCGCATTGGCGCTTGACAAAAGCTCGTTGCTACTTATGTTAATCAATTGTTTTCGTTTTCTTTGTTTTTTTTTTTTCTACAGCAGGAGGAGCAAATGCAACTGGACAAGAAGCGTGGCGTGCAGCGACTGATCTTGGCCAGCGGATTGCCAATTAGTGGACAAACGCAGAATTTGGTGCTGACGGGCAATGAATTTACAGCGCGTTTTGTACACCGACAGCAGGCAGCGGTGGCGGCAGCAGCAGCAGCACCGCCGCCGACGCAAGCATTGAAAATCAATGTGCTGGCGGCAGCAACAACGGCGGCAGTGGGAGCGGGAGCTGCTGCAGCGACAACAGGATCTCAAAGTAGTGGCAACTGCAATAAAATGCGTGCAATATTTAATAATGCAAACACAATTCAACATGAGAACGGCGTGACGACAATTCTGCCAGCGTCGTCGATAGCAGCCAGCAATCAGACGGCTGCAATGAATGCTATAGCACCCAGCACGGTGACCATAACGCCAGCCAAACAGAATGCCAACATCATTAGCAGCAGCAGCAGCAGCAGCGCAGTAAACGTAGCTCCAAAATTCATACTGTTAAAGTCAACAGCGGCGACAGCAGCAACAACAATTGCCAAATTCGGTAGCAACAGCCAGACGCCGGCTGAGGTGAAAATCGCTTAGGCGGCTCTGTAATGTTAGTTGAGATACATATTTACACCCACACCATATACTGATACAGATACGTAACATTATGTTAGCCATGTTAACTGGCTGTTATTATCCTGTTGATTTACATGCATATTGTAGTGAGTATTTAAAACATAAGACAGACAGCAATGAGAGTGAGTTAGAGAGAGATAGACAACGCAAGAGAGCGTATGTTAAATTGTATATATATATTCATGCATATTTACATTTACATTTTATATATTTTTTTTTCCTATGCTTAGAGTTTAGTTCCCAAATATATTTTTTTTTTCAATGTATGTACAACTATTTTGTAAGAATACTCAAGCTCAATCAATCGTAGCACATAATATTTAAAAAAAGATATACCTTAACTTAGTTTATGTACATATCTTATACACACACACACAGACACAAACAGTTTACATTTGCCACTAACATGGCGTTAACAGAGCTCTGTTGAGCTCCTTTTTACTGGTAATGTCTCGTCGTAGTCCTTAGTCGTCGTTCTTGAATTAAGTAAAAAAAAACAAAACAAAACAAAACAAAAAACAAATCGAAGCAGCTGGAGAAGATGATAAGCAATAAAAACATACCACATATTTACCACAAACATGCAACATGCAACAAAATGTAGCCTTAGGAATGCGCCTAAAACAAACAAAAAAACAGTAAACAAAAGAATATTGTGTGTTGAAAGTAATATATTATATTATTATTATTATTATTATTATTATTACGACAAAAGAAGCAATGTTTTTTATATTTAAATTACAAATACAATTAAAATACAAATAAAAAGCAAAAGAAAATGAAATTGAATTATAATAACTTGGACGTTTTTTTTGTCAGTGTAATTGAAAAAGCTTTTGAAACTTGGTTGAAAGCTTTGGCTTATAAACAGCTTAAAGCTTGAATTTGCCGTGATTAAAACTAGAAAATTATTTGATAATTTGTAGATCTCTTAGAAACAGCTAAAAAAAAAAAAAATATAATAAAAAAAAAAATGTTCTTGCCGAAACCCGGGATTGAACCGGGGACCTTTAGATCTTCAGTCTAACGCTCTCCCAACTGAGCTATTTCGGCGCTGCTGCTGAGGGCGTCCCAAACGCAACGACAAGGATGATGATTCACGCATGCCGTGAGTCACACTCACACGACTCCGTGAGCTAGAGTAATGAATATGAGTACACACAAATGAGTGCACTGTGAATATGCGCGTTTGATGAACCCCCCCAAAGGCGTCAGATATCGTCTGTTGCTTACATTATCATCATTTTATACGCTCGAGTTTTAGTCATTTATTAAGATCGTAAAAATCTGCTAATTGAAAGGTTTCCCCAACCTTTGGGGGAAAGGTAGATCGAAGAATTGTGGAAATAAAAATGGAAAAAAAAAGTAATAAGCAGATGAGCAGAAAAATTTAAACCGGTTGAAGGAGTTGCACCTTCAGGAGACCTTCTACCTTCTCGGACCTACCCCGAAAAGATGTCGATCGATAACGTAATGGAGAACTTCTTGGATCGTTAAATCGTACCGTATCGTATCATCGTATTGTCGTGTATATTTTTAGAGATTCCTCCCTTCCAAATGCATGAATATATGAAGACAAAACTTGTTAGCACGCATTCTATCTCTTTCTCTCCCTATATATATTCATGATTCATGAGCTTAATTACAGCAGTTTAAATCGGTTCAAAGTTTTCCACTTGCAAATTTCGAATTTGGATGCAGGGTGTGCTGCGGCTGTTGAGAACTGATAGTTCAAATGTCAGAGAACTGGAATTAGAACTCAGATGGTGATAAGGCGTGAAAGACTAATTTTAGTTTTATTTTTAAGACGTTGCTATTCAAATTTTCATTTCTATAGATAGTAATAAATACTAGAAATAAATACTTGAAACTATAAGACATACCTATAAAATTGATTTATTTCTGGCTATAGTGCTCCGATCAACTCGAAACTTGATTTAGCAATAGATATTGAAGCACAACTTTATTGGATCAAGTTTAATGGAAATATCTTTAGTCTTAACTAATTAAAATCGCAATTTCTAATCTTAATTACGATGACAGGCGTGTGCGATATCGATAAATATGCAACCAAAATTTTTAAAAGACCCCACCCCAGATCAGTTCAGATAGTTTGAGATATACATAATGCTGGCTGACATTATGAAAGTGCCCCACAGCCCACACCTACTAGAGAGGGGTCGGGAGCGGGCAGACATATATACATAACTCTCAAGGTGCCTGGCTGTGAACCAAGTCGCGTTAATCGCCTTGAGAGTCGCTCAAGCAAAACTCAAACAACGTTTTACAAGACGCCGCCCAAAACCCACCCACGGTTACGTCTGACGTCACGGAACTAGCTGAAATTCTTGAACAAGAAATAAATAAAGCTAGAGAAAACAAACACCTGCAAAAAAACGCAGACAGAAATAAACAAACAAGAAAATAAATAAAGAAATAAAAATTAAATTAAATTTTGAACAACGAAAAAAAACCCTAAATATCCATTATTGGAAACCAGTTCCAAGTTGCGTCTCTGTTTGGTTCCTCTGCTGTCTTCCGTCTCTACTCGTTCTTTGCTTGGGAGTCTACCGATTCTTCTGTCTTCAGTCTTCTCTCTCTCTCGCCGTGGGTCAACTCTTTGTGTGAGTCAGTTCAGTTCGGTCAGTGCGGGCAATTTAAGGCACGCACAGTCTGACTATCCTCCCTTTCCTCTAGCTGCCACGCCCCTACACAAACTGCAACTGCAAGAGGGAAAAAAATATTCCCCCCGCAAAAAGAGAACAACAAAAATTAATTGCAAGAAAACCAAAATGCAGCAGAGACGTGAACTGAAACTGGATTTCAGCGCATATGCTATGATATAGGGTATATCTGTTCAGGCGTTTGTCTAGTCACAGTTGGGTGGGGCTAATTTGCAGCTACACTTACCAGTTTGTAGTACCAAAAGTTGATAGACAACATAATAATAATAAAAAAAAAAAAAAAAAAAAAAAAAAAAAAAAAAAAAAGTAATCCTTTGCCGAAACCCGGGATTGAACCGGGGACCTTTAGATCTTCAGTCTAACGCTCTCCCAACTGAGCTATTTCGGCAGTTGTGAAGCCTTCGGATTCAGAATGGGGGAAATTAGCAGTATTATCGCCGTATCCCTTGGTTTTATTAATTCTAATTATAGACAGGTGTGACGATAAGCAAGCACTTTATAAAAATTATGAAAGTATAAAATGGAATATATAATTTCAATTGTAGGGTATTCCAAGTTCGTTGCTAATGACAGCTTAGATGGCATCCTACCTTGAATCTTCATTATTTTTAACGACTTCGGCGAAAGTTGAGCACAGAATCAACTTCAACTTGAACTTTACGAATATCTCGACAAAAGATGTACATATATACATATATGAAGATGATGATGCGAAACGCGCTCTAGAGAGATGACGATGGTAATAATTATGACGTTGATCTGGGGGAACTACGAGAGCAGGTGACGACAAATGTTGCGTGGTTTTTACACAATCGCTGAAAATCGAACTGGTTTTCTCTTTACTCTGTGTGTTGTCTGACTTTTGGGCCCCTTTCTGGGGCTATGAATCGAATATGTGTATTATTTATTTTTTTTTTTTTTTGAATTTGCACTTTGTTTACGTTATGAAAGATATGATAAACAGTTCGCAAAACAAAACTGAGAGAAAAAACAGCAAATACCGAAAAAAGAAAGATCATTCAAGTCGAAAATTAATGCATACAACTAACATAAATTTATATATACAGATTAAATATATTTGTTGACAACTGTACAATATTGTTGTGAATTTATATATGATGGGAGTCAGTCATGTTCTTGTTTTTTTATTATTTTGGGTGTTGTGTAATTTGCTTATCTCCAGAGATTTGTCAGCACTTTCTCTAGACGTGTGTGCGACAAGTGCAAGAGTACATTAACTGTGACAAGTGATGTGTAACAATCTAACTATCCTAACTAAGCTGGAAGTCTAGCTAGACAGATGAAACTTGTTGAAGTTACAGCTTGCGGATAGAGCTAAGGTACCTATTAAAAATTAGTTAGATCGCTTGGCTATAAACTCAAATAATGGGTGTTGATTGAGTTTTATATGGGAAAAATGTACTTTTTATCGATATTTTTTTTTATTTCATTCATGAATAAAACGAAAAAAAATATAATAAAAATGTTTGCAATAATTTGTGCAGAGTATTTTACAGTCGTACCTCAGCCGCCTTCCCCCACCTCACCCTGCACTATCTTGTTTTTATTATTGATCCTTACACAAGTCGCGACTGCTTGCAGCTGCACTTTGCTGCCGCGTACGTTGACAGCGTGAAATCGCCGCATTTTGCTTACGATTTCAATTTCGATTGTTGGTTTTTTTTTTTTTCAATTTCGATTGTTCTTTTTTTTTTCGCCCGATCTCTGCGTGCACCTGCGAATTTGTCACCAGGCGCTTTTGGGGGCACGGCAAATCCTTTGTTTGCATCGAAATGAAATCAAAAACTATTTTTGGTATCGATTTGTGCGCTGCCCAATCGGTTAATTAAATCGCGCAGGGAGAAAGAAGCAGCAGCAGCAGCAGAGCAGGCGCAGCACAAAGAGAAAGAAGCAGCAGCAGCAGCAGCAGAGCAGGCGCTGTCCGAAGCAGACACGAAGAACACGAACACGAACACGAATACGAAGCAGCGACAGAACAACGAGAGCGCGACACGCTGCGCTCACTCTCTTCACTCTCCTCTCTCTCTCTCTCTCTCTGTCGCTGCTTCGTTTGCTTGGCTTGCAAATTTTTGTATTGTTAACAGCGACGGCGACGGCGTCAAAGTCAACGTCAACGACAACGACAACGGCAACGCCAACGCCAACGGCGGCGTCGCAGCTTGGGCGAATTTCCTTTTTAAAAACGTTGCGGCACGAAGCCGCGATTTAGTTCTGTTTGCAATACGCAGCCAATTGGTTGTGTCCAGTTGAAAGTGTTGAAGAAGAAGAAGAAGACGAAGCAGCGCTCGAAGAACTGTTTCGAGAACAACAACAACAACAACAGCACAAAGTACTCTTCATCATTTCCGTTCCTTCGTTGCGCGTTGTTGTTTTCACTTAATTATTTATTTGTTTTTTTTTTTTTTTTTCGAAACATAAACAATTTGTACAGCGCGCGCGCTCCTCCTCTTTGCTCGCTTATTCGTGTTCGTGTTCAATTCGCATCAATTAACCAATTGATTCGATAGTTTGGCGATAAATTTCGATATACGCAAATCGGCGCGTCTATCGTCGCGACGTGCGCTTCCTTTTTTCTGTGTCAGTGTCAAAGCCAACGCACAGCGTCGCGCAAGCTGTCCAAAAGTTTCCAGTGATCATCTTCGTTGACTTCTCCAGCCAGCAGAGAAAAAAAAAAAAACAGTGTAAGATTTATGCCTCACATATCGTATAGAGTAGTTGTATTCAGCTCAAGATCAAAAGAGCGCCGAGTTCAAAGACAGCGCAAGTTTTCGAATTCTTGAATTATTTATAAAGATATTTTTTTTTTGATTTATCTTAAGAATATCTGAAAAGATTTATCTGAAATATTTTGAAATTAAACATATCTTTAGTTCAGCACAAAATAATTTCAGTGTAGTTATTCAAATATAAGATACTTAAGGGTAAATCTGGTTTAGGCTTGACATACTATATACATACATATATAAACAACGTCTAAAAGTCGCGCTTAGTGAACCGTTAAAGCTTCGACTCGAGTTCGTAGATCAATGTGGAAAGTAAAAATACTAAATTATAGATAAATGTAATATAAATATATATAGTTAAGCTGCTCGTAAATCACGAAGCTGTTGGAAAACAATAAACTCCTCATTAACTTGGCAAATTTACTTTATTTTTGGCATTTCATATTTGCCTCAACTCAGTAAATATTTGTGAAAAAATCACTAATGAAAGATAGATATATAGCTGGAAGATAGTTAGAAAGAGAGAGAGAGAGAGAGAGAGGTAGAGAGCACACCCAGCCGGGCAAATAGTTAATAAACTTTATGTAATATGATGACAAGTTTCTTATCAGCGAAACAAGAAGACACAAGAAGAAAAATAAGAAAAATACATATATATGATGAGGCACTAGCAGATACTTTATAAAATATCACTAGCTCTCTGGAAACTATTAGAATACAAGGAAAAAAGCATTCCCAGAAGATTTTCAGATCATCTGATCTTTAGACCCCACACAGAAGCCGAAATTGATAAGTTGACAATTAATTTGCAATTTGTACAACACAATTTAAATGCAATCGTGTATATCGTATCTTAAACAAGACTTTTTAAATTGATTTATCGAAAATGAGCCATAAATTACGATCGTAAATTAAAAAAAAAAAAAAACAAAAGAAAGAGACGGAAACAAAATATTTATTTGAGAATAACAAATACCCTGTACACGTGGGAAGACTTAACATGGGAATTGACAAGTAAAACTACCCTCGAACTTGGCCCAACTTGGAGGTGCCCACATCGAATACCTGTCACGAATCTCCCGCAAAACTTTCGATTATTCGAACATTACACGTGGAGAGAAGATTGTAATTCATTTGGTATTCATTGCATAAGTGTGACTGCATTTGATTAACATTTGATTTGATTCATAATTCATATGATATTGTTAATTAAAATAGTCTGTGAAATCATGGCAAATATCATGCGATAGTTAGATACCTACATATAGTATTTTAATACCAATCGATAGGGCAACCAATCGATTGTATAATTCGCGTGAAAGGCGGGATGCCATGTGAAACTATTATTTTGGATAGTATATAGGATTTCTCGGTATTTCGATAATTGAAACTTTGGATTGGAATTAGAAAGTAACTATCGTATCTTTGTACAATCAAATCGTAACAATTATAACATTCCAATTAAAGATCAAATCAAGAGATCTGGAGCTAACTTAATTATGCTTTAATTACGACATTCCTAATGAAGTTCTAATACCGGGATATATAATCAAGTACCCAACTGTACTCTCTGATTATGACAAAAACTCAGCTAAATATGTTCTTTGCAAGTCACAAGCCGAATAATTAGTTGTTCTGCTCGATTTACTGGATGTGTTATATGTTAATGAATATTGGAAGATAAGATGGCGTGTGTATAGAGTACTGTAGTACAGAGAGCGAGTTGATTGAAAAAACCAGAAACAGAAGAAATAGTATCTGGAATGACAAAGGTTACGTTCTGAATAAATGATAAGCTGGCGACAAAGTAACAGAAAGACTAGAGTAGAGAGAGAAAAGGTAATAGGGTCTCCATAGTAGAACAAAAAATGATATTATATGCATGTAGTATACATATATTATAGCGCATGTGACGGATCTGTGGTGGAGTGGAGTTCAATTAGAACTGGACTCGATTACGAGCTGAATTTTGATTTCTATGTAATTGGAAATACCTCTTACTTTCTAGCCAGCTCCAATTGAGATCATTAAGGTTGTCTAATTGATACACACACTCTCTACAGGTGTCATAATTATCACCCTAAGTACCTTATACTCCTATGTAGAACGTGCCACAGCCCAGAAAAATAAACGAATTGAATTTGACTCAATTAGCAAACTTACGAGTTCGAGTTCGAGTTCGAGTCATAGACAGCTTGAAGTCTAGTATATCTATACGACAATCGTTGGTATTTATCGGTAATTTATTGACCCGGTCACAACCCGACACAGCTGTCCAGCTATCTCAGTCTGTCTAACAATTAAATAATGATTAAATATAATTAATATCTTTGCTTTTTTTTTTTTTTTTTTTTTTTTTTTTTGCAAATTCAAATCACTTTTGCCAATCGCGGGTTCCAACTGGGTTACAAAGTAGTATTATCTGATCTTGCTTTTAGCTTAAAGTTCTCTTGTATCATATCTTTAAAATCGCATTTCAAGATCATATTTAAATCAACTCTTGTTCTCCACAGCTTTGACTTCTTCGTGCTAAATCTTCATGTTGTTCTTGTTCTTCTCTCCTTTTTTGTTGTCCGCCTTGATTTGCGTTTATCGAACGACGTAATTACCCGTAATTCGGGTTATACTACAGATCTGTTCTCCTTAAGCAAAGAGCAAAACCCACCTATTGATCGACTGACTGACTGACTCGACTCATCGAACTGGCCAGCTGTGATACGTTTATAATACGATGATGATCATCATAACGATGATTTGCAATTTTCTAGACCTTTTACATATATATATATATGTATATATATATATATATTAATTGTCTACTTCCTCTCGTTCCCTTCCTTCTATGCTTAATTCTTTAGGTTTTTTATACCCTTGCAGAGGGTATATTAATTTTAGCCAGAAGTTTGCAACGCACCTTAGGAGACATCTCCGACCCTATAAAGTATATATATTCTGAATCAGCATAAATAGAGGAGTCCAAAACTGGATGTCCGTCTGTCCGTCCGTCCGTCCGTCCGTCCGTCCGTCCGTCCGTCCGTCCGTCCGTCCGTCCGTCCGTCCGTCCGTCCGTCCGTCCGTCCGTCCGTCCGTCCGTCTGTTGCAACGCAAACTAGTCTCTCAATTTTTTAGCTATCTTCATGAAACTTGGCATACAAGCTTCTTATTGCTGCGAGCTGTAAATAAGTCGGAACGAGCCAGATCGGACCGATATATCGTATAGCTGTCATAGAAACTATCGGCCGATTTTTGTTGTTTTTCAAGATATTGCAACAAGATTTGGCAAATCTTATTCTTATTACGTTCCTAATGTGCTGTCAAAATTATATCAAAATCGGACCAATATAACATATAGCTGCCATAGGAACAATCGGCTGAATTTAGGGTTTTTGTATGCAAACCTGTTTTGTTCTTGGAAATATAGCACATTATCAATACTTTTTAATGTTGAACAGTAACCCGCCCTTAGTTTTGCCATTTAAATATATCTGACGTTTATATTCTATAGCTGTTATCGGAACAATCAGTCAATCCGTCTGCAACGCAAATTAGTCCCCCAGTTATTGAGCTATCTTCATGAAACCTGGCTCACAAGACTCTTATTTCTGCCCTCTTTAAATAAAACTGAACGGGCAAGATCGGACCGATGCATTGTAAGGCTGTCATGTTACATATCATCCAATTTTGTTTATTTTTCAAGATATAGCTATCAGGCTTATCACATCCATATCAAAATTTGGTCATTCGATGTACTGTTATAATTGTTTAATTAATACCACGGAAACCGGCAGCAATCCAAATTTATTTTATATTTAGTATAACTGCAAGGGTATAAAACCTTCGGCAAGCCGAAGGTAGCCTTGCTTTCTTGTTTTTGTTTTATTTCAGAGTTAGCAACTCGTAGATCTTAACTATCAATTTATGCAAATGTCAAGCGTTTAAGCAATTATACGCCCTATGGATAAAATATCTCTCTCTCACACTCTCTCGATCACTCTCTCTCCCCCGTCTTTCGCTCTCTATCATCGTCTGTATCCCCCTCTTCAAACTAAACTAGTTTGCATAGTAGGGTGGCCACGTGTTCACGAGCGAAGCGACAATAAAAATAAAGGCAGAGATGATATATGCATCATTTTCATTTCTAGTTTTTTTTGTCAAAGATCGTTTCGTATCAAGATACCAGATGATCATATTCAGCTGGCTAAGTAACTCTCTGTCAATGTATTTCATGAGATCAACAAAGTATGCAAAAAGATAAAATACTCAATTAGGCACACGATCGATACTCGAAAGATGAAAGAGAAGCGCATAAGAAGTGACGAGCTCAATTAGAAAATTGTCTATATATAAAGTTCTTGAAATGAAGATCACTCGAAATACTATGCAAGTGAAGCCTAAAGTTGTCTAATGCAATCTCGATGTAATCTCAAGTAAAGACTGGAAGTCAACACCTATCAAGCTTAACAATTTTGGAATACCCACTTACCTGGCTGCCACGATCACTGACAGGTTTACACGAGCTTTAATGACTAGATTTTTGTTAACTTTTAGCACAGTTTAACACTAACTAGGTGATACGACTACGATCGTTAAAAAAACTACTCAAAATTCTATTTTACGCAAACCTCGAGAGATCTCTCATATTATCGTGGATCGTGGCACGTGGAAACGAGAGTGCATTAGGCGAGCGATATTTGCTTAATGGCAACAAATTTGTACGATCATATCAAGTCAATTTATGAGCATGACTATGTTTAAAAACCCATAAGATCTTTATAGTCGCAGTGTTAATTAATCGATCGCAGTTAAAGAACTATAGAGTGGAAACTTTTGAAGATCATGGCAACTCTATTTTTGGGCTTCCCCAGAATGTCAACTGGTTGGGGAAGTATAATATCTATGAATATGCGAGATCTGTCTGATCTTTCAGACACACATATGATGCATATGCATGAATGGAAGATCACCGAAGATCGCTTTTGTTTTTTCATTGTGATCTTACCAAGAATTTAAACGTAAAATTATTCAAGTGTGTTGTGCTAATTGTAGGCGTGTTTTCTCCGATCGAGAGGGGAATTACCAGAATTTGAATATTGTTTATCGACTGACTAATAAAATGTACGCAAATTGTCTGTTGCGTTAATCGATCAGGTTATGACACATATATGGTTATTTTTCCGGTTTAATTTTACAATATCTGGGAATCCAGAACTGAAATTAGTCTGATCTGTTACTGACCAGGCGCAATACGAAGAAAGGAGAAGAAGAGACTGAGCGAGGGAGTGAGCGAGCGAGAGATCAGTGTGTGTTGTGAACTGGTTCTGGCTCTGATTCCAATTCCAGTTGCAGTTTGCCAACGCCCCAGAAGGAGGGGGGCGTGTCAACTCGTAACGCCCCACAATTAGCTTGTTGCATATGTTTAAAAATATGCTTGATGGATGTTGGATTGATTAAGATGTATAACAATTGTGCGATCCGATTGACCATGGAGTGGAGGGTAGGAGGGCAGGTAGGGGGGGGGGTCTTGCTAATTGGTTAATCTATTCGGTAAATTGGACACCTGCTTCTCTTCGCTTTGATTTAATAAAGATTTATTCAGAGAATTGCAATAATGACGACAGCGCCACCTGGTGGAGTATATTATAATTCAATTGAATTTGCAGTGTTGCATTTGCATGCAACGGTGTCGCATTGCCAGCCGCGTATACCCTTCCCCCCACACCCCACACACCCACCGATGGGGTCCCAAAACAATGGCCAAAGCAGCCGCCGGTTAACCTTGACTGCGGTTACAATGCGACAGGGGGAGGGTAGGGTAGTGCAGGGTAGGGTAGGGTAGCTACAATCAATGTTAAACCGCATTTTTAGCCAAGTTAGTTAAGATCGCGCTAAGTAAGTGGTATATTAAATAATAGGTGGGCATGGTCCAGTGACAATATGTGAATGTTATACGTTATTCGGTAATTCGAGGAAATGACTAAGCGAAAATAATGTGAGAGGGAGAGAATTGAGAGGGAAAGGAATATGGAAAGGGGGAAACCAGTCGACTCAAGCTTAAGGCCTCTCTCTCCCTCTCTCTCTCTCTTTGTCTCACTCACACTGAACTATCGCTTTGCCTTATAGATAATGATACCTTAGACCTCTCTCTCTCCCCTCTCTCTCTCTCTCTCGGTTAGTTTCCCTTTCAAGTTTATGTAGAACATTTGTGTCATAATTTTAATTCCTTTACAGTTGGGAGTGAAAGGTCTGTTCAATACTTTGAGTACCCTACGGCAAATGGGGGAATGATTCAGCTAAAAAAAAAGGAAATACAGTAGTCAATGGGGCAAGTGGAAATCACTTGGATAAGTCTTATAATTTTAAAGGTCTTTCGATAGATATGGCATCGGTTAAGCTTATAAACAGCATGTTTTCCAACTTTGTTCTTTTATACCAGAATAACTCTGATCTTTTAAGTTGGAATACCCAGTAGAATTACTTTGAAGCTTCCATCTCTATCTATAGTGATATAAACCCTAAGTATATGCATTTCGATTGGCTTAAGATGATAACTATAACTATATATTTTTTGTGTTGATGTTTTCATTATATCTGATTAACCCGGGGAGGAGGAGGTGGATGGTGGAGAGGGGGGTGGCATTAAGACATTCGTGCAAGTGAATGCTAAAGTGTAATCGTATCGTAATCGCAGCTCTAGCCTAGGTTATACGATACCCCTGAATATGTTGGCTATGCTAGGCGTAGGCACATTGCTTTGGTCACGTTTGTCAGTGAATATGAATGTGAATACGAGTGTGCACTCAACCGTTTGACTGACCGACTGAATGAGTGTGTGAGTGTATGAGTGTATGAGTGTGTGAGTGTGGCGTGTGGCTTGTACTTGGTCCAATCTTGTCACGAACATAAGTACGATATACTGTATGTGTAAACGGGCCTCGAGTCTAGCGAGTCAATCGGGTCTCCGGTCTCGACATCTGGCAGACACTCCCCCTACCCCTGCCCCTCCCTGCCCCACCCCCTGTGGCAAGTGCAACTGCCACAGTGACTGTGGGCGGCACAAATCGCATGGAGAATGTCGTCCGCATGCGATTTGCACTGTCATTCGATAGTTTTTTGCGATAATTCTCACAGCAATTTATCGATAGAGCAACGAAAATAGAGGAAAAAAAAAGGAAAAGTATTTCAATTGTATAGAATTCAAAAACAATTAAAGATATGCTGGCTGGCATGCCAATATTTAATCGAGCAACCCCTTAGTCATGCGATAGTTTTGCGATAATTGAAATATTTCTAATGGAATTTTCTTAGAAATTTCGAAAACAATTTCGATTGAGATGGAAAAAGATAGACTCAAACATTAGAATGCCATGTGCGTGACTAGCAGTTACCCTGTAAATTTTATATGGTAAGCTAGAAGTTGTTACTGTTGCCAAAAACCCCAAAGTTATTAGGTAACAAACTATATCACACCCCTTCCCCTTGCCATGCTTACCAAATTACAGGGTACTCATAGGCAATATTGAATGCATTTGTAATTGCACTGGGCGCTAATTAAATGCAAATGATTATTGTTTTAAACTCGAACTCGAACTACAAGCTCGATATAATTGCGGGTCGCAAAAAAAGCAATTGCGATTTGCGATTTTTGATTCAATGCGCACGTCGTGTGCCATTAAAAAGATATTAAAGAGCTCTCGCAATGGAGAATCGGTTTCAAAATTAAACGCCTCAATGCATTTCAAGCTAACGAATAATACTGGAAATAGAAAAAAAAAAAACACCATGTATTCCATGCACATGCGCGGCACAGGGTGCTCCACTCGCTTCGCTTGCACTTCGACCTTGGCAAAGAAAGCAAAGCAAGCGAATGGACAAGTTTACATATGCAGCAGGTCGCTGCCGATCCCCCCGCCCCCCATAACATCACATCACATCGCATCGCATCAAGTCAAGTCACGCACTCACTGCACATAGTCCGGTTTCAAGTAAGGTCCGTTCCGTTCCGTACCGTTTTACTGGTTGGTTTCTCCATCTACCTTGACATTGAACTAGACAGAGCGTTATACGCATGGAAGCTGAGCTGAGGCAATGGTGCAGGGTATTTTGAACATGATCAAAAAAAGGGTATACTAGCTTTGTGCAAATGTATGTTTTCGATATTTTAGAAATTTAGATAAGAGTCCCCCCTATGAAATTTCACCAAAAATTTTTTTTTTTTAATTTTAAATCGCTAGTTTTTAATTTTAATCGATTGCGGAGGTCAATATTAGTACTAAATAACTATTTAAATCGATTTTAAACGATACTTAATTTTGGCCCAAAAATCATGTCGAAATGGTCCAAAATTTAGACATGCAACACACTCAACAGGCCTGGTACTCTCATTTTACACCGATCATAACTTTCTTAAAAATCAAGCGATTTTCACGCGGAATGACATTTTGTTTATGTTTTAGAAACCTGAGTGATTCTACATTCTAGATATAGCACAAAAATTTTTTTGAAATTTTTCGATATTTTGAAAATTTATGATTTTTCAAAAATTTTTTTTTTTTAATTTTAAATCGCGAGTTTTTAATTTTAATCGATTGCGGAGGTCAATATTAGTACTAAACAACTATTTAAATCGATTTTAAGCGATACTTATTTTTGGCCCAAAAATCATGTCGAAATGGTCCAAAATTTAGACATGCAACACACTCAACAGACCTGGTACCCTCGTTTTACACCGATCGTAACTTTCTTGAAATTCGAACGATTTTCAAGCGGAATGACATTTTGTTTATGTTTTAACTAACTGAATGATTCTACATTCGAAAAATAGCACAAAGGACTTTTTGAAATTTTTCGATGCCCCTTGTAAGGGCCCTTCCAGAACTCCCTATACCCATTACTTTATCAAAAATCATGGGAAATATCTTGTTTATCGAAAAACGGAATTGATATTCGTATCGACAACTTGACCAATATTAAAATTCTTTGAGTATTCATGAGTTTCGGTTCGGAACTGGTATTCGAATTACCTACCAGTTATGAAACCCTACTCTCCACCCCTTCCAGATACTCCACTATCGGCGTAGTGCCCGTATTCAATGTCAAGGTGCAAATTAGAGGGTTTACAACATGCCCGAAAACTTGACTCAACTCGAAAACTATGATATGTGTGTGGACCATTAGATCACACGCCATCGAGCGAGGTTAAATCGGTTATGGTTTGACGACTTATCGAAGATTGAGCAAGTTACCGTTCATGAGCTCTATAAGCCGACAACTTTCGGAAGCAACGGAGTACCGAAATCGTAATGGTTCCAGTTCTTAGCATCCGCATTCCTCGACGTTTTGTTAGCATATCCGATAGAAATATAGCCAATAATGGCATAATGTATATCTTCTGAGACCTTGACAGTTCAACGTATTGTTCTGAACAAACTATTCCCGAGCCAGAGACATGCCGGGGCGGTTCGAGACCTTGAGCTGGCAACAAACAAAAAAAATAAATGTACAAACAATGTAAAAGATACGGATATGTGTGCGGGAATATGTACAAATCTGACCACATCTATAAGGTGCCAGATGCCAAGCGGAGCTCAGCAATTAAATTAACGCGCAACTTGATTGATTAAAGACAGCAACGAAAAAATGAAAATAAAATAGAATTCTCTCTGTTTGCCGCCTCCAGTTTTTGGGATCCGACGGGGGCCTAACATGCCTGTGTCTCTCTGTGTGTGTGTGTGTGTTGGCTTAATGGCAATTTGGCAAAAAACCATTTAAGCCAGACAAAAACATACAGAAATCATAATGAATAAAAGATCTTAGCGAGTTCAGAGTACCCATTGAAAACCCATTGAATTCGTCTGCAGATCTTTTATGAATAAATAAAATCGAAACTTATTTGAATTTGATCTCTGAATAAAATATATTACTAGATCTTACAACCAGCTTCATAAAAGAATTCGTCTGCAGATCTTTTATGAATAAATAAAATCGAAACTTATTTGAATTTGATCTCTGAATAAAATATCTTACTAGATCTTACAACCAGCTTGATAAATAAGAATTAAAAACGTAAGCGGAGTTGGGTTTTTTTTTTTTTTTTTTATTTTCTTAGCTCGGGTTTTTTTTGCACATGATCAGCGACATTGAACTTGACAAGGCATTTATCTAAATCTTGCACTACATTTATGATCTGTGGATTAGTCAAACTTCCGTTTTGGATTGAGGCAGGGGACTCCACGCATGGGTAATAAATCAAAAGTCATCTAACCGAACGACTACGCCCGATTAATACCTTGAGGAGAGTGCAACAAACGATGCCTTTCACTATATATAGTATAATATATAATCTCTCGAATATGTGACTAGCTAATGCTCTAACCGATGCAAGAGCTTTCAAATCGTGTCGATCAATTTAAGATTCCCTTTACAAGCCAAGTTTGTAAGCTTTTTGAGCTTTCGAGTCAGTGCAGTAACCCAAAAGCTCAAGCAAGCTTACAAGCTTTACAAAGCTTTCAGCTGACTTGCCTCACTTACAATAGGGTATTTTCTATTTTGGGATTACGTATTCGCCCCCGAGAATCGCCTTCACTTTCATTTCACTTTAGTTTTCATTTAAGAATTATTGCAATGAGCTTGATAATTCAAGTCACGATTCACATCTTTTTGGATCAATTATATTTGATTGCCTTGTCATAGGGGGAGAGAGGGTGGGGAACCTCCTGAAGTTCGTATCGTAAGTGACAAGATTATTTGTCATTATGTCGCGTCGCTTGATTATAATTTTGCATGCATGTCAGGAGTGCGTTGAGTACAAATGAATATTGTCTCTCTGCACTACGTTCTTTTTTAATTACTATAAATAGCCCCCCCTCCCCCCTGCTTATAAGAAGAGTTAGGGTATAGAAGAGCTGATATATAGAGCAGTAGCTCCAGCTGATTCACAGAATCAGTTGAATCATTATTGAAACCCATTTCCATTCACTTTATTTCATGTTTATAAAATAAATTATAGGCTAAATTTTAGGGGGGGAGGGTTTTACTTACCATATGAACGATCTTGCTTAAAGTTATAGCGCCATAACTGAAGCCAATGACTGCATAAATGCAGCGGAACAGCTCGTTAGACTTCCGGAAATTATAGCTCTATAGCTATACAATTTTTAGCCAAATTTGAACTCATAATGCAGCTATAACTGAAGCTTATAAGTGCCAAAATATATATAATATATTTCCAGGGAGTTATAACTTCCTGAACGACTTTCTAATTGAATCTTTCTCTCTCTCTCTCTCTCTCTCTTGCAGTCACAATGATTCCGGTAATGGAGAGAATGGGCGGCTTCTATAGCTCCTATGTGCTGGGCATCCTGACCATCGGCTATATATTGGGCGAGTTGGGTCATTATCTGATCGGGGTTACATCCAAGCAGACGGCCATCGAACTGGACTATGGTGATCATGCGTGCCAGCAGAATAACAGCATGTTCAATCGTCACGAATTGATCACACAGTGCGGGGAAGTGAAGAACGAGAGCAGTTGCTATGCTCTGGATATGAATGGAACGGGATATTGTGAATGGAATTACAATGGACTTGGCATCGATTATCAGATCTTGGCGGGACCAACATTCATTCTGGTCTTCACCATAGCTGGCGTATTTATGGGCTTTGCGGCAGATAAATATAATCGTGTCAAGATGTTGACCGTCTGCACTGTGATCTTTGGCATTGCGATCCTGCTGCAGGGCACCGTCAAGGCCTATTGGCATCTTGTGATCTTGCGTATGATAATGGCTGCCGGAGAATCGGGTTGTAATCCTTTGGCAACGGGCATTATGTCCGATATCTTCCCGGAGAGCAAACGTGCCCTGGTCATGGCCATTTTCAATTGGGGCATCTATGGAGGTTATGGTATCGCCTTCCCTGTGGGTCGTTACATAACCAAGTTGAACTTCTTTGATCTCGGATGGCGTGTTTGCTATCTGGGCGCTGGTGTGCTGACCATCATTGTGGCCGGCTTGACTGGAACCACACTGAAGGAACCCGAACGCAAGGCTATCGGTGAGGGGGATCGGACCACCGCAAGTGGTAAACCCATTAGCCTGTGGCAGGTGATCAAGAATCCAGCGATGATAATGCTCATGATCGCCGCCTCGATTCGTCATTGCGGTGGCATGACCTTTGCCTACAATGCGGATCTGTATTATAATACATATTTCCCGGATGTGGATCTTGGCTGGTGGCTGTTCGCCGTCACCATTGGTATTGGAAGCGTTGGTGTTGTGGTCGGTGGCATTGTATCCGATAAGATTGTGGCCAAAATGGGTATCCGTTCGCGTGCCTTTGTCCTGGCTCTGAGTCAATTGATTGCCACCCTGCCCGCCTTCGGTTCCGTCTATTTCGATCCACTGTGGGCCATGATCACGCTGGGCCTTAGCTATTTCTTTGCCGAGATGTGGTTCGGAATTGTCTTTGCCATCGTTGTGGAAATTGTACCGCTCCGTGTGCGCTCCTCGACCATCGGTGTCTTCTTGTTTGTGATGAACAACATTGGTGGCAATCTGCCCATCCTTGTGGATCCAGTTGCCAAGGTGATCGGTTACCGTGGCTCCATCATGATCTTCTACTCGGGTTTCTATGGCATTAGTAAGTATAGTAGTTTAGAAACACAATAATCATAGACTATATATATTGACATATGTATATCCTATATTCCATAGGTTCTATACTCTTCCTGATCACCTGCTTCCTGCTGGAGGGTAAGCCCAAGGCTGATGCTGCTGTCGAGCAGGAATCACAGCAGAAGGGACATCCAGATGCTGTACTCAATGCTCGTCCCATGCATGGACACGATAACTCCGTATTCAGTGTGGATGAGACTCTGCCCGCAAACGGTCGTCCCGCCCAGTTGCCCCAACATCTGCAGATGTCCAGCAATGGCTATGACAAGGGACCCGCCGTGCTGCCGACCCAGCCACGTCACAACGGCGCCGAGAGCAGCAGACTGTAGTATTACTAGGACAAGCTAGCAAAAGCCACGTCGCCACAGATATATCAGACAATCCACATCCTTAAAAGATTTACACCCAGTGCTTCTTCTACATACACATATGTATTTTTTTTTTTTTTATTTTATAATTATAATTGATCTGTATTAAAATTGTACTTAGCTTATAAGCAAGAGAAAGAGAGAGAGGAGAGTACCGTATATTATCGTATCGTACAAGTTAGCGTTAAGTCCAGTACACGCACTCTCGAACCCCGTACCTTAGCCCTATCTTACCTTGTGTATCGTATCTGTATCTCCCCATCGAAATTGTATGCGATTCAATAATTTTGTACTTAATTCGATAAGCGAAAATCATGTAATATAAATCGTGAATAAAATACTGTTTTGTTAAATTGTTTCCGATCATATTACTATAATATTTCATCACTCTTTCTATATCATTCATTAAATTGGCAGTATTCGCTCTGTTTAGAGTCGCATTCAACTTAAGGCGTCTCGTCTTATCAATTTTAATATGTTATAAAGTACATTCATATATGTATGCACTAAAAGTGTAATTTAATATACACTTGCCTGAAAGATAACACGTCAGCCAAAATAAACAACATTTTAAAAATATTCGCATTTAATATGTTTTTTTATTTGTATTTATTTATTTTTTTTTTACTTAATATAAAACCTAAATTCCATTAAATTTCAACTTAATCCACAAACGTTCCGTTAGGTCATATAGTCGGTCTACTTACCCATCTCCAT
Source organism: Zaprionus tsacasi (assembly GCA_018904105.1). Lineage (NCBI taxonomy): Eukaryota > Metazoa > Arthropoda > Insecta > Diptera > Drosophilidae > Zaprionus > Zaprionus tsacasi. The sequence goes on along the minus strand of JAEIFR010000001.1, from coordinate 11,151,469 downwards.
AGCAACAATAGTCGAACTTTTTAAACTGACTGTGACTGTACTTTAAATATGAAGCCGTTGACGTGGCTTTTCGACTGAAACATGTGTTTCATTTCCATCAATTGCATAGGATGTTCCAATTCCAGTAGAAGTGTCGCCATCTAGCGTCGCACCATGACAACATATATATACATATATATCTATATTTTCTTTTGTTTCTTTTCTCATGCAATCTTACACAAGTTTACACACATTTAGGCATTATATATATTATATATATTTTTGCCCGCATGGCAACAAGCGATGCTTCCGTTCAGCGCAAAAGCAAACGACAACTGGGGCTCACCCACAGTTGAAAAGGAGACAACAAAAGCAGGAGGCGAAAACCGCTGACTACGGCGAATTCAAGCACACTACGGCGAAAAATTTTCGTCTACTTTTTACACTCTGCTTTGTCTCTAAACGCATTTGTTCGCTTGTGTTCGTGTGACGTCCCCTTGGTGACATAACGAAGGTCACCGCAAAGACTTTGAGATGCAGATGGAACTATAAAATAAAAATATACATTTTTGGATTAATAATGTAAATAATAAGCAATAGCTACATATTTTATATTTAATCAATTATAATTTAACTTAAGAACATTTAATCAAAATTATGCTGAATAATATATAATATATAATAAAATATATAATATATGTTGAATTAATGATACTAATACTTCATGAACCATTTAATTTGTGAGCCTATTCATAATCCTATCTATCAAGTGTGCTTTGCTTATTTCCAACCCGACGTCACAACAACTGATATAGCAACCTTTTCAACGTCTCGAACCCTGGTAAGGCAAATAACGTCGTGCTCAAATAATTTCATCATTCTGCCATTCACTTCGGAAGTGTTAACATCGCAACGTGGCACGGAAAGTGAAAAAAAAAAAAAAAAAACGCCACAACTACTAAATGGGAAATTGCTCGGTCTGCGCATTTTCGGTAAGTGCGGCGGTATATCCGCTAAATAAATTCATAAGATTTTAGCTTTATCCATGTGCACGCACATACATAAGTTCTATATGACTTTTACGTATATATATATATATATATATATATATATATATATAGATTGTACATAACCTCTTTAGCAGTGTAATGGTACGTTTCTGTGTTGAACAAGCAATTGCTCAAGGGAAGTAAGATCTTGCAGTCGGTACTTCATAAGTTAATTATTTTTATTTATTTAACGTCAACTAAGAGCGATCGATTCAAAGATATGGATAAGCCTTGCAAACATTTATATTTAAAAATAAAGTTCAATTTTTATTGCTTTAATTATTGCATTATCGTACAAAGTTATAAACATAATGCGCAAATAGGCCTAATACTCGATCACATTCGTAAAACCGCTATATAATAACGCAAGCATTGAGCACCATGATCATATTTGTTCTTCGTGATTACGCTTTGTTGTCGTGCTTCTTTTGTCATAGTTTTTAGTGTTGCAGTGTTGGACAATTGATGAAACTGATTCCTCAAGAAATGACAAATAATGGAAATGAACTAACTGAACAAACTGAAGATAAAAAGGAAATGAAGGAAACATTGGAATAAATAATAAATGGAAATGAAATGGAAACTGAACACACAGAAGATAAAAAGGAAATGAAGGAAACAGTATTGAAAGAATAAAAGAAATCACTAACAGCAAAGGATGAGAAGAAAAATAAAAATATACGATTATTTCAATTTCATCAAATTATTCACATCCAGTAAAAATTAAAAGAAAAAGAATCAAAGGATACAACAAAGACATTGGATTTAAGAAATGCTTATATTGAATATTGGGATGCACAATTCCTCCTCAACTAATATAAAAGACTCAATAAATTTTGGCAAATGGAAACTAACATTATTACTGTACCAAGAACATAAAACTGATGATCAAACTATTCTGAAATCGCATTCCCAGCATCTTGCATAGCAACTACAAATATGCATCTCGAATGATCTCGAATAAAATAAATGATCAGCTTCTTCACGGTTCTATGGCTAAAGAAATGGTTGGATCCTTAAAATGTTCATCAAGAATCACAAGTAAATAATCAAAACTGTAATGCGAAAAAAGAAACATTATCGAAACTTATCGCACTTTAAAAATAAGGATAAAGAAGATCATGATTAAAATACAGAAAATGAAAATAATTGAGAACTATTGAAGGGGTTAACAAATTTATTAATTGATAATGACGTGTATCGGAGAACGGCTTCGGGTGAATTCAAAAATCTTCTGACATAACCAACCGCCGAATATCAACGCCATTCGAGTCAAAAGATCAGAATCATTCATTTCTCTTTCGTCCGTTTTTTTTTCACGATCACGGCTGCACGAATCTGAAAATTATCTACAGTCATCCCTTATGAAATCATCTGATATGATTAACAATCATCTCGTATGAATCGTGTATTGATGTACAGTGTGTATACAAATTATCTCGAAGGTCATTCAAAGAAATATGAAAGTTGATGAAATAGATTTTTCCAACCAAGAACACTTTAAAAAGGACATAAGGCCAATACTTCTATTAAAAAAATCAATCGGAGGCAATCGATAGTTCAGAAATTGATTAACGGACTACAGAATACTATATAACATATAGTATATATATATATATATAATTATAATATATATATATACATATAATTGCATACAGCGTATTGTATAAGTGCAACATGTATGTATGTATATTTGTGAGCCCTTGGAAGTGCATTTATGAAGAAGAAAAAACTTAGCCTTTTCAATCATTTCTTATCTCAGCTAAAATTATACTTTTGACTCTAGATATTATGTCAGCTCCCGCTTATACTTATATGTGCATACATACACACGTATTTTTGTCGGTTCTCGTTCAACTTAAGCTTGACAAAATAAAAAAAAATAAACAAAATATGTATATACATATAAATATATATAAATACCAATACATACAAACGTACCATTGCGACATGTCTGTGTACGCCTTATTCAAGTGGAAAAGAAAACGAAGAACCTAAAAGCAAACGCAACAACTACAACCAAAAGAAATTAAAACCGAATGCCAAAGCAACAGATCGTCGTACCCTGAAAATCTTACGGACAGACATGCAAGAGCGCAAATGCACAGATAAAAGACACAAAATAAACGACAGTAACGAAAGAAACGAAGCAATAGAATTTGAGGCGAATTCATTTCTGGCAGTCAGCTGTCATTGAGCCGATGCTGCAATGCGTTGCCAGACTGTTGCATTGAGAACGATGTGAACAATGTGAATGCGCATTTGATGTGAAATGAAAAATTTAAAGTTTTTAATGAATTAAACAAAATATTATTGCAATTTATGTTGCGTTTACAATAAGCTATATTTATATTTGTGTTATATTCGACTGCCGAGTGTGAAGTAAACAAACCAATTGCAACAAGGTGGCAACGCCCGGGCATCTTTTATTGTCAGCGTTTCAAAAGTAAATCGCATTTCGTCGAAGACAGAACCAACGCTATAATTCCGCGCGTTTTTTTTTTTTTTTCTTTGTTTTGTGTTGTTATTAGAGTTCTAGTAATTGTAAAACACACAGTGCTTGTTGAGAGTTTCTAATAGTGTTTTGGTGTTTTAATTGTTATCGAGTTGTTTATGCGAAACACATGTGGCGCGGCAAAAGTTCTTGTTGCGTGAGGACACGCTGTGAATTGTTTTTCAAACGCACTAACACATTCAGAGCTTGTGTGTGTGTGTGTTGTGTCGGTTTAAGTAGCGTGTGTAGCGTGCTGGTGAGTGAGCGTCGCAATTCTAAAATTAACGCAATACAAGCTTTTTCTGCTGAGCTCTGCACAATCAAATACATTATAAATGAAAACTGTTTGTTTATGTTTATATAAGTGGTAAATGTCTAGAAGCCGAGCTCTTCCGAAAACTACGTTTTTCATTGAAACCATGTGTCTGCTGTGTAAGCAAACAATTTACAGTGGGCTGAAATTTAAATTTGTGTGCTCAAAAAATGAGTGCAAATTAATTTACCCTTGTATAGAGAGCATTTTAATATAGTATATAATAAATTATATATAACGTTTAAACCAGTGCTAAGTTATACTTATCCGCCACCGGATTCAGGTGTATTTTTTATTTTTATAGGTGATATCCCGATTAAAGGTCTCAACACAGAATTAACAAAAACAAAAAAAATAATTCAATTATCAATTGTCCAAGATTCAAATTCACCGAATATCATAAAAATATCATATTTCAAGAAAAATCATTGGGAGAAAACTACAGTTAATCCAATCGGATTATTTGCATACAATTTTGACAAGCCGTTAAGAATTCATTACTCAACACTGTCGCGACTGTGTATGAAACCGAAAATTTGACATAGGATAATGAAATGTCAAACAGATTGATGTCATATCGAATTTGTCATTTGCACAAAGTTAATATACCCTTTTTGAACCATTTTCAATAAGTGCGAGCAGCTTATCCATTCAACCTGAAAAATTGTAGCTATTTTTTATTTCATTAATTTTTCATCTAAGGTATAAGTTTTAGTTTTACCATGCCAGATAAGACGGAAGAACAGGAACAGGAACAGCAACAACAACAGCCGACACCAGTACGCATCAGAAGGGTCAAAGTAACTCCGCAAAAGATCGAGAAGCTAAAGGAGCTACGTAGTTATGCTCCTTTCATCAGGAGTGTCGTGCTAACCTATAAAAGACAGATGACTCTGCAGCAATGGACAAAACTTAATTCGCTAGCAGATCTCTTGGAAAGCAAGTAGGTTCTACCGTAATGAATGAGTGTTCTCTCAATATTGAATGAAAATATTTGAACTTGCAGCACGTCGGTTACGGAGTTCTTTAGCCACTTCCCCACCAACAAGCTTCAAAAGATTGAAGGGGTTATTGAAAAGCTGAAGTCAAATTTTGGATCGGTAAGTAAATCGAAATCGAGATAAATGATTTTGGCTTAATCAATCAACTTGCAGCTATTAAATCCTACGGAAGTTATTGAAATCAATGACGGAGAACAAAACACATCTGACAGTGATAATAGTGAAGTGCCAAGCGATGAGACAGTAGTTGCAGAAGCAGCATCATCCTCAAGCAGCGCTAGCAACGCAAGCGAAACAGAGAAACCAGCAACTGATTCAGCTACTACTCCTATTGAGACACCTATAGCTACAGCAGATTCCAAAGATTTGGCGACAGTCAAAACAGACAAAAAGCCTACACCGGTAGTGGAAGATACTGTAGATTTGATACGTAAATCAAATCCTCCAGCGCCTTCAGGTGTTGAACGTCGAGTCAACCCGCCGGCACCAACCAAGACAACATTGCCCAACGATTCCAGTCGAATGGATACAACCAAATCAACAATTGAACGTCGCTCCAATCCGCCAAGGCCGATCATGCCGAAGCCGGCGGTACAGCTGCACTTGGATCTGACAACGCCATCGCCACCGCAGGAGCAAAATAATAGCAGTGCTAGCCCTAGTAGTCATAAACAAATTAAGAATATTGATTTGTCCCAGACTAATAGCAGTACACAACCTAAGACTATTAATCTATTATCTCCCATTGGTAAACGGCGTGAGGACTTTACCCGCAGATCGAATCCATCAGCACCTATTGCAGTGGATATTCAATCTCCGGCTGTTAGTTCACCGTTGTCTGCTGATGTATTCGAGCGCCGCACGAATGTGCCAGCTCCTATTGCCGTAGACAAACAATCTCCAGTTGTTGATGTATTTGAGCGCCGCACAAATGTGCCTGCTCCTATTGCAGTGGACATCCAATCTCCGGTTGGTAGCTCACCGCCTGTGCCTGTTTTCGAACGCCGCACAATTGTGCCAGCTCAATTGCCAGTTCCAGTTGAAAAATTTAATCGTAGATCAAATCCTCCTGCACCGCCAGCAAGTGTTTTGGGTGCTAGCGCGGCAATTGATGTCACAGAAACAACGGCTTCGTTGATGGAGGCACGTAAGAAGCTGGCCATGTTGCGGAGTGGCTCTAGCAATATAAGCCATACGAACAACAACACCAACAACAGCATTATAATATCGCCCACACCATCACCGATTGAATTCGCAGTTGCTTCCGCTGTTTGGCCACCGCTGCCACCACCCGTCACGTTCCCGCAGACATCAACTATTCCTGTGATAAATACCAGCTCTAACATCAACAACATACCGTTGACAATTGCCAGCGTAGAATATCCACCCGGTGACGAACCGCTTGGTAGATCAAGTGGATCAACTCATGGTTTTGCAGGACAGGCGGAACCGCCGGTTGGACGCTTAAATCAGATTCCTGTGGTGACAAATTCACGTGATCCCCGTTGGAAGAAGTGGGTTAATGGACTTGGCACGCTGCCCAGCAACAATAATGGGGTACAACCACAACAGTTTGCGACTCAAGCACATCGGGGCCCGCCGCCCTATACCAGCAGCAGCAACAACAACAACAACAGCAACAACTATGAGGAGCAACATAGCTGGCAGGCGGGTAACCACAACAGCAGCATATACAGCTATAACAAAGGCAACAACAACAACAACAATTCTGCTGGTAACAACAATAGCACTAACAACAACAATAATCCAATGACCTGGACCAACAATAATAATAATAATAATAATAATAGCAATAAGAACAATGCCAACTATAGTTATCGCGGTGGTTACAACAAACGTGGCGCAGGCGCAGCCGGCGCCACTGGACGTGGCGGATATTCACGACCAAGCACCTATGGCGAGTACAAGAAACAAGAGAAACAACGCCAAGAGGAGCAGAAACGTCAATTGGCCGCCGAAAAGCAGAGATCGCTTGAAGCAGCCGAGAAGAAACGATTGCTCGAGGCAGCCGAAAAGCAGCGGCAGCTAGACGAATTCAATGAGATTGCTAGCAGCGCACTGGGCCCAATGGGCGACAACGAGCAGCGTGTTCAGTTGGATACATCGTATAGGAATGTTACCCAAGCGTCATCCACAAAAAAACTTCACTTTAAAATACCAAAAAGATTGCAAACTGCAGAAGATAAAACTAATAAGTCGAAGAGTTCAGAAGATAAAACTAATAAGTCGAAGAGTTCAGAAAAGACACCAGCTCGGGGTAGTGGGGCAGGAGAAAGAAGAGGTGTTGATAATAGGAACCGGAAGAGTGATAATAAGGATAAGGTACAAGAGACATCTGAAGAAGAGAATTGGGATGATAACGTAATTATTGCTACATCTGAAGGAACCCAGTCAGATAAGAGCATTAAAAACCACAAAGAGAAGGAACGTGGACACAAAGAGAAAACGAGAGTTGAAAAGTCTGATAAAACAGAGAAAACAACTGCAACAGTTGTAGGTGATAAGGAGAGTAAAACGCATAAATCCAAAAAGAAAGACAAATCAAACAAATCAAGAAGTTTGTCGAAGGAAAAGGAGGTAACAAGAGCGGAAAAGTCTGATAACACGGCGAATGCGAACGTGGTGATAAGCCAAGACGTAGCAGATAGTGCTGCAGGTGATAAAGAGCAGTCGGCTAAGGTCGAAAAGTCTGGCAAAAAACACAAGTCGCATAAGAATAGTCACGAAAAGGGCGATAAGTCAAAATCTAATAAGGATAAGAAAGATGAAAGCGAAAAAGAAAAGAAGAAGGACAAAGACAAAGACAAGGCAGCACACAAAAAAGATAAAAGCAACGTGGATATGTCCAAAGATAAAGAGGACACCGAGACCGGTAGTTCGCAACAAACAGATAACACAGATAATGTAGAAAACGAGCCGCCATTGCCTGTTGATGTTGATAACAAAGCCGAGTCCGATGAGGAATTCTTTCAGACCTATTCAAAAACAAGTCGGAAGGAACGAGGAAAGTTCAGGGACCAGGAGGATGACGACCCTGAGGACAAATCAAAGAATATCAATGAAGAGGACACTGATGTCAATGTCGAAGATGATGTTGTTGAGAAGATAGAAAAACCTGTGGTACCTAAAATCAAAGTGGTTTTAGGTCCAAATGCTCATACAATGGTGATCATTCCCAAGGATGTGATACCCTCTTCGGATAACAAAGATAGCGAGGAGGAGCAGCTAAAACGTCAACGTATAATGCGACGTCGCAAGTCCATGATGCCCGAGAGCAGTAAACCGTTGGTAGATAAAGAGGAACTCTTCACAGCCAGCAGCCTTGTCTATGAAGATTTTGTTGACCATCAGCGGGATGAGAAGAAAAAAGTTGAGGACACTCAACAGCCCGAGGAGGAAGCGGAGAAACAGATACCGGCCTATCGTGTCAATGCTCAGAAAAGGATCAATAGAAATCTTGCCACCATGTTTGAGAAAACCAGCGATAATTGTAGCATTTCTACTCAAAACATTCTTGTCGGGAAACGTCGGACACGAATTGGTGATCTTACGCTCAATGAGACTCAGCTAAGTCGCAATTGTTTCAAAAAAGCGACACCCGTGAAGGTGACAACAACAACAACGGCTACTCGTCGAACATCAACAACTGCGACTTCCACTCAAGTTTCTTCTGCAACTGCCAATGCAGTTTCCACAGCCACTACGGTTTCAATTCCTTCTCAAACTAGTGATACAGCTCCCCAGGTAATCAAACGCAAACGTGGTCGTCCTTTCAAGAATCCAACACCCACTCCAACAGACCAACCTGCCGCTAAACGACCATGTCTCGTGAGCCCCGAAAACGTTAGCCAGGATGCTGAGAATGAAGGATTGCCACCGCCACCGCCACCGGCACCGCGTCGTCGAGCCAAACGCAATGAGTTGGATAAGCTTAACGAGGACATTGCTCAGATGTACTATGCGGATGATGTGCTTCGTGCGACGGGACGACGTGCGTGCACGGCCCAAAAGCAGCGGAAAGAGCAGGAAGAACGACAACAGTCAATGTTGTCGAGTAATGACAACAGCAATAGCAGCTGGACAAGTAGCTATAGCTACAATAACTCGGAACTGTCGCCCTACATACGCAATGTGGCACGTCGCGGACGACCCTTTGCTACCGGGACTAGTGGACTAAATCGTCAGCAACATGACCAACAGCTGAAAGGCATACGACCGTGTCGAGTACGCTTACAACGCTGTCGAGAACTGGAGGTGCTGATGAACAAGTCGCGTATGAAAAATACCAATCCCGAATGGCATTCCATGTCGTTGGGCGCGGAAAAGTGTGTGATCTGTGAGAAGTCGATTCGCTTTCAGATTCAGCATTATATTAAGCACCATGATGAGCTCTACATATCGCGTCTTCCACCCGGAATACTGCAGGATTTACGAGCGGGCTTTAACAATCGACCTTTTTATACCATACGTATTATGTACCACGTTCACATGGTCCACCATTGTCCGTTCTGCCAGAAGACGCTCAGTCTAACCAATGCAATGTGGTTGGAGCACTTTCTCCGGCACACCGGTGAATATCGTTATCAGTGCAGCCGTTGCCTAGCTCCACACTATCGAATAGCTAATGTTAAACATCATGTGGCCAATTGTGGTAAAAATGCCAAAATTATATTGCGTAGCAACCATAAGTATAGGAATCCGCAGCACATTCATGTCTGTCATTTATGTGATTTTGTGCAGCTATCACGCAAGAATCTAGAACGTCACTGGCAGCGCCAGCACGGTCTACAACCGAAATCTGTGGTGGGATTGGGACAGCAATTGGTGCTCTATCGTACTGATGGCGTACCGGTGGTGACATCAGAGAAAGAAGGTGAGAAGTTGCGTAAGCAGATGACATTAAACCAGGTTGTTGAAATTCCTGGAAAGAAGAAACAGACCGCGAAGAAAAAGGATAAGAAAACGGCTGCCAAGTTGTCATCGGTAGCAAAGTGGGAACAAGAGGAGCAGGTAGATCATCAGCTGGAGCAGGAGGGAATAGGAAGCGATCAGGAATTGAATAATGATAATGTTAGTATGGAGGGGATGGGCTCGATTAGCAGCAATATTGGTATGCCACCCACTGTGCCGGGCGAGGAACAGCTGCTAGTGATCAATGAATGCAAGCTGGAACGACTGCAGCAGCAAGAGGAAGATCTGGTGAATGTGGTAATGCAGCCAGAGGAGCTGCAACCGCAAGAAGAAACACTGGATGTGCAGCAGGATCTGCAAAGCTTGGCCTCTTCCATCACTAAAATGGAAGTATCCTTTGCAATTAACACTACACTAGATGATAATAATCTGTCGGGCATTGGCAGCGATGAAGAAGATGATCAGCAGCAGGAGCAAATGCAGGAGGAGTCTCAGCAAGTGCAGGAGGAATCTCAGCAAGCCCTGGAAGAGCCTCTGCAAGTGCAGGAGGAACCGCAGCAAGTGCAGGCGGAACCTGAGCAAGTGCAGGAGGAACCTGAGCAAGTGCAGAAGGAACCTCAGCAAGTGCAAGAGGAACCTGAGCAAGTGCAGGAGGAACCGCAGCAAGTGCAGGCGGAACCTGAGCAAGTGCAGGAGGAACCTCAGCAAGCGCTGGCGGAGGCTCAGCAAACGCTGCAAGAAGCTCATCAAGTTTTGGAGGAGGCTCAGCCAGTGCAGATGCAGCCTCAGCAAGAGGTGGTAGAGGCCCCCCAAGCGCTGAAGGAGCCTCAGCAAGAACAAATGGTTTCTCATCACAAACAGGAAGAACCTCTACAAAAGCAGAAGCTGCAAAATCAGAATGTTACTGATATAACGCAGTGCGATGACTGGATCGATCTGGATAATGACAGCTGTGACAGTAGTAGCCAAAAGAAGAGCCTATTCAGCACTTATAGCAATCTATGCAACAGACTGATGAGCAGTGCTAGCTCCGTGAACGGCAGTAGCAGTAGCGGTGCTGGCATCGGTGCCAGAGTAAGGATGGGTGGTGCTGGTGGCAGCAGCCAACAGAGCAAGTCCCCGGCTAGCAATTGCAGTGAGAGTGAAGTGCCTGATCCGAATGCAGAGTGTAAAGCAAGTGTTCCTAGTGTGAGAGCAAGTGGCAGTCCGCCGAGCAAACTGCCGACGGATAATTGTAGTGAGAGTGAAGTGTGTACGGGAAGTGATTCCACTATGGATGTACCCAGCTTAATGGATGTGCCCATTGAACCAGCTGCGGACAGTGCTGTAAGTGTTTCAGAAGATGTTCCCAGTGCAACAGTTGTTTCCACTATTATAAGTACTGGACGTCCTTTAATAAGCGTCCAAAATGTTGGCTATCGTTTGCATTCCACGCCCACACAGCACGTCGCCTACTATTGCCTAGCTGATGGCTGTACATTTCTATTCTCCAACGAGTTGGAAGGTCTCGAGAATCACTTTGCACGCGAACATCCGCTAATCGGCTGGAACGGTATCTGCTTCCATTGCCCATGGCGTGAGCAGCACCAACAGCAGAAGTTGAGCATCAGCGAAGAGCTGCGACATTTGGTGCTGCATCATATGGATAAGGCAACGGCGCCAATACTTTCAGCTGTTCCCCCTCCAGCTCCAGCTGAAGCACCAGTGCCTGAGCCTGAGCCTGAGCCTGAGCCTGAGCCAATTTTGCCCAAGTTACGTGTGCGTCGCTTTACTGGCGATCGCCTGGTCGAAGCTGAGGAAGAGGCGGCAGCAGCTATGGCAGCGGAGCAGCAGCTACAACAGACGGAAGAAGTGCAAAACTTTGGACTTGTCCATACCAACACTATGTTGCGGGATCTCTTGATTCATCCATCGCGTCCGCCAGCTGTGCAACAAGTGACTTCTGGAATGAATCCAACTCTAGTGCAGCCAGCAGCGGTTGTCAATCATCCATCCGAACTGAACTTGTCCATCAATCAGGTCTTCAGTTTGGTCAATCCAGCACTGATGCCACAAACGATCAGCAACAATGACTTTGTGCTCACCCAGAGCGTACCGCAGAATTTCGATGGCCAATCTCCGGCTGAGATAAACATATCTTTGCAAACCCACAATCCGGAGCCAGCACAACCTACAGTCGTAACAACAACAACAGCGACAAATCAGCGATCGAATCTGATCGCTGATCGATTCCGTTGCATGGCCCCCAATTGTAACTACTGCGCCCACACGGTCATGTGCATTCGTGAGCACATGAAATTCCATAGATATAGCTTTGGTAACTTGGATTATCTACGCTGTGCCTACTGTCCGCACGTGGCACGCGATGTCGATGATTATGTACAACATGGCGTTTTGGAGCATGGCTTGGCACAACGATCGGAATTGGTAGAGCCGGGTCAGGAGCGTAATTCGACATCGCAGCTGATACGCGATAAGCTTAATCAGCGTACCACATCGAGAATTACCACATCCGCCGTACCACAGAACGTTGAAGTAGTTCCAGCTAGAACTGCTGAAGCTGGCGTTGAGCATCCATCCTCTACCATGGCCAATGTTATTGAAGAGATCCTGAAATATACCGGAGATAAAGGTAGGTTGACAAAGCATGTATGTATGTTTTTAAGCAAGTATAATCATGTTCTTCTACTCTATGAGAAGCGGTTATAAAGGTTCGACTTGCCGAAGGTTTTATACCCTTGCAGTAATACTAAATATAAAATACATTTGGATTGCATACAAAAACCCTGATTTCAGCTGATTGTTCCTATGGCAGCTATACGCCCAACGTACGTTTCTTATACTCTTTGTGGCTGTGAATTAGATAGAATCAACTTAGTTGATGATCTGGGGGTCCGAATGGACCGAAAATTAAAATTTTCCGAACATATTTCTAATATGGTCAATAAAGCCATGGGTGTTCTTGGCTTTATTAAGAGGTGGTCTAAGGAGTTTGACGATCCTTATGTAACAAAGACCCTATATACATCACTTGTTCGTCCAATTGTGGAATACGGATCATGCGTATGGTGTCCCCAGTACACTACTCATAAAAAACACATTTACGAGGCCTTAACTGGGATGTAAACTTAAGACTTACTTCTTATGGCAGTAGACTTTTGTTGCTTAATTTACCATCTCTAGCTAACCGTTGAACCATGCTGGGTGTAGTATTTATTAATATCCTCATCCAAGGTGATATTGACAGTGTAGACCTAGTTAGCCGGCTACACTTCTCTGTCCCTTGTAGAATAACTAGAAATTATTTACCACTAACTCTTCCTTATTGTAGGGCGAATTATGCCCTTCACAATCCGTTTAGAGTATTATGCTCGGACTACAATAATCTATACTTTCTTATTTCTACAGCTTCCTCTGTTGCATGCCTAAAATTTGAAATCCTATCCTATCTTTCTAGACATTAAGTAATCTTTCCTCGCAAATCTTTCCTATCTTTAGTATTAATTTGCATGCCCGCGTTCTCTATTCGCGTTTCGAGTCGTACGTTCGGCGACTGTGCCCCTCGGTCGGTTGGGCTATTCGCTGTGGCTGGGATCCGCGCGTAACAAGCATCGGCTTGGTATTGCATGTACCACTTGATTATACATTCATCAACGTCCAAGAAAAAAAAAAAAAGAAACAACAACTGCGAAGCCATTTCCCTCAGTCACATATGAAACAGATATTGGATTCAGACTTGCGACTCCCATAGCAACAATTGATGTTCATCATAGACATGTTAGATGCGTTGCAAACGTCTGGCTAAAATTAATATACCCTCTGCAAGGGTATAAAAAACAGTTAAATCATAAATTGTTGTATCGATTTCTTAAACGGTCTTCAGATGATATGAAAAAAAGTAATGTTAGGCACGGATGTGTATGATATATATGAGTTATTATATCTACTGATTTATCAGTAATACTGATGCTGATTTTGAGACTCCTAGGGTTGTCTTATCTACAGATCTTAAGCATGTTTACCGATTCACTGATGTCAGTAACCACTAACTTTTTTTTTCGGAAAAGAATCATATTAGGCAAATATCGTGAGAACCATCAGGCAACCTTAAGTAGCAGTTCTACGAAACATGTGGTACATATGTATACACGCGCGAGATATGTATGTGCGCAGTGGGCATGCGTACACGCGCGCTTATCGCTTTGTTTGCCATAGGAGAGAAGCATGATAAAAAAAAAAAAAAAAAAAAACCGAATCCGTTCGTATGTATAGTAAATGTGTTATCTTGAGATGTTCTTATCAGTGAATACAGTTATGGGGTCATGAACGGATTAGCTATTTGTATTAAGTTTTTTTTTTTTTTTTAATTTATTTATTAAGGCATACGGGGAAATCTTGGAGCCCCTTTGTGTCCTTCTTTTCTATTTATTCAGCCCATTTGGCCGCGCCGGCTAACTATAGTTAGCTTTTTCTTAGTATTAAGTGTAATAGGAATGATTATAAATTAGTCAGTAATTATTTTGTTATTTCTTGCATTCTGCATTCAACAGACAATCAACTATTCGCCTGCCCCTACAAGGGTTGTAGCAGCGGCTCATTGAATGAGGACAACTTTGGGAATCATGTGTTCTACCACATGAGCAGCAACTTGAAGACCACGGCCCTAATAAAATGCAAGTTGTGTCCACAACAATTCGATGGTGCGTTTACACTGCGCGATCATTTGCTGCGCATGCACAAACGTCATAATTATTTCTGCAGCATTTGTCTAGAGACAACTGCAAATCCACGTCTAATGCTGCATCACATGCGCTCCACACATGCCGCCGAATTCCAGAAAAACAATTGTCAGCAACAATTTATCGATGTGCTGCCCTCAAGGGTACCCGAGAGTACGTCAGTCGCTGAAAAATGGTATGTAAGCGCAATTCAGCAACCGTACGGAGTCAAGCAACTGGAGGATTTTCTGTGTCGATTGATTGATGAAGTGCGATTGCGTCGCGAGGGTAGAAAACTGATCTATCGACCTAGTGAGCTGCGCCTGCTATTACGTACGAACCGCATACGCGTACCAAAGTTGGAGTGTGCCACGTGTCATATAAAGTCAGACAATATCAAGTTCTTCTATGGCCATCTACAGCAACATTTACGAACAGCTGTGCGTCTGGCCTATGATCAGGACACTGAATCTGGCCAGCAAAGCGGCGGAAATACGATTGGAACGGAACAAGCTCTGCAAACTATAGAGCTCTCATCGCAGGACGAGGATGATGAATATCCTGCCAATGTAAATACACCAGAATCTGATTTAGTTGCACAGCTGCCTAGCAAGCAAATTGTATTTACAACCCGCCACAAATATGTGCCCAGGGAAATGCGTTTTATCTGCAGTGTCATCGATTGTGGCGAACATTTGGCGTCAGAGATTGCACTGCGTCAGCATGTGACCATAAAACATTCGTATACAGAGTCCTATAAGTGCCCGCACTGTTCCATGAAGGAACAGAAGGTGGTGCTCGAGAAAATCCTCGAGCATTTGTCATATCACAAGCGATATCTGTATCAGTGTGGTGCATGCAATACGTTTAATCCGAAGCGACAGGTCATCGATCGACATATTCCCGAAAAGCATCCGGGACAGAATGTTAGTGTTATCATTCATAGGCGCAGCGTGGATGAGTCTACGCAGCAGATTCGCACAGAACAACGTTCGCTCAAGATAAGTAAGTTCTCAGTTTCAGTTCACTTAGATCAGTTCGATTAGCTCTATATATATATTAAAACTTTCTCTCATTACAGTTACTCAATTCCGCTACAACGAAGACATCTGGGTGTGCAACCTGTGCCAGATAACGCTGGCTAGAGAAGATCAAATGGTCGCACATGCCAAGCAGGTGCACAAAAGGACAACTCAATATCATTGTTCATACTGTGATGTCGGGGGCAACTATTTGGTCGGCCTTATTCAACATATGCGCCGTCATCATGCCGATAAACGAACACAGCCAATAACATGTTATCAGCCGATGCGAGTCAAGAATCGTCACACTCTCGGCTTCTATTGCAATCACTGTGAGGAGACATCGCATAATTATCAACGTATGCGTCAGCATATCGAGGTGGAACATAATGTGCGTTATCAGTACAAGTGTAGCCACTGCAATGTGAGCGATAGATTGGAACGATCCATAATGGGACATGCAATACAGAAGCATCCTGGACAGCCAGGTTTGGCTATGCAGCAATTTGAGCGTGTGGCCAACGAGCTGCTCGACAGTTATAACTGGGAGCTGGCTGCGAATATTGATATAGATTCTCCAATCAACAATAACGATAACCCAGTAGTTGCCAGCACTTCAACAACAGAAACAGATACAGCAGTTGCTGCTGTAGCAACGATTGATGATACTGAGCCGCCATTGGAAATGATTGAATTGATTTTGTCATCAGATGAAGAAGATTCAAATGAGCAACAGTGTCAAACGGTGCCCAGTTCTATAGACGGACAGGTATGACATTCTCCTCAAGTTGTCAAAATATTTATATATTTATATATATATATATTTCTTGTAGAAATCTGTTGAATACGCATGCACACACTGCCACGAGACATGCAGCGATGTGCGCGAGCTGCGCAACAAACACTGGGCCCAAAAGCATCCGGATCAACCGTTCTATTTCTGTGTACAACCGCAGCTATGTTGCCCACAGTGCTATGGATTTGTGGGCAATGCGAAGGCACTGCTGGAGGAGCATTTGCCCAAAGCGCATGCCATAATCAATCTGATAGCCTGCGATATACGTCATCTTAAGGAGTGTGCATATTGTGATCATGTGTATAACTCTTCAATGGATTTGGCCAAGCACATGTCAAATGAATCACATTTGCCCAACGATCTAAAGAATCTAAGCGATAGCGAACTGGATGCCTTGCTCTCTCTAAGCACTGGACGCAATGAGTACTATCAATGTGAAACATGTCGCATCATAGTGCCCACACAGGAGGCAATGATTAAACATATTCGTGTGATGCATAATCAGGCGCAGAGCACGCAGAGAGGTCATCAACTAAAGAATGAACTGGTCTATCATTGTCCGTTCTGCATATATGCCTCGTGCAGCGAGCTGACAACGCTGTGTCACATGCTCGATCATTACAAGAAATTCAGTCGCTGTCAATTCTGTCCGAAGCAGCTTGGCAATGGATTCGACATGTATATACAGCATTGTTATACATATCATCGCAACGAGGTGCATCGCTTCAAAGAGGTGCATCCGTATGCGGATCTCAAGAAATATCTCCAACAGGTGCTATATCAGTTCCACAACGGACTGATAATTAGCAAGAGCAGTTTACGTAGTACCCGGTACAATAATGAAAGCCAAATGCTGAACATGTACGAGGAGCTCATGCAAAAGGCCCAACAACCGCCGATACCACGCATCTTGATCTGCCAACGTCCACAGCAGCCGCAGCAGCAGCAGCAGGAGTCCGTCCCAGCTCGTATTATGCAGCGACGCAACACATTGAATCCGGGTAATCTATTGCAGGTGACGATGTCACAGCAGCCTGCCCAACAGCTGGCACCTAGGATGCAACTACAACCGGCGCTACCCGGGATTATTCAGCGTCGCAAGACGCTCTGTTTGGACAGCCCGCTGCAGCTGCAGCCCCAGCAAGCAATATTGCCACAACTACAGCCGCTGCAACATCAGCCACAACCCCAGCAACAACAGGCACCCCAGCAGCAACAACTGGCACCCCAGCAGCATCAGGCATCTCAGGAGCAAATTAAAGCAGTTCGCATTGTGCATCGACGCAAAACGCTCAATCCGGTCAACCTGGCAGAGCTGTCACAGCTAACGTTTTTAGGAAATTTTCAAACGCAGCAGCCTGTCCAGCTGCTGCCTGTCCAGCAGCAGCCACCACAAGAGCAGCCTCAAACGGCGCCACCTCGCATTCAGAAGCGCCGCAAGACTGTCAGCATAGACTACCTGCAACAGCAGCAGCAGCAACATCAACTCCCATCGCAGCAGCAACAGCCACCGCAGCAACAGCAGCAACAGCAACAAGCACAGCCAATACCACAGCAACAAACAGCACCAGCTCGTATTCAGAAGCGACGCAAGACTGTTAGTATAGACTGCCTGCAGCTGCAGCAGCAGCAACAGCAACTGCCATCGCAGCAACAGCAGCAGCAACAGCCACCGCAGCAACAGCAGCAGCAACAGCAACAAGCACAGCAACAAACGGCACCAGCTCGCATTCAGAAGCGACGCAAGACTGTTAGTATAGACTGCCTGCAGCTGCAACAGCAGCAACAGCTACCGCAGCAACAGCAGCAGCAACAGCCACCGCAGCAACAGCAACAAGCACATCAACAAACGGCACCAGCTCGCATTCAGAAGCGACGCAAGACTGTTAGTATAGACTGCCTGCAGCTGCAACAGCAGCAACAGCTACCGCAGCAACAGCAGCAGCAACAGCCACCGCAGCAACAGCAACAAGCACAGCAACAAACGGCACCAGCTCGCATTCAGAAGCGACCCCAAACTGTTAGTATAGACTACCTGCAACAGCAACAGCCGCCGCAGCAACAGCAGCAGCAACATCCACCGCAGCAACAGCAGCAGCAACAGCAACAAGTACAGCCACTACCACAGCAACAAACGGCACCAGCTCGCATTCAGCAGCGACGCAAGACAGTTAGTATAGACTGCCTGCAGCTGCAGCAGCAGCAGCAGCAACTGCAACTGCCATCGCAGCAACAGCAGCAGCAACAGCAACAAGCACAGCAACAAGCACAGCAACAAACTGCACCAGCTCGCATTCAGAAGCGACGCAAGACTGTTAGTATAGACTGCCTGCAGCTGCAGCAGCAGCAACAGCAACTGCCACCGCAGCAACAACAGCAGCAACAACAGCAGCAACAGCCACCGCAGCAACAGCAGCAGCAACAGCAACAGACGGCACCAGCTCGCATTCAGAAGCGACGCAAGACGCTCAATCCTGGCAACATGCCACAGCAGCAGCAGCAGCCTGAACAGGAGCAGGTGCTGCCGTCGCAGTTGAGAACATCTCGTGAAGCTACCTCAGCCTTCCAGGCGATGGTCTCCTCAAATCATGCTGATGCTCCAGTGCGTAATAACAAAGGCAGAGCTGCTTGGAGGATGACTTCGTTTACGGGCAGCAAACCAGCCACAACTCCAGCTACAAATCCTAATGAAAATTTGCACTCCATGCAACTCCCTAAAATGGTAATATCGGAAATTGGCAGCAGCGCCAACTCCACTGCTGCCGTCACTGAGAGCATTAAGAAAATTCTAGAGCCCAAAAGAAAGCGGAACAGCACCTATCTGGGGGAGTCCGACCAGCTTGACAATGCCAAACGCAAAAGAACGCATCAAGGTGGTGGTCCTAGAATCGATTAAAAGGAACAAGAAACAAAAAAACTAACTATAAACTATTTAGGAATGTAAATAGCAAAAAAAAAAAAAAAAAACTGTGAGCAAGTATTTAGTAATATATATACTAACTAAACGTGAGTGTTGAATTAAGCAACTTTAAGGACAAAAGCAAAAGAGAACAAGCAATTAAAGACAGTTTCATGTGAAAACTCAAATTGGATTTAAAATTTCACAATGAAATAAGAAAAGTGCCATAATCAGGAATACAAGATGAAATTCAAGCACTCAAAAAGGAAAACAAAAAAAAAAAAAAAAAACTCACAATGAAAACACACTAGATATGTATGTACTTTATATAACTTACACTGATATCGTAGTTTCTAAGTTCTATCCTAGATATATACACTAAGCATTTTTTTTTTTTCAGTATTTTGTCATGATCAACAAAGAAGATCTGGTAAAATTTATAACACCCCTAAGATATGTATAACAAATTAAACTGAAACAGATAAGAAAAAAAAAAGAAAAAAAAAAAAAAACATTTCTCCTACTCCCTCTCACTTTCGATTCTCTCGACAGGCATTATAATAGACCAGCTCATATGTGGGCGTGTCAGTGCGACCCAAACGCTTGGCCACATTGGCGCAACGCTGTCGATTGTGGTACTCGCAGGGCGTGGCATAAGTGATCAGTTCCCCATTGCGTCTGACACAGACGGGACGATAATAGCGGGGACAACTATATTCACAGCTGATCTCATTCTCACCAATGCCTGCGATATTGTCACCTGGTGGCTTCATTGGCGCTGGCCATGGTGCTGGCTCTTCCTTCTCCGGCTGTGACTCATCGTTCACATCTTCATCGTACTCTTCGTCATAATAATCGCCATCCTCATCATACTGATCCTCGACACTGTTGGCTCGCTGAAAGTAGATATCCTCGCTGCCTGCCGATGCGTAATTTTCATCTAGCTCAGCACCGGATGCTGCCGTCAGGGTCAGCACTAGCATCATCAATGCCACCAGATGACACATGGTTATGCTCGCTCGTATCTCTCGTGCTTCACTCTCGATCCGCAACAGTTTTATACGCTTTTTCCGTCAATTCTTTTTCCAACTGGCCCGGAACAGTTGTGCAAATAGCTTGCGATAGATAGAAAGAAAAAACAAGTCGAAACCACGAAATCCATGTTAGATAAATATTCAAATGTCAATCAAGGTCGGTCGTTCGAGCTTTCCTTCACTGAGAAAGCTGCCAAGCGGGTATACCCTACTAGAACCCACAACTGAAAAATCAGGCTTACTTATACTATATTTATTTTGTATATCACATAAGTTCTGTTGAAATTTAAGATGGTATTATTTTTAATCTATAATGATATATTTTTTTTTATCAAGTTAAATTGTTAAGCTTTTGTTGATCACTATAAGTCAGTTCTGTACATTAGCGATTAAGTGCAGGGTATAAAATTGTGTGTGTGTACACCCTGCAGATAAGTCTGTTTATATTCTCGAATATTTCGACTCTAAAGTTCACTGTAGATATATTTGTAAATTCACAAAAGTCTGATTAGTTCTTGTTACCGGCTTCCCATTCGAATCCAACATATACTTCCTCTTTTATATGTATATTTTCAAGGTACATTTCTGTTTCGTTTTCACGTATTTCCAGCTGAAAACAAACTGGAATCGGTTTCAATTTCAGCTACACCAAAACCAAAAATATATTATAGAAAATAAAACCAAAAATCTGATTAAAAATAAAATAGAAATTAAAAAAGTTTATTATACAAAAAGAAAACTGATATTTTTTATTCCATGACGAAACTATAAAATTGTCTAAATCACGGTTTTCAACCTTGACATTGCAACTGCCGTATAAAACCTACTGATATATTATAATGCTAAGCAAAAACAAGTGCTATAAATATATAAACTCTGCCGATAAGCCTTATCAGCTCAGCCAGCTCAAATCCAATCCATGTAGCCCTGCTCGTAGGCATGACGGACTACATTGAAAATCTGCAGACTTCCCTCATCGCCGGCAATCTGCAGCGACATCTGATGGAATGCGGCGCTGTGCATGTCTGTCTCGAAGAGATTGGACAATTTCTCGCAGTCCTCCTCGCTGCCGAGCAGCCATGGCATGAAGTGCATGCAGATCAGGACTCCATAGATGGCGTAACGCTTGAAATGCTCCTCAAAACGAGCGTAGCTAAAAAAGATATATGTATAGCATAGATATAGTAGAATCGAACACGATGGGATATTACCTGTAATCCTCGAGCAATTGCTTCAGTTGCTCCTCCGACAACTGATCACGATTACGCTGCAGCACCAGCTCCAGCATCTCATACATACGCGTATGATAGCGTCTCAAGAGTTTCGGAAAGATCTCGTTACGCTCTGCACTTGGTGTATTCATGTACAAAAAGAAACTGAGATCGATGGCAATGGTGCCATAGCGCATCTCCTGAAAATCGATCATCTTGATGTTATCCACCTGACCCAGCTGGTTCTCATGGAAGAGCACATTGTTGCGATTGAAATCGCCGTGCAGGAATGTTGCAAAGTCGCTGTCGAGCGATGTGGTGCGTATATTCTCGAGCATCTGCAGCGGATCGGCAAAATACTTGGCACGCATACGTTCCAAGGCATTCGAGAAGCCGCTGTCCTGCGTCAGTTGCTCACGCTGACGATCGTAGAACTCGTAGAAGCGATCGAAGGCGGCACGATAGAAAGCCGCATAGAGATTCGATTGCCCAGCCTCGAATATGAAAGGCAACTCGACGAGTCCGGCGCGCAGACGTTCGTACACCTGCGGCTGCAGGATACGTGTGGCATGGCCCAGCGCATGGAAGGGACCCAAGACATTACACATGGCCTCCAACTGATCAATGCGTAGCGTCAATCTCGGACCCAGCTCATAGCCGGCCGGCTTTAGATGCTGCAGCGCCAGCACAGACTCGCGATCCTCACTGAGATCTGTGCAGAGATAATTATACAATATTTGGAGGCAACAACTGTGCATATGAACTCACCCTTCACCAGGCCAAACTTGGCACAATAGGCACGCGGCACGAACTCATCCACCACAAATGTTTCCAGTTTGCTGCCGCGCAGCAGTTGCTCGTAGGCCGGCAGCAGTTCGGCATAGAGGAAGACCTCGTTGGCAAACTGAGTGTAGGATTTACTTGACTCACGGAACTCGGGGCTGCCCTTCATGAACTTAACCAGCACCAGCTCCTTCTTGTCACTAAAAAGCAGCGTATAATATAAAATATAATTATATACAGAACTCAACTCGACTTACTTGCCAGCTAGTTTTAGATCTAGCTCGATGGTGTACAGTGCAGACATGAAGCCATCCAGCCCATTGGAGCACTCGACTCGATGTGCCACCAGTGAAGCATCTTTTCCGAAATATTTAAATATATCATAGACCAAATGGCGCTCAATGTAATCCAATTGTTGCTGCTTCGTCGACATGTTGATCTGTACAATACGCAATACGCTGTGCAGTTGCGGACGGGTTAATTGAGTTAAATTATCTAAAGTACACGTATGTTCCTCTGAAATTTCTTATCTAAATCTACATTCTCTATATTTTCGTTATTGTTTTTTTCTTTTTTCAGCTTTCTAGGCAAACAAGTGTGTATGATCTGTTATCGGTATCAGTCGTTGTTATTGTTATCGTTTGAATTAGGTTAACCGGTTCGCGCAGTGCATGGTGTGAAGCGCAAGCAAGGTTGCATTGTCTCTTTACATTGCAAACTTCAAAACGTCACAGCTTACGCTTTGGTAGGCATGACATGCTAGCCAATTGTAAATTTTATCGCTATCGAAATCACTTTTAATGTTTTACAGCGCGTTGCACATTTGTCATTCACTGGAAGTGCAGTTACTGGGGAACTGAGAGGAAAATCACATCTGTGATAACAGTCTGTTAAGTGTTGTTGTTTCCCCTACATTGCAAGCAGTGCAGTCGATGTCTGTTAGCGAAAAAGCAAGCAGTGCACTCATTTCGGTTAACGGCATTTTTTAAATAAATTATTTTGAAATTTCCAAAAAACGAGCATGTCTAGCATCGTTCGGTATTTTTAAATGAATTTAGTTATTTTCTTTTCGCTGTGATGACAAATGCAAAATAAAATGAATTTGTATTCCTTAGTAAGCAAAAGTAGTATTTTTATTCGATTTTCATGCATGACACTGACAGACTCTCGATACATATCGCTGCATCGATATATCGTATGCTAGCAAGCAAATATTGCCAGCCCTGTGCTCTGGTGAAGTTAAAAAAATAAAACAAACTGCTCAAAAACGAAAATTGAAAAGTAAAGTTTTGCAAAATCGAATATTATTATGTGTGAATGCAGCAGCATATTAAGCGTGACTCTATGCATTTGTTTGAAGAAATAGCATTTTCGTAGCACGGTACTTCGGGTGTGTGTGTCTGTTGTGGGTGTAGTGTTGTCAGTCAGCTTATAATTTAAAAAATATGTGTTGAGGCATAATGAGAAGCGTCGTATTTCGCCTGCTCAACAGTAGAATTTCTTAAATATATATGTGCATGTATGTATCGGGGCATTTGGAGGTTCTTTGACAACAGCAGCAGCATCCAAAACCAAATAATAAAATCAAAACAAGCAATATCAAAGTGGCAGCAATGCAGCAACATGCGTGTATGTGTGTGTGTGTGTGTGTTCCTCTGAGCGCAGCGAAAAGCATCTACAAAGCAAGTGAAGAAATAAACGTGCTGGAATAATACAAACGAAGAAAACGATATATAACACTGTCACATTGCTGTGGCGTTTAACAACACTGTTCGCAGTATTTTCTCACATTTTCAACGCCTCTGGTATTTTTGTATTTTTCGTATTTTCTTATTTCTCTTCATTTTCGTTTTGCTCTTTGGTACGTTCAGACGTGAGCGCGCGTTTTTCGCTGTCCTCGTCGTCGCTGTCTCCGTCGTCGTCTTTTCGTCGTGGTTTCGTCGCGTTATGTGTGACAACAAACAAATATCAAAGCTATAGAATACAGCAGCAGCAATAACAACAACAACAACACAAGCGAAATACAACAAGTATAAGCATATGTACATACACCTTAAGTTAAATCGCTCGTTTTGCTACCTTTTTTTTTGTGTCGTTTTTCTTGCGCATGGTTCGAACGCTGCAGCAGCAGCAAAAAGGTTGGTGAAAAAAAAAGACTTCGTCGGCCTGTTCTCGTTATCGGCTGTCGTCGCGCCGTTCCACCGTTATACGAGGAGCTGTGTGTGCGTGTATGTGTGTGTGTGTGTGCATTATTTTTTGTTATTGTGCTTCTGTATTTTTTTTGTTGTTTTTCTCTTCAAATAGAAAACTAAAACTTAAAAGTGCATCGTTACAAAAAAAAAAAATGTCTCAAAAACTTATCGAAAAATAATCGTTGTCTAGCTTTCGTTGTCTTTTTTGCTCTTCTTTTTTTTGTGAGCATTTTTTTATACTTTGCTGCTCCGCCTCCGCCGCTGTTGCGACGCGCTCTTTTGTTAGCCGCAGCGTCGTCGTCGTCGTCGCCGCCGTCACCGTCGCATTTTGTTGCTTGTGTATGCGAGTGTGCGACAGCATTTTTTTTATGTGTGTGTGTGTGCTCTAAAGTTTATTGTTAAATATGTTTTAATATTTTGTTTCTCTCTCTCATCCTCTGTCTGTATGTACCTACGTATACTTGAAAAAAAAAAAAACGTTTTTAGCAGCAGCATCAACAACAACAAAATACCAAAAAGAAAATAAGCAAAAGCAATTTTATATGCATACATACGTATGTATATACATATATGCGTGTGCGTGTGTGCTGTATGAGCGCTTCTCTCTGTGTGTGTAAGCAGAAGCAATAGCGCAGGAGAAGCAGAAGCAGAGCGTCGTCGTCGTCTTTTGCTTCAAGTGAAACATGTTTTTAGCGACAACAAAAACAACTTCGAAACGCCAACTGCAACTGCATCAACAAAATTTACAACATTTTGAAAAGCAACAATAACAGCAACAACAACCAACATCAGGCAAATGTAAGTTTTGTATTTCGTTGTATATATGTGCACACAAGTATGTGTGCATATGTGTGTGTGTGCATACATATATTTGTAGGTCCAGTTGAGCCTCAGCCAGCATCAAAATTTGTTTGGTTATGTTGAAGGCGGCGATGCCGCTGCTGGCGTCAACGTCTCTGTCGGCGTTGCCACTGTGTTACATTTTGCGCGCATACGGTGGCAGCGCTGCCACCGTGCCAGGCCCAAACATATTGGATTTGCCGGCATTTTCTCTTGTGCACTTCTGTTTCTGATTGGAAGAAGGCATGTGGTTTTGCGGTTTGTCTGTGTGTGTGTGTATTTGTCTGATGTGTGCTCGCCAGGTAGCAGCGCATCAAACACACACGCACACTCACACATAGAGAGACAAAAGCATGCACTGGTGTAGTACATGTGCACAATGCTGGCAAAAGGCAAACAAGAATTTGAAAAAGCCATTGACGCCGTCAGAGCAGAGCTATCAGCAGCAATGCAGCAGCGGACGGACGGACGTACGAACGACTGAGCGGCAGCGCAGCGTCATTGAAGTTAAAACAGCAACACACAAACAGACGCACGCACACACACACACAGGCATACACAGTTTCATAGGTAGACGGCCATGTACAGCTACAGCCAGGCTGGCTGGCGGCGCTCTCACACTGCTGCTCCCCTCACTCTCTCTCTCTCTCGTATATTCTCTTTGGTTTGCTCACTCTCTTGCGCTGCCTGCCGCGCTAGCGTTAACGACGCATAGTCTGCACAAAGAGCGAACAGCGACGCTGACAGCGCTGCTTTCAATTGTATGCTTTTTGTTAATGTGCAAACTGTTAATTGAATCGAAATTAGTAAAAAGTGAATAGTTTAATTGATAAATTAAAGTGCGCATATGTTTAACTGGCTGATAAGCCAGTCTCTCTCTCTCTTTCTCTGCTGCTGCACTTTGTTGTTATAACAAATTCACCAACAATATCAACAGAAGCAGCGAAGAGCAACAGCAACAACAACAGCGGCAGCAGCAGCGACTCCGCATGTCAATTCTAGCATTGAGAGCGAGAGCGCAAGCTAAGCGCGCATTCTTTCTCACGCGCTGTTCGCGCTGTTCACTTGAAACAGAAATTTCAACAACGTCGCATCGTCCGCCGACTGCCGGCGCAGCAGCAGCAGCAGCAGCGTCGAAGGAAAGCAGATGCAGAGCCAGAGCCTCTCCCTTTCACTCAGACTCTCGCGTGTTCTGTGTGTGTGCGCTCGCTCTTCTCTCTCTCTTTGGCATGTCTTTTGTGGCTTTTGTCCTCCTGCTGCTGCGCTTGGCCAACATCAACAGCTGGACAGGCAGCGGGCGCCAGCAGAGCAGCAGCTGTTTGGGCAGGCAGAGGAATTGAACGAACGAACGATATGCGTCGACGACGATTCGTTCAGTTGGGTCATTGCCTCTGCCCTTGTGACGCGTGCCGCGTGCGCTCGCTCCCTCGTGTCGCTGCTGCTGCGTGAGTGAGTGAGTGAATGAGTGTGTGTGTGTGGGTGTGGGTGTGGGTGTGTTAGTGTGTTGCTATCGCTTAATTTACTGTTGCCGCCGCCGCCGCTGTTGCACTTTATTTGTCCTTGCTCTTTGTTTATTCATTTGCCTATTGTTATTGTTGTTGTAGTTCATTTTGTTATTTTTATTGTCGGGTTCTTGGAAAAACATGCACGCAAACGATACTTTTCCACATAAACATAAACAAAAACAAGCGCAAAACAACTGCAATAAGCAGGTGCATCTGCACTACAAACGATTCCATTGAATTTAGAAAACTAAATATAATATTAACAATGTTTATTTATTTATTTATTGTTTACATTCACATTTCCCTTCTTCAAATTGCGAGGATAAACAATAAAATTATAAGCAAGGCTTTTCGTTTTACGATATTTATAATATCTCGTTAAAAAATTCTGCCTTGACCTTGACCTGCTGTTGCTGCAGGTTTCATCCTGTCTGGAATTTATTTTGGTTTATATTATATGCGTAACACATAAGCAATAACAATGTGTTATCGATAAGTTCAGTGGTTTGCGCGATCCTAATAACCTACAAAGTTATCGAAAAGTGCATGCACTGTTATGCTAACATATTGCAGCGCTGTTATAACACTTGCTTAACAGAGACAGAGACGCAGGCTAATGTGACTCCCTTTTCTACTACTATTGTAGTTATTTGTTATTATTGTTTTGCTGCGCCGACAATAGAAGCGCAGATTAGTTAAATGCGTTTTAAAAACAATTTCATTGGCGGTGGTTTTTTTTTTTTTTTTTTTGTCTTTTTATTGCGCAGCAAACGCGATGACGACGCTGCCAAATCAAATAACACAGACAACAACGACACAAAAGCAACAGCGAAGTAGCAGCAAAAACACGTGAGTCTGTGGGTGGAGACAGAGAGATGTAGAGCGGGAGAGAGAGAAAGGGAAACAGGGAAGATGATTGGAAAGAGAGTGCTGCATGCACTAGGGATGGGAGAGAGAGAGAGATGGGTGCAAGAAGGGGTAACGCGCGCTCAATCACACGAAGAGCATTCACAATAAAGTCGACAGCGCAGCAGCGCGCGTTACACGTGCTGCCATCATCGTCGTCGTCAGCGTCGCAGTCGCAGTCGGCAATTTGGTGGGTGGCGCTGACTGGAACTGCGCTTTGCTCAGTCATTGTCATAGGCTGTGGCTGGTGGGAAGGAGGTGAAAGTAATTCAATAATAAAATTGAATTGCAACAACAACAAGAAGAAGAGAACTACGTAATTTATTTTGTTGTGTTATTATTCTAATCACTAATAGAGCCGGCAGAGCGTAAGATAAGGGACAAGAAGGAGAGAGACAGATAGAGAGAGAGAGAGAGCACAGTCGATTGCAAGCACGCATGCACTTGTGTGCGTATGTGTGTGAGCCTATGTGTGTGTGTGCTTATGTCTGTCTGCCTAAGTGCGAAATATACCGCAATAATAACAACAATAACGGCAATAACAATATAAACAACATTCTTGAAAAGTCGCAATTTCGTTGTGCAGCAAAAGAGAGTGAGAGAGGGAAAGAGAGAGAGCGCGCGAGTCGGAAATATCTAATTGGAATTTATACTGCAGCAAAGGCAACCGCATGATCATTTAACATTGTTGTAGCTGCTGCGCCTCTGCTGCTGCTACTGCTGCTGCTGCTGCTGGCAATTTCAATGCCACTGCCAAAGCTCAAAATAACGCCTTGTCGACGGCGCGTCGTCGTCGTCGTCATTGATGAACGCACACGCAAGCGCACAACAAACATGCAAGCAGAAGCAGCGCTGCTGCTGCTGCAGTGACGTCGTCGCCAGCGCCAGAAGAGCGCATTAGTGCTGTGCGTCGGTTTTGTTATTGTTGACATTCGCGCGCTGTAAGACTAATACGTGGGGGGAGAGAGAGAGCGCGCGGCAGGTGTTGCCAATTCGATATTATTCGCATATCGATTAACGATAAGTATATATTTTTCAGGGCTGCCATTTCAGGGCTAAGGCAACACAAAGGCTTGTTGTCGTTGTTGTTGTTGTTGTTGCTGTTGATGTGTTTGCCGCTGCTTCTGCTTCTTCGCATCGTTTAATTAATGCTTATTATTTGTGCTATTGCGTTTTGGGCAAAAAAGCAAGCAATTTTTTTGTTGTTTATTTTTTATTATTATTGCGTTGACGTTGACCTTGTGTGTTTAGCAAGCAAAGAGGAACCAGAAGCCGCAGTCGCGTCGCGACGTCAACGACAGTCGTCGACACAAAAGCGCAAACAAAGCTTGCGCGAATTGTGGTCTGGTTTTTGTTTTATTTTTCCTTGTTTTTGTTTTTCTTCATTCTTCTTTCTGTTTTTTTTTTTTTTATTTTTTTTTGTCTCTTTTTTTCGGTGAGGGGCAACAGCGACTGCGCCGCCGAATTCGTTGCGGCGAAATCGGTCATTGAACTTTGAACCAAACAAAAGAAAAAACAAAAATACAAATTGAGAGAGTGTGTAGTGTAATGAACGAGGCGAGAATGTAAATTGCGATTGTGTGAGTGCGTGTGCGTGTGCGAGTGCGAGCATTTGCCTTTGTGCTTGTATTTGTGCCAGCGGGCATTTTGTTACGCACTTAACCGAAAAAAAGAAAGCATTTCATATTCTTCGCTCCCTCTCTCTTTCTCTGTCTACCTTTCATTCGCAAAAAAAGAAAATGCTTTCAAAAGCGCAAAAAATTTTATTGTTGTCGTTTTTATTTTGTGGCTAATCAGCAAAAGCAGCAGCGCGCACCGAAAACGCCTACAAAGTATTTTTAGTACCTAAAAACCAAGAAACGGGAACACACTCACACACCAGCATACACGCAGAGAGAGGGCGAGAGAGAGAGTGAGTTTGTATGTGTGAGAGTGAGATACACGCACAATATGCCAATAATTTAAATGTATTTTTGCTGTAGAGTCGCCCACATGTTGCGCAAAAGGCTTTTACGCCATTTATTTATTCACAATTATGCATGTGTATGTGTTTGTATGCTCATACATTTTAATGTTTTTAATTGCATATGAACTTATTTAATAAAAGCCAAAAAGCAGACAATTGTTTAAAAAATATGCGAGCATAAAGAAAAAAATTTCAAGTTGAATTTGGGTCACGCATGACGCGTGCGTGCGTGCCCGCATTGTTGAGAGAGTGTGGGTGAGACTGGGCGAGCGAGAGAGAGAGAGCGAGAGAGAGTGATAGACAGATAGTCAGCAGCTGGTGGCAAGGCGTTGCGAGAGCAGAGCGAAAGCATAGGCACGCGCTCACGCTGCTCTGACGTCAAACGGCGCTGTGTGCGTGTGTGTGTGTGTGAGAGATGGGGGATCGCAAAGTTTTCCTTTAGTTTTTGGAAACAAATGCAGGAACAAGCAGGCAGGCAGTCTATGGTGGGGTGTGGTAACACTGGCTAAAGTGAAGTGCGGTAAGGTGAGCTCTGTCTGTGTGTGTGTGTGTGATTGAGCGACCACCCACCAAAACGCAGAGTTGCCAGCTGCGCATGAAATTTAATTGGCGCGGCGTCGGCGTCGTCGTCGCCATCGTGTGGGATTCTGTGCGTGGGGGCCGCAGCAGCTGCTTGTGCTGCCACCGGCGCTGCCGCCGACGCAGCTACTGCTGTTCTGCTGCTGCTGCCGGGGCATTTGATTTTGTTCTTAGACCAAAAATAAATTATGATGCATGCAAAAGTTGTTGCTGCCTGGCTAAAAATACAAGCACGCACGCACACACATTCACACACGCCCATACATTATGTACACACTGGCTGATTGCTTGGGACATTTGTGACGTCACATTTACGATCGCGCTCTCGCTCTGCCGGCCGGCCGGTCACAAGCTCAACTCGTGCACTTGATAAGGCAACACTAGTTGCTGACTGACTGATGCCGCGCATTGCTTTGATTTTGATGGATGACCAAGTGTGTGAGAAAGTGTGTGTGTGTGTGTGTGTGTGTGTGTTTTTTTTTTTTTTTATATATTAGAGCGTTCACGGGAAAAATCATAAAAAGACACCGTCCTAGTGACGGTAGTGTGGGACATGCACCCACTAAAAAACCCGCTCACGAAACGCTCTTCCTACGGCTCGTTTTGTGTTACCCCTTGCGGCACCACTCCTAAAGTATAAATCTTCGCAAGGGATCGAGCTAGCCCTGTGGTGGCTCTACCTGGTTATTGGCTGCTGCGAAGGAGAGTTTCGCAGTCTTTCTAGCCTACGCTGCTCTACCATAATGCACACACACATTTGCTTCATGCATTCCCAGTTTTCTGGGGTCTCTAGCATAAGCCCTATAATATTTGCTGGACTAATATTAGCTCCTAAGCGTCTATTGACGATTTCCCGTTCGTTCGTGTAATAAGGGCAGTGGAAGAAAATGTGTTCCACAGTCTCATCGTCTCCATTGCAAAGATAGCACACAGTTTCAGGATCATGGCCGTACTTGTTCAGATAGCGCCTGAAACAACCATGTCCTGTAAGAAACTGGGTCATATAGTAGTCCACTTGTCCGTGTCTTCTTCTGACCCACACTTCTATATTCCGCACCAGTCGGTGTGTCCACCTCCCGCTGTTTGTTGCATCCCATCTTTGCTGCCAATCCCTGATGAACTTACCTTCATCGTAAGCAGTAGGAGTTTGGCTGTGCCTCTTATTATATTGCGCTTGGTACTCTAGCGCGATCAAGTCAGCCGGCATTATGCCTGCTAGAACTTGGATGGCATCACCGGATACCGTCCGGAAAGCGCTGCAGACTCTTTGGCCGCTACGCCTCACTACAGCATTGTAGTGTCGGGCGTAAGTTGTCCTGCCAAGCGCTGATGCCCATATAGGGGCTGCATACATTAACACCGATAGGGTGACACGTGATACGAGTGACCGTATCACTTGCCTTGGGCCCCCGATGTTTGGCATTACTCTTGCGAGTGCCATTTGTACCCTGGCTGCTTTTTCGCTCATTGCGATAATATTCGCCTTAAAGCTCAGCCTGGCGTCTATGAGTATGCCTAGGTACTTTATTGTAGCGCCCGTTCGGATATTGAATCCGTCAATACTGAGCGTCACATCCTCAAGTTTCTTTCTACTTGAGATGAGAACCGCCTCAGTTTTTTCCCCGGCTAATCTTAAGTCGTGCTCGGTCAGCCACTGCTTTATCCTTTGCGTGGCATCGGTGCTGTTGTCTTTCACCTCCGCCAGGTGCTTTCCAACTATGATGACAGCAATATCATCAGCATATCCGATGATCTTAACTTCATCCCTTAGTGGAAGGCGTAATACCCCATCATATACAATGTTCCACAGGAGCGGTCCAAGAACCGATCCTTGCGGAACGCCGCCTGTAACTTGGTATTGTTTTCGCCCTTTCTCAGTGTCGTACACAAGTGTACGGTCACTTAGATAGCTACCGACAATGCTTAACAAGTATCGAGGCGTGTTGAGGTTACGCAGCGCCTGCATGATATGTTGCCAACTCACCGAGTTAAAGGCATTTTTGATATCAAGGGTAATAATAGCGCAGTACTTTTTCTGGCCTCCTCGCCACCTATCTCCTGCTATTGCTTCTTCAGCAATCTGCTTAACCCTACTGATCGCGTCTACTGTAGACCTATTTCTCCTAAAACCGTATTGGTCATCCGATAGACCACCTACTTCCTCTACGAAGGTGCTAAGCCTGCTAGCTACTACTTTTTCTAACATTTTCCCCATTGTGTCTATCATACAGAGTGGTCTGTATGAACTGGCAACGCCTGGCAGTTTGTTACCTTTTGGTATTAGTACCAGTCTTTGTCTTTTCCAGATTTTCGGAAAAGTCCCTGTCTGTATACACTCTGTGTATACTTCTGCAAACAGGGTGGGGTTCTCTTCTACCGCTATCTTCAATACCTTGTTGGGTACTACATCTAGTCCCGGCGCCTTGTTGTTCGCGAAAGTCTTAGCTATCTCTAAAACCTCCTCAGCATCTACATCTACTTGGAATCTACTCGTCTCATCCGTCCAAACATCAGTAGGTTCATTATGTTGATTCCCCTGTGTTGGGAAAAGGGTTTCAACAATCGTGCGCAAGAGTTGTGGGCAAGCCGGAACGTTTGCTCGTTGTCCTTTTATCTTGCTCATTACAGCCTTATATGCCCCACCCCAAGGGTTGGTGTTCATACCATCACGCAGGGTGTTAAAGTGCGATGCTTTGCTTAGTTTTATCGCTTTCTTTAATTCCCTTTTTGCGTCCTTGAAATGCGATCTGAGGGTTTCCCGTTGCTCCTCATCTCTACATCGGCATAGGGTTCTTCTAGCTCGTATGCATTTACGTCTAGACTCCGCGATCTCGTGGCTCCACCAAAAGGCTGGCTTCCATTTCGGGCCACCTTTGGATTTCCTCGCCATAGAGGCGTCGCAGGCAGAAGTCAGTAGGTTGGAAAGTGATGTTGCCTTCGCATCAGAGGTATTACCATGCAGAAGGGCGCCATTGTGCTGCTCTGTGATGAGGTATCTGAGGGTGCCCTCATCCAGAGTGTCTTCTTTCCAACCATTGTTTACTGTTTCTTGCGTGCTTCTGCTGCGGTGTCTATCTACACTCATTAATATGGCTCTATGGTCACTATGAGTGTAGATATCACTTACTTGCCACGTAATCGTTCTACTTATGCAAGAGCTGGCGAAGGATATGTCAACGATTGACGTCCTGCCATTTCGCTCAAAGGTGCTTATATTTCCTGTGTTAAGCAGCACCGCATCTAATAGAGAAAAGGCTGTAATGACTGCCTGGCCTCTTGCATTTGTGAGGCGACTGCCCCATTCGGCAGCCCAGGCATTAAAGTCCCCACC
The DNA here is from genome assembly GCA_018904105.1 of Zaprionus tsacasi. Classification (NCBI taxonomy): domain Eukaryota; kingdom Metazoa; phylum Arthropoda; class Insecta; order Diptera; family Drosophilidae; genus Zaprionus; species Zaprionus tsacasi. The sequence continues at coordinate 11,117,919 of JAEIFR010000001.1, read as the reverse complement.
TATGATGTTTGGACGACTAGCTCTATAATGAGTTCCTATATTGTCTAGGGCCCTATCGTAGTCGTACATTTCCAAGCTTGGTGGTAAATAGCAGCTGTAAAAGTGTACACCAGCTATTTTTGCCCTAGCGAAATGCACTTCAGTGGTCAGCGGTTTATCGTCAATGGGCTTGCTTCCACATGCCCAGATCGCCGCTTTACCAGTTTTGTCACTAACCCAGTTTGCTGTAGCTAGGTTTTTGTATTGTTCACTGATTAGAACAACGTCTATACCTTCTTCAAAGCAGGTTTGCGTCAAGAGGTCTTGAGCTGCCTCGCAATGATTTAGGTTTATCTGCAGGACCTTAATTATTAGTCTTTTTGACTGCGTCCTGGAAAGCTAGACAGTTTTTGCTGCCCACAATATGATCTACGTCTCGCCGCTTTTGGTCTTTGCAGACCGCACAGCAAGCCGTAGCTTTGCACATTTTAATTTTGTGCCCCTTTTGTCCGCATTTTATGCAGCACTCCGTTCTGTTTTCCGTGCTGGTACACGTGCGGGACATATGTCCATAGTGCCAGCACTTAAAACACTTTAGGGTGTTGGTTTTCAGCCTAACCCTACAGCGAACCCAACCTATCCTGATGTGCCCCCTTTCTATGGCCCTATTGGCCACTTCTACCGGCACCTTGAGAAGAGCTGTTTGGGTCTCCCCAAAAGACTTACGCAGGCTCTTCACTATCTCGCCCAGCTTTCTACCCTCTCCTATTTGCTGCTGGGCCGCCTCTATGATATCATCCCTAGTGGTGATCTCATCTATGTCCCTCACCTCCAAAAACACTTCTTTCGTAAGTGTTCTTGCGGTTGCCTTATCTCCTAGGACTTGCTGTACAGCTACCTCGTAGTTCTGCGGCTCCGCACTAGGTTTCTTCTTAAGTTGAAGGAGCAAGTCACCTCCTTGCGTCCTTCGTATTTTAGTGACGTTTTCACCAAGGGCCTTTAGCGCATCATTCCCCTTTATGGTGCGGAGAATGTCTGCATAAGACGTGTCGCCTTTTGTAGACACGATTATAGCATCGGGTCTACCGGCGACCTTCTTTGTTTTTGGCACCTTACGGGTCACTTTTGTCCACCCTTCCTTCTTCGGTGGCCTATTCGGTGTCCCTTCTTTGGTTGCCTTAGCAACCTTGGGCCTGTTCGCCTGCTCTATTGGCTTTCCCCGGTTAGCCTCTTTCACAGGTTTTCCCTGTTCAGCTCTTTGTGCCTTGGATGGCAGTTTAGCTGCAGTCGGGCTGACCCTTTTGGAGGTCGTCCTGTTTGCCCCAGATGGCTCCAAGTGACGACGTTTTTTTGGAGGAGTGCGCCTTGTTCTAGGTGAACTCTCCCTAGGTCTCTTCGGGGTATCGGCCGTAGGTACTACCTGACGGACCTTATGTCCTTCAGATAGCACTCTCATTTTTCGGCTAGCACTGTTACACAGTGCCTTCATTTTACCAAAGGTATCCTTCATACCCTGATTGATATGCCGGACACCTTTGTCGTTCACCATCTCAAGCACTTGCTCAATTAGAATTGAGAGCTGGTTGAGCTCAGTGACGTCTTCCACCTGGCTATTGTCTTTCGGTGGGGATCTTGCTGGCGCTTCTGTCTCTTTTTCGACCATTGGGGTTGGTCTTTTTGAGACTGCCTGCTGTGCTGTTTGTCCCACAGGGGATCTAGCCATTTTTGTGCTCTTCCTGAAGAAGGCACTTTCATCTTCTCCATTCTTATTTATAGTGGAGGGGAGTTCCTCCACGCTGTTTACTCTGTCTATACCAGAGTTGTTGTTGCTTGCGATGTTATCTGCAACGGTGGCCAAGTTTCCCACCACCGAGGCATTGCGGTCGCTGGATATCGACGACGGGGGGCCCGCTTGCTCGCCCCTTCCAGTCGCCGGCACTGGGGATCCGACCCCCTGCACCGTAACAGTATTCCTTAAAGGACCTACCATTTTGATTTTATGTAATCACACATGCGGTTGTTAAAGTCTACCCGCAAAAGACTCGCCTTCTCGCATTTTTCAGCCTTTGAGCAGGTGTTCGCGGACTGTCCAAGGGATACCTGGTCATTTGACCGGCGGTTGCAAGCTGCTTGCCCTTCTCCGAAAGGAATCGACCCGGCCACAACTAAAGTGGCACAACGGAGTCTTTCCACCTCCCTGGCGCCTTTTGGAGAAGGGCCATCCCCGTTTGCCCCTTTAATCGCCTCGTACGATCAGCGGTGACTTACTGAGGTGGTATTCTAGGACCCGCCACCACACGGGTGTGTGTGTGTGTGTGTGTGTGTGTGTGTGTGTGTGTGTGTGTGTGTGTGTGTGTGTGTGTGTGTGTGTGTGTGTGTGTGTGTTGATGGTTGCACAGTGTTCAGAGTTTACTGTGGGAGAGAGAGAGAGGGACTGAGATGCCATTTGAATGTCGTCGCCGTGACGCATCGACCAAATGGTTTTTTCTTCCTTTATTTTATTTTTTTTTTTGCACCGTGTGAATCAGAAAATCAGCAAGAATCATTCAGTGAGACATGCTAACGGGTAAAGGAGAGGAGGAGTATGGGAAGGGAAGAGAGGGAAACTGGTTTTTTTGGGCTTGCACTGACTGAACTTGCCGGCAAATGTGAGTAATGTGTGCTTTGTTGTTGTTGTTGATTTTTTTATTGCAACAATGTGGCAACTCTCGTCGCGCTGGTGTTGCTCATTTGCATGGCAACAACCATGCGGAGACGTAGAGCGCAAAACAAATGCCAAAATATGTCAGAACAACAACAATAACAAAAATAAAAACAATAAAAGCGGCAAACAGTTAAAAAGCTTTGCAGCCACTTTCACCACTGTGAATGTTATATAGTATATATGTATGTGTGTGTTTGAATGTTTGCCCGTGTGTATGTGTGTGTTTCGAGGGCTGACCGAGCTAAATAAGTTGACTGTTAAGCTCATTAAAACATTTGCGCAACTAATTAAAAGGCACAAATGTTGACTTGGCAACAAAACACAACACAAAACAACACAACAGGCGCTTAACAGCTGCTGTTGCTGTCGCTAGAGCCGACGTCGCTGCATTACATAGCACGTAGCTTCAAGTCAGTCAGTCAGCAACGCCTGCCAAGCTGCGCTTTCTACTATGCCTCTACCCCCCTCCCTACCCATGTGTGTGTGTGTGTGTGTGTGTGTGTGTGTGTGTGTGTGTGTGTTGATGGTTGCACAGTGTTCAGAGTTTACTGTGGGAGAGAGAGAGAGGGACTGAGATGCCATTTGAATGTCGTCGCCGTGACGCATCGACCAAATGGTTTTTTCTTCCTTTATTTTATTTTTTTTTTTTTGCACCGTGTGAATCAGAAAATCAGCAAGAATCATTCAGTGAGACATGCTAACGGGTAAAGGAGAGGAGGAGTATGGGAAGGGAAGAGAGGGAAACTGGTTTTTTTGGGCTTGCACTGACTGAACTTGCCGGCAAATGTGAGTAATGTGTGCTTTGTTGTTGTTGTTGATTTTTTTATTGCAACAATGTGGCAACTCTCGTCGCGCTGGTGTTGCTCATTTGCATGGCAACAACCATGCGAAGACGTAGAGCGCAAAACAAATGCCAAAATATGTCAGAACAACAACAACAACAATAACAAAAATAAAAACAATAAAAGCGGCAAACAGTTAAAAAGCTTTGCAGCCACTTTCACCACTGTGAATGTTATATAGTATGTGTGTGTGTGTGTGTGTTTGAATGTTTGCCCGTGTGTATGTGTGTGTGTGTGTGTGTGTGTTTCGAGGGCTGACCGAGCTAAATAAGTTGACTGTTAAGCTCATTAAAACATTTGCGCAACTAATTAAAAGGCACAAATGTTGACTTGGCAACAAAACACAACACAAAACAACACAACAGGCGCTTAACAGCTGCTGTTGCTGTCGCTAGAGCCGACGTCGCTGCATTACATAGCACGTAGCTTCAAGTCAGTCAGTCAGCAACGCCTGCCAAGCTGCGCTTTCTACTATGCCTCTCCCCTCCCCTTTCCTACCCATGACTAGAGACGCTTTCCGTGTTTGTGTGTGTGTGTGTGCGCGTGGCGCTCAAGCTACAGATATTAGAACTCGCACTCACTCACACTTACACACAACTACAAATAAACAGACAGACACACATGCGTCGCGTGTCGTTCGTTCACCTGCCGCCGCCAAGCTCACACAGCGAGAGAGTGTGAGAGCGCGAGCGTGCAAGAGAGCGCGGCAAAGAGAATAACGTTTGTCTGTTTGAGTGCCTGTGTGTGTGTGTGTGTGCGGGTTCTTTGAGTCCATGTCGATGTCGGCGTCAGCGTGTGAGCAGCGCGTGTTTTTCCTTTATTTGGTTTCTTTTGCGCCGCGTAAAAAAATGTTATTGAATTTTTGCACTTTGCATACACATTCATAAAATGCAATCGTATGTGTGTGTGTGTTTATTTTGCCGTAATTTACTGTTTATAAAATGCCCAACTAAGCTTTTCTTTATTCTGTTTCTCTTTGCAGCTCTCGACGACGACAACACAACCACAACAGAGCTTACTGAAGCAGCAACAATAACAGCAGCAGCAACAACAGAAACAACAACAACAAAGAGAAGGAGAATCGAAAACCAAAACAACTGCAACAAGCATTATCATCATCAGAGTGTGTTCAGCAGAGTTTCTCGTTTAATAAATCGTGCGTGCAAAATTTTTGCTTTTGTTTTGTGTGTGTGCGTTTCCGTGTGTGTGTCTGTTGTGTTTTCTTTTTTGCCGCCGCGTCGTGAAATGTTTGTTCCCATGCAAAATGTGCAAAAAACTACATTATCTTAACAGCAGCTGCAGCAACAGTAATCACAACAACAACAACAACAACAACAGCAGCAAGATCAACAACAACAACAACGACAATCTGACAACAACAATAACTTAAGGAGAGGAATAAGAAAAACAAAAACAAAACAAAACTCCTGTTTATGGCATTGGCCGTTCTTTGTGTCGCGTTACGTGTCGTCGTCTCTCTCCCACTCTCTCTGCCTGCGGCCTACACCAATTGCTCCGGTTGCAGCAGCAGCAGCAGCAGCATTCGGCTCGCATTACTTCACTAGTCGTAGGTGTGTGTGTGTGCGAAAGAGAGAGAGAGAGTCGTTTTTGTTTTCGTTTGGGCGCCCGCGCGCACACACACACACACACGCTCTCACCACACACACACACACGCGCGCCCGCACTGTGTGTGCGAAGCGTGTGTGTGCAATGGATTTGCATTGTTATTGCAACGGCATGAACAACAACTACGTGTGTGTGCAACGACTGTATGTGTTGTCGAAAACGGTAAATAAATGAAAAATCGCGCACCGTCATCATCGTCATTAAAATTGCACATTCAAAGCAAGAACAACAACAACAACAGCAGCAACATCAACAAAAAACAACAGTAACAGCAACAAAGCAGAGACGTAGAGCAGGAACGACCAGCGGTAACAGCAGCATAACAGCAGCAGCACTTAACAGTGACATTATTAACTGTCTTAACATTGACATAACATTTAAAGCAAGAAGATCCAACAAAAAAGACTTAATAAGTGTGTTCATTACTTTAAACAAATCAACAACAGCAACAAAACCAGAAATAAACAACAAGAAACATAAATCAGCAAACGATAAAGGAATATATATATAAATATATATAGGTTAAAAAAAAAGAGAAAATATATAAATATATATAGAAACCCGAATATATATATATATATTATAAATGATGCAAAAGTATTTGAAAAGTTAAACAAACAAACAACCAAAACACATATAAATTATTATATAACTAAAATATACATATGTGCTACCACACACGAACAAAACAAAAAATACAAGCATAAACAAATTAACAACGACAAGAAAATACATAATTAAATTAAGTAACAACAACAACCAAATCATTGCAAACATTCACGATCTACATATATGGTATATGAACAAAACAAAACAAAAAAAACGAGTAACGCAATAATATAACTATTTATTGAGGATCTGTATATGTATTTGATAGATATATGTATGCATATAGATACATATATCTATTGATAATCGCATTAATAATTCATCGAGCAACACTATAATAAAAACAGCAGGCCACATGTATAGATTAGAGGATACCAACAGCGGCGCCGCAATGGATAAGAATAAACAGAAGTGTAAGTAGAGAAAAATGGGGATATTAGAAAACATAACATAAATCATAGAGATAGAGTAGATAGTGCTATGGCAGCTTAATGAACATTATGAGCTATTCCAATCAAGGATTATCTGCCTCCTGTTAATTGCATTGTGTAGAAAGCTTTAAGGCGCGCGTACATCATGCGTGCTGAAGCAATCAACAATTGTCCGGCTGCAGCTTGACTGATAACACAGAGTTGGGAGGAAGAGGCAGAGTCTCTCCTCAAGTCTTTTGTTTCGCAACAGTTAGCATTTGTTTGTCTCACACCTGTTGCCAGCTCACTCAAAAGCTGACTGCGTGCTGGCCTTATCTTACCTCACCTTACGCTGCTGCTGAGCTGAAGGCGCCGGCGGGACCTGAATTGGATTTACCCTTTGTCTGTGTCTGTGTGTCTGTGTTTATGTTCCCGGTGCAATTCAATTCCAAGAATTGCCATATCACGGGCACGGCAGCAGCAGCAGAGGCGGCGTCTGTTTGTCCCGCAATTTGTCAAGTGTTTATACAGCACCAGTAACAACAACAATAGCAAGCAGAATATAGGAGGAGGGGGAGGAGGAGGCGTGAGGAGATTGAGGAAGAGAAATACAATTGCAATCATTCATGGGTCATTCATGAGTCACCGGATGTGGGTGCAATGTGGTGCTTGCCCCCACTGAATGTGCCTAGGCCGGTTTAGCTGGGGTCTCTCTGTGGGAACAGTATGAGTAGGTTTTTTTTTTTTTTTTTTTATTATTATAGCTTAGCAGTTATGCGATAAGACAGCGTTTAATTGTTGCCCGCATTCCGTAAGCATCACTAGCAAAAAATGCAAAAAGAAATACACAAACAATTCCCTTCAGATATGCCCCTCTCCTCTCCCTCTGTCGCTGTCGTAATCGTTCGCCTGGTATAAATTTCTGTGATGCGCGTTGTCGAACACTATTTTTGGATGACCACATTACGCCCGAGGGTGACCATAAACGTATTAGAACAGTAAAATAAAATAATCAGATTAGATTTGACAATCCTGTCATATAGTCATACAGTATAAGATATATTTTGATCGAAGTAAGCAAAGTTTTATACGGAGAAAAAAGCGAGAGAGAAAAAAGATTTACAAATAAATATATATTTTGTTAATTCAGTTTCTTACAAAAAAGAAACTCAAACAACCCGTGAAAGAGCATACAGAAAGAGGGAGGGCGACATATTCTATAAATAGAGCGCATCAAAATGTGGGCCAAGAAGAAAAACCGTACTATCAATAAGTCCCCTCAAATTGGCAAGTTCTCAATTTTGATTTATTAATAAACATTTCCGACAACAAATACACTATCCCATCCAATCCTATCCTACACTTGAATCCAAAGCGTAAGGCAGACAGAGAAAGAGAGAGTGTGAGAGAGAGAGAGAGAGAGAGAGGGAAAAGAGGTTACGCCTCTTTCTGTCTGCCAGTATAATTTTGCCTGTAATTAAAATTAAATTAATTTCGCATTTCATTTACTTTGCCTTTTTGCTGTGCCTCTTGCTTCCAACTTCCTAGTCGAAAGAGAAACACGCAAAAAAAAAAAAAAACCAAAATGTGCTGCAACTAGTGCAAATAATTCGCACATGTCTGGCGACTACCCTAGGAAATTTGCAGAAATGCATTAGTTTACAAAGATCTTGTGAGTTTGCTGAATTTCCGAACTTGAGCTATATAATTTGCTGAGATAAAACCTTATTTCATTCAACCCGTTATGGAGTTTCTTCTACGGTTATCTAGGGTATGCTGCAAACAAAGAATGCATAAGACAATCAGCACACGTTTTGATTGCGGAAATTTTATTTATCACTCGAGCTAAATGCGGAAAGAAAACAAAAAAAAAAAAAAAACAGCTGAAAAATGGCTAAAAGTGGCAGCAGAAACAGCTGCTTAAAGCTACTTTGTCTCAATTACCTGAGAAGGGGGGGGCGATTCATAAACAGAGATATATCAATCAATGATAAATGAACTAGACTTAAAGACCATTAAATAATAATGGTAATTATGGAATATGATAATGATTAAAAAATCACATGCCAAAATAAATAGTGAGACAACTCTGAAATGAATAAATGCACTTTCGAATCAATTAGTGAACTCTAATTACTATATAATGTATATATACAGAGTTACCCTACAAATAATTAAATGCGCGGCGGGTTGACAACTCTGGCAAGACGAAAATACAAGAGCTTCTTGTGCACTCTGCAAATTGGCAGTGTCAGAAGAAATGCAATGGCAAGAAGAAGAAGAGGAAGAGGAAGAAGCAACAGAAACAGAAGAAGACAAGGCGTAAAGTCAATGTAGACGTAGACATAGACCGTATAAATAAAACAGGCGGCTGACGACGTCTTTCGACTTGGTCGCTGACTTTGGGGCCAGCTAAAAAATCAACGCAGTTTGCGTTGAAATTTCACGCGACGCAGATCGCGCGAGTTCGTTGTTCGTGTATATATATATGCATATATATATATATAGATATATCTTATGTATAATATATATATATAATGTGAAAAGAGTGCATAAATTAATAGCACCCGAACTGAATCTTTAGCTATACAAAAAGATAGATCAGTTTTGCATATATCGCGTGCGAGTGTGAATTTTTTTTTTTTTGTGCAACAAATAAAGAATAAAGTTATATAGTATATATTTAAAAAAAAAGCGCCGACAGCACAGTGGTCTAAGGAAGCCAATTAATTGATTCATATATGTTTAAAGTATAAAACAAGCTTTGCATATTTAATTTATTCAATTTATTTTATATAAAGATTGTAAAGAATCGTATCAAATATTTATTTAACAATTTTAAGTGACTCGATCGTTTTCGTGCACTGCACTCTAAACACTGTACCACTGTGCGCGCTGTCTTTGTGCTGTCAGTCAAGCACGACAACAATAATAACAAAAAAAAAAAAATAAAATAAAAAAGTGGAAAGAAAAACACGCAACGCGTAACGCAAATAAGGAAGGAAATAATATTTGTATAGACATAAATATCGCCGCTTAGAGAGCAACGCTCGCACTCTCTCTCTCTCTCACTGTCCGTCTCTCTCTCCCGCGCTCTTCTTTGTCGTCATGTCCACCGCGCTGATCTATTGGCAGTCAATGAACGGCTCTGCCGGCGCCGCTGCCAACGGCGGCGGCCTTGAATCAAGTCCGGCAACGCATCAACCCGCTTCCGACTGGCATTACAATCCTCCACCTCCTCCTCCTCTATCTGCCCCCCCATCTGCCATGCAGCGGCCGCCCTATGCTCGCAACTGGAGTGCCGAGAGTAACCCTAGCAGCAGCAGTGGCAACTCTGGTCAGCATTATCTGGCACAGATCGGTTGTCAGCACTCGGTGAAGCATCTGATCAATGGGTTCTCTAACTCCGGTTCTAAGTTCAAGGCAACTGGCAAACATTGCGACTCTATGGATAATTCCTACAGTTGTAAGCTCGCTATAAGAAGGGGGAAGGGGGCATATTATATTATTAGAACTGAAGAAATGAAGTTGGCTTGACATTTTTATATAGTATAGCTTTATTTTATCATCTTGAAGTAGACTTCTCTAGGCAGTCTATTTATTGGATGCATTTTAAATGTGCTTTAAAAGAAAAAAGAAAAAGTGAAGCAAAAATAGAGCTTAGAAATTGATAGAATTAATAAAATAACAAGTAGTATCTGGAATTGTTTTTTTAGGCATATATAATTAGTTTAAAGTCTAGAGAAGTGATAGGAATGTGCTATATAAAACACACAATTGATTCACATTGAATGCGACTCAGTTGAATCGTTTCATTTTGGTTTAGTCATTTTTTTTTTTTTTTTTTGTGAGACAAATCGTTGTCATTTATACCCTCTCTCGATCCCTTTTCTCCCGCCCGTCTTGCTTCCTTTTGGGATATTTATAAATGTTGCAAAAAGTTGTAAAAAAGAAAAAAAAAAAGCGACGCGATGCGATGCGACTCAGCATATTGTGTAATAATTCCCCAACGGGCGTCTAGTCTAGTTCTAATTTTAGCAGGTGAAACGTATTTTTGGTTAGCAAAACAAGACATAATCTTTTCTTTTGAGGGTTTTCTTTTATTTTTTGGGTCTTTGGCAGAAGCCTCAGGTGCGACGGTCGTTGGGGCAGGTGTTTCTTTCGTTTCTTCGTGCAACAGGAATATCGCGGTCAATGAACCGCAATTTCGTTTCTCGCTCTAACTAATTGTATCTACCTTACTTTCTCTCTTCCCTTTCTTTCTTCTCTCTCTCTGTCTCTCTAATTTCCTTGCAGACGCAGTATCCACTGGGTATGGATCCAGTGCTGGCGCCGTGGATACATCGCAGGGCAGCGGTAGCGGCGTCGGTGGCGGTGGCAGCGGTGGCGGAGGCGGTGGCGGTGGTAGACAACGTCATGCGCCGCTCTATGGTAGATTTGTGGTCGAAGAGGAGCTGCCTCCCACGCATCGTGACGTCATGCATCATGTGAGTATATCTCTTATCCAGGCACACTCGTGTGTTTCTCTTACTAATCTTCTCGTTTTCTTTTCTTATTTGTAGCACTCTAGTCCTTCGTCTTCGTCGGAGGTGCGCGCCATGCAGGCCCGCATTCCCACACACTTTCGAGATCCGGCCATGGCCCCATTGCGCAAGCTGAGCGTCGAACTGATAAAGACCTACAAGCACATCAATGAGGTGAGTGATTGATAGATACATATACCCGCCCCCCAATCCCGTCCTTCAGCCATTTGTGCATTCTTGTTGACGGATACGCATACATAGAGATCATTTTGAATCTTTCATCAATGCCAAGTTCTAAAGAAAGCAAAGCGATCACACGATCTACAGCTGCTTGGCATGTGTGTATATCGCATTACTACAGTAATCGATAAAAAAGTTTTTAGCAATCAGCTTTTGTTTGTATGTTAAACGCATACGCAGTGTTGCTAGCTTCAAGCTATGTTTATATATTTATGAGCTTTTTTCCAGCTGCAGCTGCTGTTACTCCTTCATAAGTCTTAAGGAGCTCAGCAAAACAGCTACGCTTAGCCCCTTAAAGCCAATTTAAAGCTCCCCCCTCTCAATTGCAGCTCCTTTTACACACTCTCTTCCTCTTCCTCTTCGCATTGTAAGCAGATATGCCAACGGCTTGTCGCTCGTAAACAAAGCAATGCGAGCAAACAAGAGGAAAATTGCTCTGCTCTTCTCTTCTCTATCTCTATTTATCTACGTCTATTTATGTTGCTTAAATTTATGCGCAGAGGAGCAAATCGAATCAGAAGAAATGAAATGAAATGCAATACGAACAAGCAGAAAAATGTATAATGCATGAAAAATACAAGAAGAAAGAAAAAACAACAACAAAAACGTGTAAATGATGTGTGGCCGTGTCTATTGGGGGCTAGAGAGAAAGTCCGCAACCACACACAACGAACGAGTAGAAGAAGAGGAAGTGGACGAGTGGGGAGGAGAGAGAGAGAGAGAGAGAGAGATGTCGATGAAGCACGCTAATCATAATAATGAAAGCAATCATCGTCATCGTCGCGTTTGATGGTGTTACATATGGGTGTCTTCATTATCATCAACGATTAATTGACCGACAAATTGTTGCACACACACACACACACGCACACACAGCGAGAGTGGGAGAGAAAAAAAACGAAGCAAAGGGCGAACCTGCTTACTTGTTACATTGTTAGTGCTTTGGCCATTTTGCAGCTTCTTATCAGCGCCTATGCAGGCGTCGCAGTCGCTTCGCCGTCGACGTTTTTGCGCTGCGTTGTATGCTACACAATTTTGCGTTTAACTGTGACGTCGCCGCCGACGACGCCGCAGCAGCAAATCGTCATTGCCAGGCAACAAGCGCAAGAGCGACGTCGGCAGCATCGTCTCTGTCGGCATACACCCATTTTCGAGCATTGCGCTCTCAGCGCCGCCGCCGCCGACGCCGCTCCCCATGATTATTTCTACAACACACTCTCACTCACTCGCAGCCCCCTATAAGCAGGCATGAAAGCAACGTTGTGCAGCCGCCTTTTAGGCGTTGTTGAAACTCTCATTCGCTCTCTCACTACTCTCTCTCTCTCTCTCTCTCTCTCTCTCTCTCTCTCTCTGTCGGGTGGCCACCCGCTCTCTTGCTTTCCAGCTACACCAACGAGGCGCCTGCTTTGCAGCGCTTTACAGCAGCAGCAGTAGCAGTAGCAGCAGCGCGCTCATCATATACTACTCTCGCGTTCGTTTGCTTGCTCGCTTGACGCGCAACGCTCTCGCTCGCACCGACGTTCGCAAGCGGCGTTAGCAACAACATTTTTTTTTTCGCCAAGGCAGCTGCTGCTTGCTGCATATGAAATTTTTCGCCAAGCCAATGAGCAAGCAGAACGAAAGCCAGAGACGACGACGACGACGACGACGACATCAGCAGCGTTGGGTTAGATGTCTGGGTCTGGGTCTGGGTCTGGCAGAGTCGACTTTGTAGCCGTATAGATGTTTGATCTTAATCAAAATCGGCCTTGTCATCTTTGCAAGAAGTTAAAAAAAAAGCTACATAAATTACTTAGATAAGATAGCGAAGCAAAGTTCGCAGCAGCAGCGCAGTGGCAGAGTTTTTTGTGCTATCGCACACACACACACACACGCACATTCATACATGTTTCGCTTTAAAGGTGTGGGAACTGCAGCTGTAATGCAAAAAAGAATTCAAATAAATCAACAACAAAATGTACAACAACAGAGTTAACGGCGTGTTGAGCGGTTAATTAACTATTAACAGCGCTAAGAGCGCATCTCGGAGTCAGCGCAAAACGCAATTTGAGCCGTTGTTAACAGAGTGCTGTTAAACGTATGCTGTTGTTAACATTGGGGAAATTGAACATAAGCGCGTCTCAACTGTTGCTGCACAGTGGATAATAATACACATTTTCCCAATATTATAATTTATATGAATGAATTATTATTATTATAATCGAAATTGTAATTAATAAATTTTTCTAGGTATATTATGCAAAGAAGAAGCGCCGTGCACAGCAGACACAAGGAGACGATGATTCATCAAATAAAAAGGAAAGGAAATTATATAACGACGGCTATGACGATGATAATCACGATTATATAATCAAGAATGGCGAGAAATTTCTGGATCGCTATGAGATCGATTCGCTTATTGGTAAGTAAAAAAGTAATAAACAAAAGGAATCCGTTTTTATACCCTTCGACCATTGAAAATCAACAATCAAACGATTTTCACGCGGAATTACATTTTGTTTTGACAAACTGAGTGATTCTACATCCAAAAAATAGCAAAATTGATATATTAAAATTTTTCGATATTTTGAAAATTTAGGCAAGGGTCCCCCCTACGAAATTTCAACAAAAATTTTTTTTTTTGTAATTTAAAATCGCGAGTTTTTAATTTTAATCAATTGCGGAGGTCAAAATTAGTACTAAACAATCATTTAAATCGATTTTAAACGATACTTAATTTTGGCCCAAAAATCATGTCGAAATGGTCCAAAAATTAGACATGCAACACACTCAACAGGTGTGGTACGCTCATTTTTCACCGGTCGTAACTTTCTTAAAAATCAAACGATTTTCACGCGGAATGACATTTTGTTTATGTTTTAACAAACTGAGTGATTCTACATTTGAAAAATACCAAAATATTTTTTTCTAAATTTTTCGATATTTTGAAAATTTAGGTAAGGGTCCCCCCTATGAAATTTCAACAAAAAAATTTTTTTTTTGTAATTTAAAATCGCGAGTTTTTAATTTTAATCAATTGTGGAGGTCAAAATTAGTACTAAACAATCATTTAAATCGATTTTAAACGATACTTAATTTTGGCCCAAAAATCATGTCGAAGTGGTCCAAAAATTAGACATGCAACACACTCAACAGGTGTGGTACGCTCATTTTTCACCGATCGTAACTTTCTTAAAAATCAAACGATTTTCACGCGGAATGACATTTTGTTTATGTTTTAACAAACTGAGTTATTCTACATTTAAAAAATAGCAAAATTAATATTTTGAAATTTTTCGATATTTTCGAAATTTATGAATTTCAACAAAATATTTTTATTTTGTTTTTTAATTTTTAATTTTTTACCCATTTCTTTTTTCCAGGCAAGGGTAGTTTTGGTCAGGTGGTTAAGGCCTACGATCATGAGGAGCAATGCCAGGTGGCAATTAAAATTATAAAGAATAAGAAACCGTTCCTAAATCAGGCACAAATCGAAGTCAAGCTGCTCGAGATGATGAATCGTGCGGATGCTGAAAATAAATACTATATCGGTGAGATGAGTTTATTCGAACTACTCGCTCCAATCTGCAGTTTTTAATACTCTTCTCTCTCTCTCTCTCTAGTCAAGCTCAAGCGCCATTTTATGTGGCGCAATCATCTGTGCCTCGTATTCGAGCTGCTTTCATATAATCTGTACGATCTGCTGAGGAACACAAATTTCCGTGGCGTCTCGCTGAATCTAACGCGCAAATTTGCGCAGCAACTCTGCACGGCGCTGTTGTTCCTGAGCACACCCGAACTGAACATAATACACTGTGATCTGAAGCCCGAGAACATATTGCTTTGCAATCCCAAGAGATCGGCCATCAAAATCGTTGACTTTGGCAGCTCATGTCAGCTGGGACAGCGCGTAAGTTACAACGATCTATCCATACTAACTAAAGTATACTCTAAACTAAACTCTATTTATTCTTGTAGATCTATCAGTACATCCAATCGCGCTTCTATCGTTCCCCGGAGGTTCTATTGGGCATCCAGTATGATCTGGCGATCGATATGTGGTCGCTGGGCTGCATTCTGGTCGAGATGCATACGGGTGAACCGCTTTTCTCGGGCTGCAATGAGTTCGATCAGATGAACAAAATCGTTGAGGTGCTTGGAATGCCGCCAAAATATCTGCTTGATCAGGCGCACAAAACGCGCAAGTTCTTCGATAAGATCGTCGCCGATGGATCCTATGTGCTAAAGAAGACCCTCAATGGGCGTAAATATAAGCCACCTGGATCGCGTAAACTCCATGATATATTGGGTGTGGAGACGGGCGGTCCGGCCGGCAGGCGTCTGGATGAGCCCGGACATTCTGTAGGGGATTATCTCAAGTTCAAGGATCTGATATTGCGCATGCTGGACTTTGATCCAAAGACGCGTGTGACACCGTATTATGCCTTGCAACATAACTTCTTCAAGCGCACCTCAGATGAATCGACCAATACGAGCGGATCGGGAGCCACTGCGAATGCTAGTGGTGCCAGCGGTGGTGGCAGCGGTCCAGGAGGTTCCTCCTCGGGCGGTGGCATTGGTGGTGGCAACGGCAGCAGCGGCGGCGGTGGAGGCGGAGGACAGGCCAGTTCTTCCACCTCGACTGGCCTAGGACCAGTTGGCTTGGGACCAGGTGCCGCCAGTAGCAGCAGTAGCAGCAGCGTTGTCTCTTCCAGTGCAGCAGCAGCAGCAGCAGCATCAGGCGCCAGTGGTGGCGTAGCACAGCAGCAGTCGCTCGTGTCGAGCAGCAGCGGAAGCAGTGCAGCTGGCGGCGGCGGCGGCATAGATCCCCAATGTATTGGTGAGTAGAGCCCTCTATTTCTCTCTCTGTCAGTCAATTTTGCTGTCTCGCTTACTCACACAGACTTATGCTTTGTAGTATTATTTGTTTGTTGTGTGGCAAAGAGAAAATATAATACAATTTTCCTGGCAGATTTCACGATTAATCTAAAAACTAAAAAAATATATACGAAATTTCCGTAAAATTTCTCGTGAATCTGCAGAGGAATAAATGAGAATACCAACTTAAGCTTTGCTTTCCTGTATTAAATCTCTTAACATTATTAGTATATTAAAGTATTTTAGTCTTTACTTAGTATGTTCCGAAAACAATTTTTGTATTTTAATTTTTTGTTCTGTTGAAAATCGATCAATTGCAATTAATCTTTGGTATATTTAGAATAATTGATAAAGAAATTTGATATAATTGAAATATTTTTATTTGCATGATTGATTCAAATGTGTGTTTATGTGTGTGTATCCATGTTTTTCTTTGTGTGTGTGTGTGTGTGTGTAAAATATCAAAATTAAATTTAAAAAGAAAATTATATAAAATTTAATTTTTTGACTAAGCCAAAAGCTAAAAAAAAAAAAATTGTTATTAAAAAAATACTCATATTTATACGAATCGTTTGTAGTTTAAAATGTTTCGATACAAAAAAAAAAAATAATACAATCTGTCTATTTTTAAGTATTTTATTATATTTATAATTTCTCAACGAGATTCATTTGCATTAGTTAATTAATTAAGCATAATCGATTGTACGTTTCTTCTGTTTGTTATCTAGAGCCGCGTAGGTAGCTACCCTTTTGATAAAAAAAAAACCAAAAACAAAATACCAGTGTTGTCAAACGTAGTATTATTTCCACATATATAATATTTGCAAAAAAAAAGAGAAGCCCAAAATGAAATACCCAACTAATTTATGTTCAAATTATATGCTCTCTCTTTCTATTTCCTTTACATTTGTGATAAAAACAAAAACAAATAACAAAACAAACGAATCATTGAACAAAATACACACTATACACCTAAATAATATAAAACAAAAAAAACAAAAAAAAAAAAAATCCTCATCATCCTTAACAATCAACAACATTAATCGAATGTTAACAGACGAGCGTCGATGACCAGCAGCGCCAAATGCAGCAACAGCAACAACAACAACAACAGCAACATCATCATCAGCGGGAGCAACACCAACTTCATCAGGCGTAACAGCAGCAGCAACAACAACAACAAAATCAACATCAACTTAGACCTGAGCTCCCAGGATAACATAAATGCAATACAGTAACAGGAAATGTAATCGTAACATTAACAGCGACGGAACATAGGCGGCGTTATCGGCGAGCAACAGCAAGTCTCGTTCTCAAACTTTAGGCCGCTGTATCGATAGGCTTTCGATAAATTTCCGCGTGTCTATTGTAAATAGCAAGAGGCTCCACCAGCCACACATCTATTTTAATTCCTAATGTGTGGTGCGCGTTCGATTATGTGTTTTAATTTATAATTTAAAAATAATAACAGAAAAATTGCATAAAAAAACATATATACACATAAATATATATAATCTATATATATTATATATTTGAATAAAGAATTTTTTTTTGCACCTAGTATACATAAAATATTTAAATACATATTACATATAGAAAAAAATGAGGAATATCTAAGAACGCTTCGGAATCTGATGTTGTTTCTTTCCTATTTGTTTGTTCCCATTTGTTTTTTTTTTTTTTTTTAGTTTCTTCGTGTTTTTTTAACCTTAAATTAAAATTTAAATGTCGCTAACAGCTAAGCAAGTTTATTGTAAGCAATTAGGGCCATAGTATTGTATAATTAAGCGTAGAGAATAAGGAGTGTAATGAGAGTAACGAAGAGAAAAACCAGAAACGAGAGAAAACTGTTAAGAATATAAGCGTAAAACATAAAACAAGGAATCCTTAACGACTTTCTTAATGACTGCCATACATATATATATTTAAACAGATATATTAACATATATATCTATATGCATATAGTACATGTGCATACATGATACACACGATATATTAACGGTATAAGTGGAGTTAAGTTAAAAAAAAAACAAAACAAAAAAACAAAAAACGAAATATATAAAAATAAAATCACAGAGTACATACTGAAGAAAGCAAAGCAAATCTGAACAATTACGACATATACAATTCTTATATGGATGAACATTTGCAATAGTCGATAATTAATTATAGCATAAACGCATAGCATACGCATTATATGGTATGACAGCCCCATCCCTATGGAAGAACGATGAACAACCGAAGATACGTTTAAGACGAAATTGTAATTAACACACACACACACACACATACACACAAACTCGAACACATACACACAGAGCCCCCCCTTGAAGTATGTATTGTTGTCTTGCGACTACTCTTTGGTTGTTTCTGCAGATTCGTACTGGACTTGTGTGCTGCTTAGGCATTAGTTTTTCTATATATAGACTGAGACTGATACTACAGACAAGCATAGCCCAAAAACGAAGACACACACTCACACATACAAACTCGTATAGTCATATAACGTTTGACGATTACAAGATACTTCCAATGGCCATGAATCCCTTTTGAACTTTAACAAGCCTCCCCACCACCTACCTATACCTATCCCTCTTCTATCTTCGATCTCTTGAAAATGTGCATCAGTTCTACAGGTGTTGTGTAATTAAACAGCGGCTTAAGTTGTGTGTGTTGGAGGATGCCGCTTTTTGTGATATCTACATAACCCAAAACAAAAAAAAAAAAAACAAAAAACAAAAAACGAAAAACAAACGAAATGAAAGCAAAAGCGAATTTTATCTCTTGTCTTTATTCCCCCCCTCTCCGCAACCTCTACTCCTTTTGCTGCGTCCAATCATTTTGAGTGAAAATACATATATTTGTGAGCGGGTTTTTTTTTTATTTTAATTAAGAATTAAGGGAAGACTAAGCTTAGTTTCTTCTCTCCGCGTAAGACACGCATGCATACCAGATCCCCCAAAAAGAAACACAAACTCACACACACACACGCACATACATGCACTGACGCCCTTTTTCCCCATTGCATACGTAAACATTTACAAGGAAATCTCAATGATTGAAAGAAATAATAAAATTCTTCTCTGCTTAAGCAATGTTAGCGTAACAAGGCTCTTTCAGCTGTTAATTAACAGTGTCAAAGCTTTTTCATGAACGATAACGATAACGATAAAAATATGCGCGTTTTTATCGCACACCAGATAAAAAGAGAGAAAGAAACAACTAATGCAAAAGAAAAGGATAACAAATATGCAAATTACCAAATCTAAACACAAATCATAGTTTTTAGGCATGTAAAAATAGCGAAAAAAAAAACACAAATACAAATAATAAGAGAAGAGAAAAAAATAAAAGACAATGAACCGATTAGCGATAAATAAGCTAAATCCAAAAGAAAAAACAACAACATCGTAAACGTTACAAGCTTAGCGTTTTAAAGTACATGAAAGTCAGTTGAATCGGATGAATCGAAATCTAAAGCATACATAATAAAAAGACAACTTTAAATCATTACTAAATGCAGACTTTAGCATTTAAACAGACACACACACACACACACACACAGACGTGCATACATGTTTACATATTTCTATACGGTATATGGTAGATGGTATTGTGCAAGATCGAATTAAAAATCAATTAATTTTTACACTAACACAGAGTAATGCATAATTGTGTATAATTCAACAATTTAGTGGTAGCCCCAAGTAAACAATTCAAGAATTTACAATAAAACAAAAAATAATAAGATGAAACCTAAATAAAAACTTTAAAAAGTTGTGTAAAATATTAAAAGAAAAAGGAAAAGAATGTTTAAAATCTAAGTTTAAATTAAAAAAAAAAAAACAAGATTCATACACAGACATACACTCACACATCGACAAACGCGTATACAGACCCAGTGAGACATTGCATAGTTTAGTTAAAGAATATTGCATTAAAAGCGAAAACGAATACTGAAAGAACTCGAATTCGAACTTGGAAAACAAAAACAAAAATTAATTGCAACCATTTAGATTTAGGCAATGGAAAAATCTACGAAAATCATATTTAGGAATCACACAGAAAAATTTAACAATGCTAAAAAAAAAACGAAAAAACAATGAAAGGACGACGTGACGCCTTAGCGTATGCAGCAAAGTTGGCGCTGCTTGTTAACAGCACTGTTATGCGGCATTTGCAGAGTGAGAGAGAGATCGATTCAATATGGCAGCCGCTTAACAGTGTTGTGAGAGCATGAGAGAGCTTAAAGAGCGACGAATATGCATCTCTTGCATCCACACACACACACAAACAGTCGTTCACATACACGATCGAAAAAAACATGGCGAAAAGCAAAACAAAACGTTACACTCGCTCTCTCACACACACGAACACCCACATACATAGCTATGCGCGTTTAACGGAACAGTATTGCAAAAGGAAATTTAAAGCAAACCAAAACCAAAAGTAAAAACGAAACAAAAACAAAAATTAATTAATGAACTTCACAAGAGAAAAAACTGGTTTGAAATGAAATGCATTTAGTTGTTTAGAAATGTAATATGTAATAAAAGAAAAGAGAAACAAAAATAAAAAACAAATACATAGTAAACCGTTTCACAGACAGACAAACAAAAACAACCAACTCAATACATACACACACACACACACACTCTCTCACGCATATGTGGCATTTATATAAATATTAACATAAAGCTGATGGTTTAAGTTTAATGAGTACGAAATAATTTATGAATGATTACTAATAATAAGTTAAAAAAAAAAAAAAACAAAAACAAAACAAAAAAACAATTCAAAATGAATAAGAAAACTACCAAAAAAAAAAAAAAAAGAACTAAAACAAACAAAAACTTACAAAAAAAAAGCGAAAAAACCCTTCAATAAAAATTTATGATATAATCAACAAAAAAAAAATGCAGAACAAAAAAAAACCAAAACTTTCTTGTAGCCGAATCTTTGCTATGTTATTTAACAGTTCTCTGTTATTGAACCTCTCGCATTTGCATTTACAGGTATGCTGCTGCATCACACAAACAACAACAACAACACAACGACAGCGAACGCCATGAACTTTTCGGCTCTCAGTCTGCAGGCGCAGCCGATGTCGTTGGGCGCAGCGACGGCGAGCAACAGTAATAGCAGCAACAACAACAACAACAACAGCAGCGGCGTCAACAACAGTCTGAGTAGCTTAAATCACAGCAGCGGCGGTCCTGGTGTCGGCGTTGGCGTTGGCGTAGGCGCTCCCGGCAGCAGCAGCAACAGTCGCAACCGCAACGTGTTCATTGCCAACGGCTACAACTATCCGCACGCCATGGAGTGTGATCCGCCGCACAGTCAGCAACAGATGCTGCCGCCGCCGCCGATGTCTCTGCCAACGATGGCGCCATCTGCATTACGTCTCGGTCATCCGCTGTTCGGTGGACGCATGCGCAGCAGTGGCGCCGGCGTCGGCGTTGGCGTTGGCGTTGGGGCACATCAAAATTTTAGCACGATTAAACATAATGGAGCAGCAGCGTTGCTGCTGCCACCGCTACCACCACCCGCCGCACATCAACAACAGCAGCAACAGCTGCAGCCTCTGCCGCAGCCGCAGCCACATCACAGTTATGCGCCGGCATCGCTGCCACTCGATCTGATGCATCATTATGGCAACATGTCGGCTGCAGCGTCGCATCTTATGATGACAGATTCAAGTGTAATTAGCGCCTCAGCTGCCGGTGGACCACCTGCTGCCAATCCGTCATCATATACACTGCTATATCATCCACAACCGCTGGCGCCGCTGCCAATGCCACTGCCGTTGCCAGCGTCAGCTTCAGCCTCGTCGTCGGCATCGCTGCCAGCATCGGCAGCAACGTCTGGTGGCGTCGGCGGCGGCGCCGGCAGTAGCAGCCTCAGCCTCAGCAGCGGTGGCGCTGGCGGCACCGGGGGTAGTTCCACGGCAGGCGCCAGCAGCGATGCCTCCTCGTCGTCACCCATGGTGGGCGTATGTGTTCAGCAGAATCCTGTAGTTATACATTAGCATTACCTGCCGTCTCTATGTATAATTTAAATTTTTATTTTATTACACTAATGTGTTTTTTTTTTTGTGTAATTTCATTTTCATTATTTTATTTTATTTTTCTGTTTATACCGTCGATCGCCTCTGGCAACACAAAAACACACGCATAAAGCACACACACACACACGCACACGCACGCATACAAGGTGAGCAGGCGCGCTCTCTCTTCAGTCTCTGAGAGAACGCTCTCTCATGTACGTATGTATATGTATGTACGTGTGTGTTGTTGTTCTTCCGTTCTGTAAACTCGCCAGCAGACACTGCTATTTATTGCACATCCATACATACAAACACACACACACACAATTACATATAGCTAGCTGAAATTTACACAGTCACCCACCCACACACACACACACACATACAACATTGGTTTATTTAAGTCACGCTCTCACACTGCAGCCGTCTCACTAACACCAGTACGCGCATCGCTCATTAAGTTTACAGTTAGCAGTTCTTATGAATTAGAACCGTTTTTTTTTTTACCTAGTTTTAATGACTAAATTTATGCAGTAAGTGTAACGATAACGATATATAATTTTACATATACAGAATCAAAAGTAAATTTTATTTAATTTTTAATTTAACTTATGTAATTTTATTTGAAATGAAAAACGTAGTAATTTTAAATGAAAACAAATTGCCTAATTTAAGTGGAAAAAAAAGCCAACAGATTTATTATTTTCTTTAAACACACACACGCTGTGTTCTTATATTAAGACCTGAGCGCGGTAGTGTTTCTGCAACTTGTTGGCCTTGGTGCCCAGCTGCATCTGCCACTTGGACTGAACGCGCTTCATCAGATGAATATCGCGTGCCTTGCGCGCCGCCGCCTGTTGCTGTGTCTGTGTCCAGCCGAGTGCGCGGTACTGGCTCAGCACATGATGCAGCTTGCGGTCAGATTTCTTGAGGACAACAGCGCGGTCGGGATGCAGTCGCTGCTTGTAGTAACGCAAGAGGGAACGATGGCCGATAACAGCGCCCGAGGGCAGCACCAGCTGGTACTCATCGCCATCGAGCAGCTCGGGTACAACCTCTTCATCAATGTCCATGCCATCTTTCTGTAGGGTGAACGACAAAAGTGACAGTTACAAAATGTATCGATATATTTGCCAGACAGACTTACGTTATCGGGATAACTGCTACTGTAGTCATAGAACTCGGCATATTCGGCCAGGGCGACACCTTCGTGCAGCATCTGGCAGTGTCCCTTGTCAACCATATGTTTGCGCACAGCATCTAGGGAGTAGAATGTTTTGCCGCGATCGTTGCACCACAGGCAGATGAAGTAGTTGGCCACCTTCTCTCCCAGGTAGTAGAGCAGGCCTTCAATATCTGTGCAGTATTCAGTGTCGGGAATGAAGAATGAATGCGCGACAGACATGTGCTTGAGGTTCTCCACCAAATCCTCGCTTTGATGTGTGCAGAATAGACAGTCTCGTTCTGTCAGTGGATTCTCGGCAATCTTGTCCCACTCATCGGAATCCACCTAAAAAATGGAGTAATATGGAAAATGAGTTTTATAGCAAAAAAAGATGATCGAATAGCCGCGTCTTACTTCCTCCTCGTCGATATCCTCGAATTCAGCGTCGTCATCGTCTTCGTCGGCTTCCATTTGCATCGCCCGCTCGGCAAATGCGAGACGTCCCTTGCCCGAGGCTGCAGCTGCCAATGCAGGATGTGGACGTGGCTCTATGATGCTCTTTACACACACCGAGGGTGCAGGTTCTGTATCGTCTTCATTGTGTTGTTGCTTCTGTTGCTGCTCGAAGCGGGCCAGCGCCTCCTTATGCTTCTTGCTGTTTAGATGGTTGTCGTGTGCCTTCTGATTTCCAAACTGCTTGCGGCAAGCGGTGCAGTAGATGCTCATCTGTTGCTCCTCAATAGCGGACTCTGTGGCACTGCGGGCGCTCAGCACGCGCTGTTGGAACTCCTCTGCTGTGACGGGTGGCAACTGAGCCACGCGCCTCTTCAGATTGTAACGGTGCCAATCGGTTTTGTAGTGCTCCCGCTGGATTTCTGCGTTCGCGAAGCGGGCATCGCAATTGATGCACGTAAATTGCGACATTTCTCTCTGTGTAACTATTTACTAGAAATTTGGAATTTCACAATGAGGCTGTGATTAACAACAAAGACGCAGCACGTTCCTTGGCAAAGTGTTGTAATCGGACACACCGATAGCAGAGTTGGCAAATATGTGCTATCGATATATAGTAATGAACAGTCCAAAGCTATGTGCTATGAAACTCACAAATGGCGCAGTTTAAATTGTATAATATAAAATCACATTTTATTTAGTTGCACGCAATATATTACTTAATCTGGTCATAAAAGTCCTTGTTATATGTAATATAACAATATTCTTGCATTCTAGACTTTTTTCGAACTCACGTGGAAACACTGGATTATCGAGCATGTGAAGCACACAACACACTCGATACACAGTGTTATCGACTCGATACCATGCAAGCCAACAAATATTTTCACCGGCAGCCGCCGATTCAGCACATTTTTCCCATAAAAAATGCAGTGAGTATGCGTTTAAATTGTTAAATCAAATAACCTATAGTTGTCATGCTTATAAATTTTCAACAGACGTTCGCGGGCGAGCAGCACAAGCAGCGGCCGTTTGCCGAACAGCCAACCGCCCACACAACCTTTGGAGGCGCCTAAAATCATTATAATTCATCCGGGCTCACAGAATCTTCGGATTGGACGAGCCGGTGATCTAAACCCGCTGACCATGCTGCATGCGATTGCATACAGACGAACAAGGGGCCAGCAAGGACGTAGGGAACGTCCGCATCATGATCCGCTATTACCACCGCTAACCGACACAAATGCGGCACGGCTGCAAGTGGAGTTCGAGGAGCATCGTCTAGCCGTGTCCCGAATCTTGCAGCAATACGTTGTCGATGAACAGAATAGGTTGCGTGTCGCAACGCCGCCACAGCAATTGGCCCATTTCAATCGCAGCAGCGTGGCGGAAGAAGTGCAGTCACCCGAAGAGGATGATAAGTTCGACCAGGACAATGATGCCCTGACGGAATTGTACGATGAACAAATCCTGAGACTTAACGTTGCGGAGGCTCAAAACTATGACATACACTTCCCCATCCAGCGTGGTGAACTGAATGTGCACAAGGAAAGGGGAGGATCATTGCAGGCAACGCTGTCGCATTTGGAGCGTATCTGGTGCTATGCCCTGGAACAGAAACTGGGCATACCCAAACGCGAGCTGAGCACATACAGCGCTGTGCTGGTTGTGAACGATGTCTATGTGCGGCGTCATCTGCGTGAAGCAATGACCCTTCTGCTGCAACGATTGGGATTCCAGCGCTGTTTCCTCGTACAGGACAGCGTGGCGGCCACCTACGGTGCCGGCCTGGGCTATGGATGTGTTGTGGACATTGGTGCCCAGAAGACCTCCATTGCCTGCATCGAAGATGGCATCTCCCAGCTGGACGCACGAGTTCGTCTCAATTACGGCGGCGGCGACATTGATCAGGTGCTTCTCATGTTGTTACGCAAGTGCGGATTTCCCTACCGGGAGTGCAATGTCCAAGATAGCTATGCGGATGCGCATCTGCTAGACGAGCTTAAGGAGCGATTCTGCCATCTGAATGCCAACGTATGCGGAGCGCAGGAGAAGCATTTCACGTTGCGCCGCGATAGCGGGCAATGGGTACGTTATGCGTTGCAAGTGGGCGACGAGGTGATAATGGCGCCGCTAGCACTCTTCCACCCAGAGTTGTTCAATATTTCAAGCAGACCGCATGGCGTGGTAACGCAGCAGTCGGCGCAGGATCAATACGATTGCGAGGATTGCTTTGATGCGGAATATCTGCGCGAAACAGCGCGACGCAATGGCGTCCGAGCAGGAGATCTGAGCCTCCTGACAACGGGCTCCAAGGCAGCACAGCTACCCATCACTGCCGACGATGAGGAACTGATTGTGGTCGATCAGGACGAGACAACCGTCAGTAGCAACAGCAATTCTCAGCAGCAGCAGCCTGCACAGCAACAGCAATCACTCACCCCGCAACAGCAGCAGCAGCAACCGGGACAAGGCACACCAGGCAAGCCGAGCAGCTCGTGGTATTATAATACCAACGGGCAGGTGGTGCCGCTCGACCAGGCTGTGATCCGTGCCATTGGGCGTTGTGTCAGCTACGAGACGCGTCGCAAGATGTTTGGCACCATACTCCTCGTCGGCAGCACCGCTAAGATGCGTGGTCTGGCACTGTGGCTGGAGCAGCGCCTCCGGCAACAGGTGCCGTTCGGTCTGGAGGTTAATGTGTTCACTAAGGGCATGGACGTGGGCATGGTGGCATGGAAAGGGGCAGCCATTATGTCGGTACTGGAAAGTGCACGCGAATTGTGGATTACACAGCGCGAATGGCAGCGCTATGGATTGCGCATCTTACGCGAGAGATCGCCATTTCTCTGGTGAATGCGAAACTATCGTTGGGATATTTCCGTCGTTTAGTCGAAACTTTGCCGGTTGCTAGCCAATATTGATGGCATAGAATGTTAAAGACTACCTACCGATAGTTTCGTTGCTCTTAGTAGCAGTTAGTTAATTTTTATATCGAATATATATAGGAGAAAATTATGTATTTATGCATCATTGTATTAAGATAGCCCAGCATCTGTTTATGCTGTCACGCATGTTTGTTAAAAAACATTCGTAAGAATGAACACAGTTTTTATAAGAATAAATTGCCCAGATCATTTTTTATGATTGCTTTTAATTCGAAATTAACTTATTAATTCTATCAAGCTAACTGTACTTGTTGTGCTAACAACTCTTAATTTGCTGACGACTTTTGAATGACCTCTCCGCGCGACAATAAATTTTATAAAAGCGCTAGAGAGTTATCAGACACACAATTCACAGCAATCTTTAAATTTTAGACAAATATACTGTGCTCTTGACTTTATCGTACAACAATTTTAAATGAAAACTTAAAACTGCAGAATTTGAAACAAATTTTGAAAATCGATGACAATCTCATATCGATAGCTAACCTAAGATAAAACACAAATTGATTTGCTTTAGTCAGGTAAAAAAAATATATATATTTATATAGTAAGTACAAAAAAACGATAACACATCAATGGTTTCACACGTAAAGTCTATAACAATTGGGTTGGCGCACTGGAGCCCATGTAATGATAGAGATCGCTCAATGTGGAGCGGACTAGTTTTGCTTTTATGGTTTCACGCTGTAGGCGCTTGTAGGCCTCGAACCGGTGGCAGCCACCGAAACTAAAGTAATAATTGCCTCCCTCGCTGCCCGTTATCCACAAGATATCAACAGGTGGCACATCCTGTTCGCTCGTCTCCCCCTATGTGAGAAATACACAACACAACGATAAGCGAAAGAGAAAGTGCAAAAGTGATAATGAAATGAATTTGACCGCACCTTGATCGTTTCCATAAGCGATTGCACCTTCTTTTCATCTAGAACGGAGGGTATTGGACGCTTGATCACCTCCATGGGCACATCGTATACCTCGGAAATACCCGCCGAATGTACTGTGGTGTCCGTGCTGGCCATTTTCGTGGTGCAACTGGCTGCCGAGATAAGTAGCAGAAATTGTAACAGCAGTTCCGAAATGCGAGCCAATGTTGTGAAACTCCTTTTGGCACGATAATAATAACAATAACAATAATTACAATGTTGCTCTACTATTGCTGCTGTTGGCGTTGCCACCATGTTAGCGGCAAGCGATGCTTACCGAGTCCGTTAGATTTTTGAAGAGGAGACGCTGTGGCACTGCGTCTGCTCGATTGCAGCATGAAATGCCTAATGAAGTCCATGACGCGCCAAGAGGCAACAATTGGACGCAATTCGACGACGGTGTTCAAACTTGTTTTTGTTTTCATATGTGCCTTGTTTTCGCTTTTTTGTTTCTCCTTATTTACTGCTATGTACTCGCGGCGTTGCACTGCGACTTATTTATTGCTGATTTTGACTTGTTTTATTTTGTTTTTGCATAATCAACAATCTTGTTGGACCGCAGGCCCCACACCGAGTGCAGGCAGGCACTGAAAAACAAAAGACACACACATACATACAACACACAACACAAACGAACCGAACGCAAATGCGATGCGATAAAAGTAAATGAAAACAAAATTCTAATTCAGTACAATGTTCTTAGGCTTGGTTTCTGTTCCACACAATCTTTCTCATATGTACAAATATATGTACATAGGCTCACATATATTGTACACACATGCATAAAGCAGAACGCGTCAGGTATTTTGATTAGCGCCCGCACGATGAAATGAGAATTTGTAATCTTGCATTCACACATATGCACACTCAATTGCATGTGTATGCTTGCTATCAGTAGATAAATATAAATATAAACAAAGCCCAAAAGTGGGAGCAAAGTATACAGAGTTAAGTTTACCCCCTGCAAAACTACAACTATATTAAGAGCTATATTATGTTTAACTAAGAGATGCAGGTGAATTGCAGCACTGTCAACGCTCACTTCGCAACACTCTTTGCAAACTACAATTCAAATTTCCGATAGCAGATAATCCATTTAATCTGATCGATTGTTGTCAAAGGGCGGAACGATTACTATCATGGGTATTCCCAAGGTTATCTTTTTTCGCAAATGAGGCCAAGGCGCAAACAGTAGTCATATTCAAATTTCCATACGGTTGTTCCCCTGACATTGAATCAGCACGATATACATAAGGGAGCTGTGAGCAAGTCGAGTCATGCTCATAAGACGGTGGAAAATTAGAATTTTGTCTAGCTATCTGTATCTGTGATTGCGAACAATCTTCAATTAACAATTACAAAGTGTACGACAAGGCCAATAACACAAGCAAATTCTAAGCAATTTCTTGAATATCGCAGAATGTCGATTTTGCTATTGCTTACAAAAACGAACTGTAGACGGAAGTTTACCAACAGTTAGTTGTGGAATTCTCCGACAATTACAGCAGCAGAAAAATAAAACATAAATTGATGAATTTTCCTTTTTGCGGCAATGCAAATTAAATTATTTAAAACTATCTCTCTGATTAGTTGCCTCATTATCGTTCAAATCGATGGCATTCAAGGTTAATCAAGTTAATCCAAAGCGAAGCACTGTTATCGATAACTAACTGTATAACACTTTTTGATCTATACGCAGATGCCGATGGCAAGCGCATTATAAGCAAATATGAAGCGGTTAAAAAACTCTACCCCCAGCTTGCCTCCACCGAAGCTTCCCAATGGCGATACGCGGAAAAGAACTTGCAACATCCGTGTCGACGGGACTGTGTCGAGAAGCAACCGATGACCTGCTACTATTACATGGTGGTACACTACGATGATACCATGTCAGAGACATGTAAGAGGTATCTGCAATCGAAATACCGTTATAAGCTGAACGGCAAGGAGTACATTGATAGCTTTCTGCTTGCCGAAGCAGAGCAGCTCAATGATGATTGCAAATATGCCGACGGCCTGGAGTCACCAGTCATGGTGGTTAATGGCAAGTTGCCGGGACAATCGATCGATGTGTGCTATGGCGATACCATCGTGGCAGACATTATTAACAGCATGCACGAGACAACGACCATACACTGGCACGGCATACATCAGCGTTCTACACCCCACATGGACGGAGTGCCGCATGTCACCCAGTATCCTATTGAGCCTGGTCAAGCTTTCCGCTATCGCTTCGAGGTGGATCACACAGGCACCAACTGGTGGCACAGTCATACGGAACACCAACGAGCCTTTGGACTTGCGGGTCCGTTAATTGTTCGCCAGCCGGCGAAGCTTAATCCCCATGCTCATCTATATGACTTCGACAAGACAGAGCATGTCATTATGATTCAGGATTGGGTGCACAACTTTGTGGAGAGCGTTGCCGAGAACATTCTGATCAATGGACGCGGTCGTAATATGAAGAAAGATAGCAAAGCGAAACCGACGTTATATGCCCATTTTGGGGTCATACGTGGCGGTCGCTATCGTTTCCGTGTCATCTTCAATGGTGAGTCGTCCAGCAGGCTATCAAATTTCAGCATCTATTATAAAATCTTTACTTCTCTCCAGGTGTCTCCAATTGTCCCATCAGCCTAAGCATTGATAATCACAACCTAATGGTTATTGCGAGCGATGGCAACGATATAGAACCCGTCGAGGTGCAGAGGATCATGTTCCATGGTGCAGAGCGTTTTGATTTTGTACTTCATGCTAACCAGGATGTGGCGAACTATTGGATACGCGTCAAGGGCTATAGTTTCTGTGCCAAGAATCAACTGCATCAGGAGGCTGTGCTTCATTATCAGGATGCGGATACGCGTAAGTTGGACCCAAGCACGCTGAGCTATGCCTATGACGCACCCGGAGTGCTGCTTAATGAGCTGGGCGATGATGTGGGCGGCAACAGTGATCAGAGCATTTCGCTGGTCACACTGAATGCTCAACACGTGGAGCCGGCGTTGACTCCGGCCGTCACTTATTACACTAGTATGAACGCCTTTCCACTGCCCGGCGAAGGATTTCGTTTCCAGATGGATGACATCACCTTCGACATGCCTAAGATGTCGTTTCTGCAGACACGAAATCTCGGCATTGGTCAGTTCTTTTGCAATAGCTCACAGCAGACGGCGCTGGGCATCAACTGTAAGAGCCGCCACTGCAAGTGCTCGAATGTCATCCATGTGCCGGCCAATAAGAATGTCGAATTCGTAATCTCGAGCAAGTCGAATACACCGCATCCCATTCATTTACATGGCTACACGTTCCGCGTGGTCGGCATGGGTGTGCTCGGCGAAGAACGCATTGGGCAGATCGAAGCGATTGATAAGCGAACACCGTTGCCAAGGCGCGGACGTGGTGCGCCACTGAAGGATTCGGTACAGGTCCCAGCCTTTGGGTATACCATTATCCAGTTCAACTCGAACAGTCCGGGCTACTGGATGTTCCACTGTCACATATCACCGCACTCTGAGAATGGCATGGCGGCTGTTGTACGCGTGGGCGAGGACATCGAAATGAAAATGTGCCCCGTCAGCAACTGTGGCCTCTGTAGTTCGGTGACATAATCAACAATGGGCGCTCTACAACTGCTACCAATAACCACATTGCATTTATTGATTCAACTCTTTTTTTTTTCAAATTTAATTTTTAACCGCTTTAAGTAGCCAGTGTTGAAAAACGAACAGCGGCTGACATAGCATAGCATCGGCCAATAGAACTGAAATATACAATATCAATAAAAAAATAACCATTGTTGATGATGAACTATAAACTATTACAAATCATATTATATAATAAACATTCACAAGCATAAGTCCGTCAGTTGAAAACACTTCTCGGTTTCGGTGAAGCAAAGTAGGCTTTGACAAAGACAGTCGAACCTAATTTGAAATTTGCTCAATCTATAGTCAGTCATCATTATTGTCTACAGAAAAACAGGCAAGTTAAAAATGAAGAAAAATTCTGGAAAAAAAAGTAAGAAAATCTTTTCCGTTGCAGAGAAAGTAATACTTGCTACTATGCCGTCTTCTTCTGAGCTGCCGAAAAGTGAGCGTTATTCGGACCTGATTGATGATGATGGTTTGAAAGAAAATTTGAAGGAGCAACTTTGGAACAAACTGAGCGCTTTTATTGAAAGTCAAATAAAGTTTGTGAAGGTAAAACGGATTGTCAAGGTGTGCAAAAAGAAATCATCTGAAAAGGAGTCTCCCGTGGATGCCAAGCCGCCTATTATGCCTCAATCCCCACAAAAGGTTATTCCGTGGGTCGATGTACCCATACCACGTATACGTCAAAGGGGAAGCTCATGGATTGGTCTAAATCCCAAGAATCGTATCGAAAAGTATCGTCATAGACACTTTTCTCGTTGAGATAAATAAAAAAAGGAGCTTAAAATGTATTATAAAAGACTGTTATTTATTTTTCAATTACTGCTCCTAAGAAGGTGTTGGTAAACGTTTCAATTGCGATAGTCACGACTAACACGTGTATATGTTATCGATAATGTTGTCGGAGAGAGCAGTCTACAAATTTGTCTTTGAGCTACTACAAAATGATAACAAATAATATTATAAACAAAAAACCGGTTGACAGCGACTCGTCTGATGACGAGGACAACGCCCAAATCCGCCAGTTTCTGGAGGCGACCGATCAAACGTTGCTCACAAACGATATGTTCAGCAATGATTGTAGTGCCAGGACTCAAAAAGCAACAGAAGACGAAAGTGTATCAAGTATAGCAACTCCTGGTGCTAATCGAGTTCAAGAAAGACCCAAAAGTGAGCGTTATCTAAATGATGACAAGGGAGAGGACTCTTCGTTTAACGATTTGCAGATTAGCAAACAGATGCAACTACACATCTGGAGAAAACTCAGCGCAATAATCGAAAGTCAAGTAAAATTTTGTAAGCCAGAAAAGTTGCCCGATGGAGCAGAGAAAGAGAAACCCATAAACAAAGTGAAACTCTTCACCGATGCCAAATGCTATGTGATTGACGATATACCAGAGGAACCAATCCACCAAAAGAAGCCAATTATAAAGAGACGTCGTGTGGATGCGGAGCCGGATGATGAGCCGTGCTGGGGTGCCATCGCTGTGAGCGGGGAGTCTATACTGGACGGAAAGGACATGGAGTGCTGGGGATCACAACGTGCAAGAGACAGGAGAAAGGAATCCAGATTGCTCGAAATTATAAAGAGCTAAACATGAATCCAATGTTCGTTTTCCTCAGCGGGAGTGGGCGATTTCCCCAATCATTAAGCACAATGGGATTGTTGTTGAGGTCTCGGTTTTTATTTTATGCATGCTGTGCACATCGGCTTCCTACTAGGACTCATAACTAGCTTGGTAACCGCTCGAATTAGTGGTAGCAACAGTCGAATTGGAGCTGTTGATTTGTCCCTCGAGCAGGCCATACAGAGCATTCGTGGTTATCATCTGCTGCTGCCCGCTGCTTACATTGCCCAGCGAGATACTTGAGTTGGTGCTGCCACCGAGCTCCTGCAGCATGTCGCCGACAATGTTACCCATGCTGTTGCTCCCGGTGCCGCTGTTTCCGCCATCGTCGCTTGGCTGCATTTCCAGTATGTTGAGGAAGTCGTTGCCATTGAACTCGTGGTGCTGCTGTTTCTGCATGCTGCTCTGGCTTTCCTTCATCAGCTTGTCGTATTCCTGCAGGACGCTAGTAAATTCGGCAATCTCCGCGCGATTACGGCTTATCACCTTGTGCTTATAATAGTTGTGCACCTGCGTCAGGGATGTGCCTGTCATGCTGAAGTACGCCTGTTCTAGTGGTAGCAACTGTAGCATTGTCAACTTTTCTAGCTTAGAATCGATATCGTAAAATCCACGATATTCGGTAATAAAGCTGCGGAGAAACTCCTCGGCCGCATCCGTTAACAGCATGATAGCTGTCTCTGAGCAGTCGGTGAAACCCGCCAGACGCAGCAGGCCGCACATAACTTTGCGCAGTAAGTGGCGGCAGGTGTTGCTAGAGACTTCTGGGTAAGGCTGTGGATCGCCGCGTGAGTAGGCCGTATCCACGGTAGGTATAAACCAGATTGGCTTTTGAAACTTTTGTTCGCCCACTAAATCGGCGGCGTTTTCTGGTGGGAAGTCCACCTCAGGTATCATTTGGCATGGATTCAGCAGATAATTTGAAGTACCCTGAAAGCATTAGCATGTCAACTCGGGTCCCAACTGTGTCAGATGACTATCAATACATACGTTTTTATTGGAGTATGTGTCAATGAGAGATTGCAGCACTTCAGTTTGTTTCATCACTTCAATGGTCTGGGTCACCAGGGCGCTCTTCAGCTCAATTTTGTCGCTAAAATTTAATGAAACACTGCATTTGGGCTTCTTGGTTCCACTGTACTCACTGTTTGTCCAAGGGAATCAATTCGCCGCGCTGTCGTATCTCGTCCAGTTTGGCCTTCTTGGCTGAGGTAGGCACGTATTTGTCCGGCACAAACGCCGCACTGGTCTCATCATCTACGGGCATTGCGCCCCAGTGTTCCGTTTGCATTATTTATCTTTTTGGTTGCTCTTGCAATTTATAAACAATTGAGACAGTGCTGGCAAACGCCAGTCTCCGGCATCAATCGAAATATCGAGCATGTTACCTTATGATTCACGAAATGCCGCGAGAATATCGATGTTTTGCATTACTATCATGTGAAAGTTGTTTTTCTTCGATATTCTAGTTAAATATATTCTGTTAATCGATAGAAAACTTATGTAAATGGACACGTAATTGATTAAACAAAATAAATGCGTTTTTTAATTGTATACCAAATTGTCTAGAATAAATTGGAAACAAGGTAGCTTGTGTATTTTTCTTATCGATACTTTTGTTTTAATTGGCTTATATCGTATGAAAATTAATAGGTGGCAGCGCCGTCTGTATACGTTACAGTTGCTTTGAGTTATTTACATTTTGTTTGTATAGAAAATATCTTTAAATAATATTATAATTACCATGACAATCCGGAAATGTGTGTACATTCGTAAGTGTCAATCTAATAAATGTTTTACTTCTTAAATTTCTTGCAATCACTTTTGCGAGCTGGCAAGTGGCAACGCCGTTTAGCGGTCAGTAGCAAGTGGCAATGCCACTGATAGGAAAACAGGGGACAATATGTAATGTTGGCGATATTATTTGTTTTTCTATTTGGAATTGATGTTCTTTAGGTAAATTCTGAGTTGAAAGTCCAAACAGACACTGTTGACAAAATTCTGCAAAGACGACGAAGACGTCAAGGTTTGTACGCGCCGGCACACAGCGACAACATGCATCAACAACACATGGACCTGCATGCCCCAGTGGACCTCAACAAGGTGAGGACATACCCCAATAAAACAAGTAATTCTCATTTTGACTAACGTGGCACTTTTACAGTCCCTCGACGAGATGACACCGGAGGAGCGAATGCGGTGAGTTGGCAGATCGAACGTTGTGTTTGTGCCTCTTCATTAAGTTCTCTTATCCTTTATACAGTGCGGAGCACCAATTGATGGTGGAGAAACACAAGGGCCACGATGCCATGCATTCCGAAATGGTTATTATACTGTTTATGACTCTTGTGATTGCCCAGATTATTCTTGTGGAATGGAAGAAGAGACACTACAGATCCTATGCATTTGTCACACTGCTGGCGATGTGGCTTATACCGCTTATCATATCCTGCAGCTTTTTATGGATTCGCTTCATCATCATCTGGCTTATATTTACTGGCATAACAGCGCTTGTGATGCGACAGGCCACAACAAAACCCATACAGGGCACAACGCCAAGGTAATTACACGATTCGCATAACCTCAGGAGATTATTTTCAAACACCTTCATTTCCTTTCACAGACTCGTTTATAAGTGGTTCTACTTTATTTACAAGCTAAGCTACGGGCTGGGCCTGGTTGGCTATCTGGTTATAATGGCCGCTTTTCTCGGCATTAACTATTTGTTCTCTCAACCACCAAACGCTTGGATGGATGTAGGCTTAATGTTCTGTTTCTATGGCCTGTACATCGGCGTACTCGGTCGTGACATATCCGAGATTTGCTCGGATAAAATGGCCGCTGCCATTGGCGTGAGTTGGCCCACAATAATGAACATGGTCCACTGTTGTTCTTCATCCATTTGAATTCCATTGCAGTATTACACGCCGCAAGGCATGCCCACGCGGCATCTGGATCAGAATGTTTGTGCAGTGTGCGGTAATCAGCTTCTGGTGTCCGAAAAGGAAGAGGGCGTCATCGAGAACACCTACAAGCTATCCTGTAATCATGTATTTCACGAGTTCTGCATACGAGGCTGGTGCATTGTGGGCAAGAAGCAGACGTGTCCCTATTGCAAGGAGAAGGTCGATCTGCAGAAAATGTTCCGTAACCCGTGAGTAACCGCTAATGTCCCCATTCAAGATTCGGAATACAGATTTTCTATTTGCAGCTGGGAGAAACCGCATGTGCTGTACGGACGATTGCTCGACTGGATCCGCTGGCTGGTCGCCTGGCAGCCGCTCATATTTTTCATAGTCAAAGGCATTAACTGGATGCTGGGCTTGGAGTAGGATAACTTCTTATTCAGCTCTAGTTACGGCTTCGGACTCGGACTGCGTCCAATTGCGTCTAGTCAAGCACACGCGCACGATGAGACATTTCATGCTTTAACCATGTGCTTTACACTAACCAACAAAACAAAAACCAAACAACCGAGACCAACTAGGAGAGCATAGCAACAAAATACATAGATCCTGAGCAGCATCATTCCCAGAAGACACTCTTGAAGGCACAAAGGTTTCCCGCATATGCATAATTTGCTGATGTTCTCCACTTACACAACCACGACGCCTACATCCTCCTGCTCTAGACCTGATGAATTCGGTGCACATGTTTCTGATCCCTTCTCCCAAGAAATAACTTCATGCAATTTAATTTTAAATGTAATCCCTTTTGAATGGTATTACATATAGATGTATGTATGTGTTCTCATACATACGCATGTATTTGAACGCATAATGTATATATACATATGTATGTTTATCTTATTTTTTGTTTACGTCTACGTATTATGCGCCTTTTGCACTGCATATTATCATTAATTTAGAAAATACCAAAAATATTGGAAATGCAATTTTTAAAGCTACTGTCGCGTGATAGTCCAGTACTTCCGCCCCCGCACCTGTATGTAATCTAATTAAATCATCCACCAATGTGGCCTGTTGTATCGATTTTCTTTCAACATACTTAAAATACCCGACTAAAATTAATTGGCGGGAAATACCATGAAAAGGAAGACATGGAATAGCATTCCTGACTTTTCAGAGCAGGTTTTAAAACAGACTTTTTACATAAGTTTTTCTCAATTTTAAGTTAAAATTTTAATAAATAGTAGAACAAAGTTCTATTTAAAAATGATATTTTTTCTTCGCTTTCAGTTAGAGTAATTTTTAAAAAGATATTCCAAAAAAGCTGATTATAAGTTTATTTCTTGTCTGGAAACTAAACTCTGCAGTATGGCAGTTGAAACTGGTTCCAACTTTGACTCGGGTTAGATTCAGCCCACTTCCTTTCATTGTTAAGGGTAGTAACTCTAGGTCGCATGACAACTCCGCGTCTTACTCGCTCCAACTCGAAAAGTTTAATCAATATTTATGCCATGACATTTCCGCGAAGTTTGCCAAAATGCCAAACCCGACTCTGAATAATTATGTGAATCATTTCGCATGGAATGGCCAAGAAGGGAGGAGTACAACAACTACAGGCGGACATCAGCTCCGACGAGGAGTTCGAAAAGTTCCTACAGCGGCCCGGACTGTTGGGTAGGCAAATAGAGCAAACATATTATTTTAGTTATGAATGTTACAAAACTTACCCCTAGTGCTCGATATATATTCGGAATGGTGTGGACCCTGCCTCGGTATGGTTGGGAGTCTGCGAAAGATCAAGCTGGAACTGGGGGGCGATAATCTTCAGCTGGCTATTGTGAGTTTGAGATCAGTCCTTAGAGAATCTTAAAAGTGTTAAAGTTATTTTTCAACATATGCGACAGTGTAAAGCGGGATCGATATCATATCTTGAGAGATTTAATAAGAAAAGTGAGCCCACATGGATGTTTGTTACGGTAAGCTAAGGATGTTATTATCCATCATGTTGTACCTCACGCTCTTTCTATCATAAAGAACGGCAAGGCGATCAACATCATGTTCGGCACAGATGTTCCCAAACTGGTGTCCATGATCACGCGGGAACTGCAGCAGACGATAGAGAAAGAGCCGCACGAGTGCTATGAGATAACCGAGCTGCAGCCCATCGAGCTAGAGCAGCTCCGGATTAAGAACGAGGCGTTGCAACTGGCCGAGCGCATCGAGCTGGAGGAGAGCAAGAAGAAACGCATAGAATACTTAATGAGCGTCACGGATATGATAATGGAAAATCTTCCTGATATTGGTATAACAGTATTCGGGCCACAAGTAAACCGAGATATGTTCAAGAAGCTATCGGAACCCGCCGATCCATTAAAGATTCAGTGCAAGGATCGCAAGGTATTCCCCATAACTCAAAACGATTTCAACACAGTTAACTTTGCCGCAGAGAATCCATTGGATAGTGAGGTAATAAAGCATCTATACGACAAGGAGTTACTCATGTGCTTCTGGAAGGTTGAGGAGACAATGGGCAGTCCACCCACTGTTCTTCAACAGTATGCCTACGAGCTAACCAAGGACATCATCAAGCCGCCGGATGAGTTTAACGAGGAGGAGACCATTCTGCCACCCCTTATATCACCACTGGAAATCACTGTTGAGGTGGAAATAGAAGGTACTGCTTGTTTTAGTATTTATATGTATCCATTTGTGTCTATGTATACTTTGTCCTTAGAGCCCGATGAGAGCAAGGGGGAGGAGCCTAGCGAGCCTGACAACCCCGACGACAACAAGCGCTTTAAGGTCATCAAAATCCCTCCGATTTGGGTTCCCATTGATCAACGTACCCATGCCGCCTTGATCTATACTTATTTCCGGGCACAAACAGCGACCTTTTTGCCTCCAGATCCCACGCCGGAACCGCCGCACATTATCATGACTTTTGATGCGTACAAGAAAAAGGATCTGATGAATCTTGTCGATGCCTGCAAGGACGATATTCCTCTCTATGGGTTCTTCTCCAGCGACAATCCCCAGACAGCCGTGTTCATCGCAAACTCAGTAGATAAATACAATACCAAGTCCTACGTGCCGTAAGTGTAATATTAAAAGCAAAAAACTATCAAGAATCATATCATATATCCTTTTACCTGTCTTAGCACCGAT
Source organism: Zaprionus tsacasi (assembly GCA_018904105.1). Classification (NCBI taxonomy): domain Eukaryota; kingdom Metazoa; phylum Arthropoda; class Insecta; order Diptera; family Drosophilidae; genus Zaprionus; species Zaprionus tsacasi. Next base: position 11,079,242 of record JAEIFR010000001.1, on the reverse strand, counting down.
AAAATTGTCCTGAAGGTCAATAAGGTACTCGGTGAGACAATTCCTCTACTGATGGAGTATGGTCCCAGCTATGTTAGTCCCAACTCAGTTGTGGGTCACAAGGAGGCTACCAAGTTCTTTCCTCCCAGCTACAAGTCGGCGCAGCAGGAGGAAGCCGAACTTCATGCGGTCAAGGCGGAAAAGCCTAAGAAGCGTAAGAAGGTAAGGAAAAGTCATGGTGATAACATAATCCAGTTGAATATAACGAGATGTTCTATTGTGCAGAACAAGAAGGGCGCCGACGCCGATGCGAGCGATCAGGCTAACGCGGATGCCCAGGATAATGCGCAGGAAGCGGACGATGCGGCCAAGACTTCACCCGAGGAAGGCGCATCTACCACAAGCAGCGGTGAAGACAGCTGTGAAAGTCGCCCCGCCACGGCAGATGGCAATTTGTCTACCGAAGCGACGTAAAACGATGCTAAAATGTATCAACAAAAAAATATCAGAATAAAGACATCGCGTCGACTTAATATCGATATTAAAAATCGATAGTCGGCATTTTAGTTACTCGATTGCCGAATTTGACTTGTCTGCGACACGAAATAATACCAGGCGCACAGAAGAGAGCAGCAGGCGGCAATGCATGATGAATACGAATGTCAAAGAGAGAGAGAGTTTGGGCGAGAGAGAGCATGTGGGTTTGTTTTGATTCTGTTTGACATGCGGTACGCATCTTCTCTCTTCCTGTCTGTTGCTCTCTGTTGTTTGACACTGCATACTCACTGCATGTGACGCTTTTTCTTTTTAAATGTCTGCTGATTTTTCTGTGGGCCTGGTATTATTCCGTGTGGAGGCAGCAAAATTGCTGTAACGCTTACAGAGAAATAACGTATGAAACATACATATGCAGTTCTATAATACATATTCAGTATTCGTATACTTGTTTTATTAAAACTATTATTCTTAACCCAACTTCAACGGGTATGCATTAGAACATATTACAAACTAAATAAATTGTAGAAAAAAAATTAGCTATTAATATTCAAAAAATTAGCTATACATTAACAAAGAATTAACCATTTAGTTAAGTAAGTGTAAGTAATGTAAGTGTAAACAGACTTTTGTAAAACAGTGTCAGGTTGTTGCCTTGCGGCTGTATTTGTACTTTGGGATAAGCGGTTGCTTATGGTAGCTGCCCTCAAGATATTGCCAGATACGCTTTCGTGCTCTCAGGGTCCGCTTCCCTTCCTCCTGCTCCTCCAGCAGGATCTGATTGCAGTCGGCGAGCAGAGATTCAAGATCCCGGGAAGAGGATGGATGAGTTGACGGCTTCTCTGACTCGGCCACAACTGCATCGAGATGATTGAAGTCAATGTCAATGTCAGGTCCCCAAATGTCGGGCTCATTGGATGACATTGAATCCTGCGTCTCCTCCTGCCTACCTTCTATCAGTTCATCTAGCTCCTTGAGATCTATTTCAATGTCCGATCCCCAGTCTAACTCATGATTTGATTTTCCAGTGCTCAATTTGGAAGGCTTCATTAGCTTCGCCCACTTGGCGGAGGGTTCAATGTGGATGCATTTGCCCTGCTCATCGTCATCTAACCAACAACAACCCTGGAGGGTGACCTGTGGCATGAGGAAACCGAATGCGCTCTTCGCACTCTTCTGGTAATCATCCTTGATGTAGCCCGTCGTCTTTAGGTGCTCTGCAAGCGCTTTGTACCATGCGATGGATTTGTGTGCTCCTGCTCCGAAATTCTCATGTTGACGACAGTCTTCAGGAACGCACTTGCTCTTCGAACCACGGAGGGCAAGGATTACCTTGCCCAGCCCGACACGACCGTTGACATCGCGTAGCATGCCGAGCAGCAGCCGCGCCTCGACGCCTACATCCATTTGGGCAGGATCTATGGCATTCTTATTCTTCAGTCTCGATTTGCGGCAATTGTCGCAACAATTTCGACGCCACTGCCAGGAAGCCAGGGAGGTCGCATCGTCGAAGTAACGGAGGATGAAACGACGCCGACACTGTTGGGTCTGTGTGTACTCCTGCATACTCCTCGCCAGACGCTGTAGCTCGTCGCTACGCTGCATTGTAAGCGGTTGACTGTGCTGCAAACGCCGATGCTTTGCCGCATCCGCGTCGCTATAGAAGAGCACACACTTGGCAGAAAGACCATCACGGCCGGCACGTCCGATCTCCTGGTAGTACCGCTCCATGTCACTCGGTGCACCGTAGTGAACCACCAGGCGCACATTGGGCTTGTCGATACCCATGCCAAAGGCTGTGGTCGCAGCAATGATGCGCACCTTGTCGTTCTGGAACTGCTGCTGATGCCGGCGCTTCTGCTCCAGCGTCAACTTGCTATGGTAACTGTTGCACTTTCGACCAAGGCGGCTTAACTGCTTGGCCATGTTTTCAGTCTCCCGTATGGTGTTGTTGTAAACGATGACAGAGCCGCCCGCCTCGTCTGCCCAGCTGAGATACTGTTGCAAATCAGACCAGAGGTCTGCGCCCTTTGGACGTGCTGTCAGTTCCAGATTCGGACGATCCAGGCTACTGCAGATGACAAGTGGCCTGCGGAGCTTCAGCTGCTCACAGATATCCTCGCGCACAAGCTTCGTTGCCGTCCCGGTGAGCGCCAGCACCCGCACATGTGGGACTGCTTCGCGTAGCTGCTGCAACTGGCGATATGCCGGACGAAACTCGTGTCCCCACTTGGAGATACAATGCGCTTCATCGATGGCAATCAGCGCCAAGTTGCGTCCCAAGTCCCGCAACAGTTTAAGTCCATTGCCACGTGTTATAAACTCCGGTGTGGCATAGACCAATCTGAACTGAAGCTGCAGTATACGCTCCTTGATGCTTCGATCCTCCTGCGCTGTGCCAAGCAGGCAGGCGCAGTCGCCGTTGTCTTTTGATCTCTGATTCAATGCATTCACTTGATCCTCCATTAGAGCAATCAGCGGCGAGATGACAACGACGACTTTTTGCAAATAGAAGGCAGGAAACTGGAAGCTCAGCGACTTGCCGTACCCGGTGGCCACCACGGCGCAGACATCTCCGCCTCGTGGCTCGCATAGTATGGCGCGAATTATCTTCCACTGCAGTGGCTTGAATGCGCTCAGTCCAAAGTGTTGCCTCAAACAGCTGACATATTTCTTAGGCTTTGGCAGCGCAGACATGTACGCACTGTATATTCCACATTTAACCGACAAAATAGCAATTTTGTTAAGATGTTTTTCGTTGCAGTAAATCAAACGAGCTGTTCACACGTGCGGTTGTAGCTGTATTTATGTTATGACACATATACAGCAGTCACACACATTTCAAAACTAATGAACTTCTATTGCCGGCAGAATTGGTAAATCTATCGAATTTCGTGTTAGGGGTAAACCGATAACACGTGAACAAATTCAACAAAACTTCTTTAAACATGAAACATTTTTCATAAATATATTATTTTAGCATTATGTTATTTTTGAACAACTAAGAATCCAATTATTTGAATTAGTTTGCGCCACACACTTTCTCATCGGAATGATACAAAAATATCGATATGTAGACAGCTGTTGCACATGCTAAAAAGAATTTGTGCAATAACATTTTGTTTCAGGTAGCTATCAGAGTTCTATCGATATTCTGCATATGACTAACAGTCTGGCATTTTGCACCACTTGAGATTGCGATATTCATTTGTGGTGGTCGGCCAATAAATTGTGGTGGTCAAAAGCAAAGCAAAGAGTACACATAAAACGAAAACGGAGATGTTAAAAATAAAATAGAAAAAACGGAAACAGTCATTTAAATTGCGAATGGTAATCAAGCGGATTAAGCATAGTTATAGTCCACACCTTTTTTGCTCTCGGAATAACAACAACAATAATAAACTACGCACCGACAACGGTATCGACAACGACACCAACACCAACAGCAACAGCAACAACACCAACAACGTCGACAGCTCAACACCGACACTGACACCGACGACCGACGTACAATTAACGCCCTCCCCTCCCTACGCACCTCAGCACTTTTGGCACCCGCACACACGCACACCTATACGCACACACACAAATAGACAAACACTTATTCGCACACACACAATTCTCATTGTCTGCATACAATCATCATCAAGAAACTGAGACACATACACACATAGAGAGAGAGAGAGAGAGAGATACGCTCGCACACTTATCTATACACCGCCGCATTTATCAACGCTGCTGCTGCCGCCGCCGCTGCTTACCTTCATACTCCTCCTCATCCTTCTCCTCCTCCTCCTTATCCACAACCCTCGATCCGTAACATCAACTTTGTTTGCTATTGTTGTCTGCTGCCGTTGCTGCCTGTCATTTGTTTTGTTTCCTTTAATGTGAACGCACATACACACGAACACACTCAGACACACACAGACACACACGCACGCGCAAAAACACGAAAGGAGCTAACAAAGACAAACTCCAAAATAATACAAAGAACAGTAAACAGTAAAAAGGAAATAATAATCAAAGAAAAACATTACCCAATTAAGAACAACAAAGTGCAATAATACTAGGGACGGACCGACGTATCGCGAGTGAGTGCAAAAGTGCAAAGATCGGTGTAACCGACAGAATCCCAGGGGCCAAAGGGGCAGAGGGCGGAAGAAGAGTGAGAGCAGGGCAAAGGTGCAGCCGCGGCGCGTGTGAAAAAAGGATTCAAACTCTATGGGTCAAAGGGCAAGCACACCAGCGACCAGTGGCCAGCAGAGCCCACGCTCGAGAACATTTTCAAGCAGCTCAACGGGAGCGGCGACAAGCGCAACAACAACGGACACATCGCCACCGAACTCAGCGGTGGGTAGCCGCGGCGGTGAAACCGGTGCCGGTCAAGGTTTTAATTTGCTGCGCACATTGCCCGGCCTACAGGTTTATCATCATCATCAACAGCCGAACTCCTCTTCCATTGATCGGCAGCGTGCGCGCAGTCTGAGCTCTGTTCCCGATATCCAGCAACAACAACAGCAGCAACAACAACAACAGCAGCAGCAACAGGGCGCCACCCCAACGTACCCACACACACATCCCGCCGTCTCATACTCATCTTCAACAAATTCAGCGAATAGTAATAGTAGCTTCCAAGCGGCGGGCAACAACAACAGCAACTCCTCGACAGCGGCAACACAGAGTTACATGCAACAGCGACGTGCTCTTGGCGATTCGATACGCGTGAGTAGACGAAACGACATGGCGCCATGTGGCCTCCCCTCCCTCCACCAAGTTCAAACCATTTGACTTGTCTGTAACCACCACCCCTGTTCCATTGTTCTTGCAGGACATGTCCATGACTGGCCCCAATATCGTTGAAAGCATCGCACTGGCCGCGTCAGCAACCGCTTCGGCGAACGGCTTGGGTCGTGTCTATACAGCGACATCTCTTCCATCGCACATTTGGTCCTTCAATGGTAACTATCGTACTATGTGGAGCTAGAACTATTCACAAAAAGGCTCGGATCGATAATGCCTTCTGTGGTAGAGCTGCATGCTCCTACTGTATCGACTATATGGTTCTCCAGTATTTAAATCATTTCTCTTTCATTACAGGCATCAAGTGTCCCGTCTGCAATAAATTTGTATTGCCAGATGATATTGAATGCCATTTAGTTATGTGCCTAACCAAACCACGACTCTCATATAACGGTAATGCGCCATTCGAATAGATATAAATATCGAATCATACTTATAATAAATATCAATATCCATATAATCTTACAGAGGATACACTACTGGACGCCAAAGGCGAGTGCGTTATTTGTCTTGAAGACTTGAGTCCGGGTGATACAATTGCTCGATTGCCATGTCTCTGCATCTACCACAAAGGGTGAGTTGTTTGCTATATATCGTATATATTTTATACCTAAAGTAATCTCGATAATATCTTGCAGCTGCATCGATCGTTGGTTTGAGGTGAATCGCTCGTGTCCCGAGCATCCAGGAGATTAGTAAACATCTCATTAGGTAATCACCAGTTAAAAGTTATAATATTAGCATAATGGATAAAGGAAGCGGCAAATGCAATCTAGAATCTACATGTATAAATAAATGTATAAACATCAAGCGCTGCTCAAATATCTATATAGATATATGTACATATCTAATGCCTTTGTATTGAGCGTGTATGTAAATGTATTCATTTGCTTGCGCTGCCATTTGACATATATATACAATACATATATCTTATATAGATAGAAAGATAGAAATGTATACATGCCCATAATGCAATGTATTTGTATAACGAGTGCTCGTTAAGTCGTTTAAACGCGTCAAGTGGGCAGTGCGTAACGAGGCGGACTGCAGCCTAGGCTCATACGGTGATGATTGTTATTCGCTTATACCCCCCTATTATAATATTTATATTAATGTCAAATTCAAATTTATTGCAGGCTGAAACGGAGAGAGGCCCACACAACAAACTAGCTAAACTGAATGGGCAGTTGTTGATCCAGAAAAGTAAAGCGTAATGGAACGGAGTGGAGAAAATAGTGGAGAGGCTACCCAAGTTCGGATCGAGCAATCGATCTTTTGTGACCTACCGACCTAGCGAATGCAAACAAAGAAAGCAACACATACACAAATCAATTGAAACAAATTAGTTTAACAATAACAAAAGCATAAAAATGTAAACGAAACCAACCAACCCACTTATAACAAGATGATAACGCTGATTCTAATGGCAAGCATAAAGATAATGTTAATGATGATAACGATAATAAAGTTAATGATTACGCCGAAGGAGCAAAGGAGGGAGAAGGATGAACGGATGAAAGTGCGTGTAACCAACCAACCAACAAAAGAATGTCAACCAATGTGATGTTAAATTTTATATTTTGTACTATGGATATGATGTAATTGTAATTGTAATGTATATGTATGTATGTATTTATTATTTTAAACGAAACTAAAATAGGATAAACACAAAACAACAACAGTAACACACACACACAAACACACACACATACATTACACATTACACACATAAATACACTATAAATAATTATGCTTAATTAGAGCAAAACAAAAAGCAAAGCAACCAAAACAAAAACAAAACCAACAACAATGAGAGTGTAACTTTAAATTATAAATTCGACTAACTATATTAACTATTTACCTGTAATTTTATAATTGTTTTATGTTGTTAATTTTTTTTTTTTCAATTCTTGCAATCTTCACTTGTATTTATCCGTATGTTTTGTGTGTCGTCATAAACTAGTTATTGCTATTTGTATACTATATTTAATTTATATACAATCCCTTTTTGTTAACGAATTGAATTCTGTTTGCATTGTTTAATTGACACACAAAGGAAAAACCATCTGTCATGTGAAAATTCTGGTCAAAATGAAATGCTTAAGGCAAATTATTAACTGTATTTCAAATGGCCTGGAGATGGAGTTCCTATCCTGTCCTAGACAAAAAGGGATCCAGATCCAGCAACTCCAGCAGCAAATACAAAATATACAATCCGTAACGTACATAGCTAACGAGCTGTGCCGCAAATATATATATATAAATGAATACCTATGTATGTATGTATATGTAAACAATTTACAATAATTTTAATTCTTTTTTTGTATTATTTTTAATATTATTTTGTTGATATATATTATTAATAATGATAACGATGATGATTTTCCTTAGCAGCTGCTGCTCGTCAAAACGATTTTTTTTTTGTAAATGATCTATATAAAAAAAAATATATTTATATATATAAATATATATATATATATATATATGTATATGCATATAGATACTGCATACTTTAATATACTGTACATATATCGTATAACTACAGCATTAACGTTGACGTTAACTGGAGAGCAAACTGATTTCTCACATTAAAAAAAAAAATAAAATATATGAAAAACTCGTATCATTTCTACTCTTAACTGTTTGTAAAATACATTGATTACTCCAACACAGACACACCAAACTAAATAATAACTGAATGAATAAAACTTGTAAGCGAAAGCCCGAAACGTTAATGTTAATTTACAAGAAAAATATCTATAAAAAAGAAAGAAAAACAAAGCAAATTTAAAAGAAAAAAAAAACAAATATAAACGGTGGTCATAAGTATGTCTTGATCCTATTAAGAACATTTAAAACTTTTTACACCCTATCCACGCGAAGGAAAACAAAACAGTACAGAACAGAACAGTTGCGAAAGTAAAAACATACATAAATGATTACGACTATGATGATTACCAAGTAAATTGACACGATGAGAAAATGAGATAAGAAAGGAAAGCAAATTGAGATAAAACGTTAGAGAATAAACGAGTGATTATATATATAAATACATTCAAGTCGACCAATGCATTTTCAATTGGGAGAGATTGTACAAATGGGGGACCCCAAATAAAACACATACATTTTTTATTTTAATCATAATCGAAGATCGCATTTAATCACCGCAAAAAAATATAATATATCATCAAAAAGGCAAACAAACCCAACTGATTGATTGTTTGATCCAATATGTGCATAGACAGTATAATATGGCTACAGAATCAGAAATCAGAGCTAGGATTTGGCTAAAATCAAAGAATGTTTACTTAAAATTAAATACAAAATATAAACGTAGGTTATTATTTGTTTGGGAGTGCGGAACAGTATGAGAGATGAACGGGTCGTGTTAAAAAAATATACAAATTTAAACTTAAAATAAATAAAAGAAATAAACGGAATTTAAAACGTGCAGCAGCTTGGTAAAATTGTTGTAAGCTGCCTTATGGGATTATCCATTGGCTCAGAATAATGGTTTGCGTCTGCTTTGACGGGCGATCACCAGACGTAGCCCATTAATCACTGCGTCGATTGCACTCCAAAATTGTAATGACGCCAAATGGGATGCAGGAACATTATCATCAATGACATCAACTGCGACTGAAGCAAGTTTACCTTTGTGTCCAGTATTTATTCATTTCTTTTGTCCTTTTTTCTTGTGGTTTTACTTCGCTTTTCGTTTTTTTTTTTTCTTTTGTGTTTTCTATCAATGTGGGAACGGGGGTAACTCTCTCTCTCTCTTTTTTGCACACAAATTATTCTCTTTCTCTGTCTCTCCCTTCGTCTACCTTCTTCGTACATTTTCTCGTCTCTTCGTCAGCTGTCTGGTTGGTTCGCAATGAGCCGCCGGAGAGCCTGGTGGCGAGTTGCCTGTCCCATGTCCGAGTCAAGTTTCACTTGCGTCGTCCGCCCCAGCAGCATCTGATCATTATCTTGAATGCGGTTGAATATGCCCGTGGTGGCACGGCATTGCGTCGACTTGACGACTTAGACCCATGGCGTCCAGCCTTCGTAGAGCACGGCCAGATTGTCCGGATTGGTGGCCTCGCGTATCACATAGTCAACTTGCTCGGCCACAGTGCTACGCTGATTGTTGTCCGGATCGCGTCCCTCCAGTTTCATGCGTATTTTCTTCCATACGGATACGCCGTATGCATTGCGTTTTTGTTCATGCTGATTGGGTGCACCTGTAAAAGAAGCCGGAAAGGATTAATATATATATATGTAGCTGGAGTGGTTCCCTAACTTTACCTTTATTGTGCGCGAATGTCTCGTAAGGCAGCGAGTCACTGTCCGCCGCATGGTGTAGAAACTCTTCAACAGTTCGGAAGAACTCGTCGACATCATGGCTGGTCAGTTGCTGGATCTTTTGCACCTGCTGCCGCCAGTTGCTCAGCGTCTCCGGCACCAATGGACGTCGGTCGGCGTTCAGCTCCTTGCGTAGTTCGAGCAGACGTTGAAAGAAGTTGAAAAGTATGCGATGCGAGTCACGCACATGTCCGCACAGCAACTGCACATCCAATGGAATAAGTTTGCTCTGGCACGGATCTAGCTGTTCCGTTACTAGGCTGCGCATGTAGAAGCGTGGCATATGTTCCTGCTGACGCTGAAAATAAAAAGAAAGTAAGTTCTCAGCTTGATTTATTGATAATATTTTCCTTACCTGCATTTCTTTGAGCAGATTGCAGATAGTGCGATGCCTGTTCTGCTGCTCGCATTCCAGCGTCGCCATGTCACGTTGCACCTTGCATGTGTAATCTTCGAGCAGTCCCTGTACATTGGCCAGCCAAAACTGATCGATTGCGCCCTCTGGATCGAGTAGCTGCACAATTGCCTGCTCCACAGAGCTAATGCGTGCATTACTTGTCTGCCACTGTCCATGGGCTTGAAGCCATTGTTCTATATTGTGTAGCATGCTCTGATCGGCGGCTATTCCTTCTGTTTGTTCCATGGTGGACAGTGCACTGGCACACTTGCTAATGTCATGCACCAGCTCCAACTGATCGCTGGTCAGTTTACACTGCAGCTGCTCGTTTCGTAGAAGGCTGTCGATGTGATTACGATTCCAGTTACTGCGCTGTGCCTGCAGTTGCTTCAGTTGCGTCTCCAGCTGACGCTGTAGTTGCTGCATCTCTGCCATGCTCTCGTCTAGTCCCTGCCAATTGTCGGAAATGAGCTCGCACAGCCTCGACCGACTAATCACGTGTCCACCCGGTAGCTTATTGTCCAGCAGGGCATTATAGGCCCAATAATGTGCTGACGCGATAAGCGTCAGCGTCTCGAGCTGCTGATTAAGCAACTCGATCTCGCATTGCTGTTGCTGCAACTGCGCCTCGGTTTGCAGAGAAGTGAAGAGTTCGTCGCACATATGACCTAAATCCTGTGGGGTTATTGGACAATCCCCAGTCACCACGCTGCCATCCTCCTGGCAATGTGAGGCACAGCCCGTATAATAGACATACGATACCAACGGAACCAACCCCACAAGATATTCCGCTTCCAGGCGATGGACAAAGCCCAATACGGGCCGTGCCATCTGACGTACATCGTAGGTCTGGCTGGCACGGAGGGTCTGCAACACCATCTCGAAAAAGAGACGATCGCTTAGCGGGCTCCTGATGTTCTTTAGAATGTTTAGTTCCTGAACGAGGATAAGAGAAGAGAAGGTTGGAGAGTTTGACTTTATTTTTTAACGGCAACGGTTGTAACATCCACTTACCATGTACTGTTGACTCTGCGAATCCTGAACATCATCTCTGCCCAGCTTGATGGTACGTGCAATGCACTCCAGCGCCTTGGACAGCTGTTTAAACAGTGTATAGGCTGGCTGCAAGGACAACAGAAACTGTTTCTCCACAGGAACTGATGCAACTGATCCTTGTTGATGATGCTGCTCTTCCTCTTCATGCTGATGGAAACGTTTACTCAATAATTCGCTGCCAAGCTGAAGCAGCGCCTGTAGCTGCTCTAGATTTGGTGAGAGCAACAACAGACGAAAGATGCTCGCGGGTAGCTCGTACTCGAAATAATGCTGAAGCTGCATGAGAGCCATCAATGCATCCTGAAGCTCGCTCATTTGATCGTTCGTTTGCTCCGGCACGCCATCTAATTGGAGAAGTCCCTGGCACATCGTACGCACAAGCTGTAGAAACTGTAATTGTTGTTGTAGCAGCTTCACATCCTGTGTATTCAAGGCGGACAGCTCGTAGTCTCCAAAGATATCAGTGACGCCGTCCAGCGTGCGAATAACCATCGCATTGAGAAGCGACTGATTGCACTGGCTCTGCTGGATGGCGACCAGCAACGAGTGTGATGGCGTCACCGTCTGCGCCACTTCCTGCTCGTTGGCAAAGTGTTGCGTCAACTGATGTAGACGACAGTTAAGTTCTAACCATACAGACTCGAGTGTTTGGGCGGCACTCAATTTGCTCGCCATGTCTAGCGAAGCCGTTCCCGTTCCCAATGAGTTGGTGCTGGGACTATCGCTATGCTGCAAATAGTTCGAATAGCTGGCTTGGAATCGCACATAGATATTGTCTCGTTGACGCTGCTCCGGATAATAGTACATAGTGGCCGCATATTGTTGCATATGTTCCAAACACTGTAGCGCCAGATCGTTAAGGCGACCGAAGAGCTCATCCAGCTGACTGCGCGTGATGTGGTACGCTTCCAAAGTCTGTGCCGGCAGATGCAACTGCAGTACATCGACTAGCGCCAAATATTCGTTGTGCCAGCTATTGCCCTCCAGCTTGAACTGTATTAAACGTGCATTAAACTCTCCTAGATGCTGTTGATCCAGACACTGCCCGTAACTATCCAGCAAGCATTGCACCAGCTCATAGTCAGCTTTTCGCAGTGCCGCTTGACGTGCTAAAGCCTCCGTATGACGTCGTTTGGAGGCATAACGCGGCGACGCCGTGTTAAAGCTGTGACTCTCGATCGCCGTGCCCAGCGCATTGATCTCGGATATTAGTGCACTGCGCTGATTCAGATTGATCAGTTCCTGCTCTGTGATCAGGAGCTGCTTTTGTATTTGCTGTAAATTATCCAGTTCATGCACCATGTCCGTCAACTGCGGCATAATTTCCAGTCTGCGTGGGAAAGAGCGAGGGAGAGAGGAATCGATTATTTAACATTTACATAAGCTGTTAAAGAAATGCTAATGCGATTTACATCAACATGTTATGTTATTCAACGATGATCGGAACTGTTATTATTAACAGGACTATCGGAAAAAGTGAATTTTAATTGTAAACACGCGCATTTCTTTAAGGAGCATAATATAACTAAAGCAAATCATAATCATAAACTCATAAATTTCATCTTAAACTCATATTTATCGTTATACTTACTTGTAACTAGCCCAGAACTTCTGACATTGCTTCAGCTTTCCAACAAGATGGCGTCGCTTGGCCTCCCAATCGTGCAGTTTCGACTTGTTTTTGTCCTTTTTGAGGCACTTCATTTCACCTGGATTCGCGTTACAGGCAGAGGGTTTCGCATTGATACCACGACGCAATGCAGCCGCATCGTCGTTAAGCGTCCAATCCACGAGAGGATCATACACAAAGGCTTCCAGCAGGGTAAGCAGAGTCTCACGCTCCTTGCGCATCACCTTGAGCACATACTCACAACCCAAACGGAAGGCGCCCTGCAAAATAGAAACAATCATATAAAGTATGTACATAGTACTTGTATATTAAAAATTGCAACGTATCGGTGAATTGTAAATTAGTTAAGGGTACACAAATCGTACTTTTTTTGACAAGTCAAAACGAATCGGAAAACCAGATACAATTTGTACACATTTCCATTGTCACAGTCGTAAAGTCGGACGAAAGAACATTTTTATATAGAACAACTGCTGATTTTATGATATCATATAACAATTCCATGTAAACACACATATATATATTGTACCTGCTTTTCCAGTGCTGTTTATTTGTTGCCTTTTTCTGGCTAAAAATAAGTATGTTTACATGCTTAATTGGTATTGAAATAGATAAGATATATCTATCGAAAAGAAAATTGTGCTTGAATGTATAACTGAACATAAAACTACAAGGATTTCACTCTGAAAGATCTCGAAGATCGTATTGTTCCTTATTGCATTTACATTTATATTATTTTTTTTTCTTTTTGCAACTAATTAGTAAAGCTTTCGCTAATTTAGCCTTTTTTACGCTGCCAGCACTGACACAATCATCATATACAAACATTTATAGCAAGTCAGTCAGTTATGGCTAGATATACGACTCCTCCTCCCCTAATCGATGTTTACAAATGTTGATTGTGGCATTTGGCATTGTTTCCGCACATGTATCGTACATTTTAACTTTGAAATTGTGCGTAATTTGTGGCTCTGTTTTAGGGTCATATAACCCCATATTGTACGTAATTTGAGGCATCATATAACCCATATTACTCATACGCTGCGTATTCCCATCGATGTTTATATTTCAGAAAATGTGGGCTATGTTTCCGCAAATTTTAACTTTGAAATTATGCGTAATTTGTATTTACTTTCTTTTAGGGTCATACAAGTGATTCGTGGACCCATCGGAAAGCCGGAATAGTACGGAATAGTAATGGAATGCAGGGGAAAACAAGTGCTGGAGCCGGAGAAGCAGGAGGGAGAAAATCATATCATTTGACAAATACGTATAAGCTGCACGGCTCGCGGTGGGTTAACTTTCGAGAGCTAAAAATACACATACGCATACTGAGAGATACATACATGTACGTGATGTACAGATAGGGATAGCGACATGCACACATGAATACCTCGCACATTTAGTGCAAGTCATTAGCTAGTTAGTAGTTCGCAGGGAGGAAACGAGTGTTGTGCCGATCGTGATCATGCTGGTGCGTAGTACGTGACTGTATGGGGTAAATTACTATGATTCTAGTAGCACGATATCAACCGACAAACGATAGGGTAGTAGCTTGATAAAATACATATATAATATTTATGATCTTCACTTAATTTATTTACAGCGTACGATAAAGAGAGCATGGGAACCAGGTAGAGAGAGAGAGAGAGATCGGAAACGTGACGTGAGTATCGCTTGGCTGCCCCCCTCACGCGCTCATCTCTGGTGAAAGCAACTGGCACCCCCCGCCAGGCAACAAATAGCTTCAGCTAGTTGGACCCATTCGTATACCCTTTATTCCCATTATCGATTACCCTGTGACAGGAGTGTCGCCCATGCCGTGCTTTGCACTGACTGTATAGGGGAGCGCAGTTAATGTGGCCAGGCTTATCGGCGGATTGCGTTTCTCACGCTGGATCTGGCAGGCCGTTATCAGTTTGCCGCACACTGGATAATATGCTCTATGGCGAAACGTAAACAAAACTCTCGCCGCCCACGACGAACTGCGAACTGCGAACTGCAGCCAAGTCCTTGCCCCAGGTTGGCACTGATAATAGAATGAATATATGCTATACTCTCGTCGTATGTGGTAAGTGGTGCTAGCTGGTGCTAGGTGGTCTAGACCCGCTGGCAGATTGCTGGCCGCAGGCACTGCGAGCGTTTCGTAGTCGCGCTTCGAATTTCGCACAATTTACACAAGCAGCTGTCAAAACGGTGTTGGGTGTGTGTGTGTGCGTGTGCGAGTGTGTGTGTGCTACGTGTATGTGAGTGGGAGTTTCCCCCAACGAGTTCGTGTGGGCGCGATGACCATCGTCGAGAAGTATCAAACAATTTGGCTAAATCTAAACAATATAACAACAACAAATAATGTCACCAATGAAATCGATTCTTTTCCAACGACAACTGAGGGGCAGGAGGAGCAGGAGCAGGAGGCGCAACACATTAGTGCCGGCCTGCTGCTGTGGGTGATCATCAATTTCATAATCCTTGTGTTCATACTGGGCGGAAACATACTGACCATTGTCGCAGTACGCACTTGTCGCCATCTGCGTTCGGTTATATCCAATATATTCATCCTATCACTGGCCATATCTGATTTTATTGTCGGCCTGGCATTACCCTATCACGTGGCATTCTATATGTCCATGGGATCGGATCTGGGTCGTCTGCGAGGCTTTTGCCTGCTACGTTTCTTCCTCTTCATCTGCGCCTGCTGCGTCTCCATACTGACGCTCATCTCTATTGCCGTGGATCGCTATATTGCAGTCATGTATGCCCTGCACTACAGACGGTGAGTAAGGGGTAGACCGTATGTAGACTGTTCGAACGGGTTATGGACACATTTTATGTTTCTATCATAAAGTTTCGTTATCATACATCGTGATATCGTGTATTTCTCGGGTCTCTTTATGGCACAATGTGCTTCTCTTTTGCCCTGCCGTATTCCAAATTATGAAAAGTATTTTTTGTCCTATATACATGATAATCAGACAAAACTTTCCACTGACTTTCATTGAATCTTTCAAGTTTAAGCTCTCCATTTAAGAGTCTAATCGTTTCCCTTTCTCTCTTCCATTTCGTCCTCAGCTATATGACCCGCCGTGTGGCATATTCGATCATTACATGCAACTGGTGTGTGGGAGCCTTGGTGGCCCTTATCCCGATCTTCTGGAACAAATGGTCAGCTGCACAGGGTTGCGAATTCGATGAAGTGCTGCTGCCCTGGTATGTGGCGGGCATCATAACTCCGGGCTTTGTGATCATCTGGATATGTATGCTCGTCTTTTATTGGCGCATCATGCGTGAAGCTTCCAAGCAGGCCAAACGCCTGCGCCAATCTGTCGTCTACAATACGCACAGCAATCACAGCATGCTGCATCCGGACTGGAAGAGTGTCCAGATTGTTGTCTTCATCATGGGTTGCTTTACACTCTGCTGGCTACCCTATTTCAGTGTGGCGATCGCACAACTCTTTAGCATCTGTCGCAGTAATTCGTTGATCTACAAGTTGGCCTTCTCGCTGGCCATGTCCAACTCGGCCCTCAATCCGATTATCTACTCATGGAAGAATGCCGGCTTCCGACGTGCCTTTGCCCAGACACTGTGCTGCAAGTCATCGCATTGCTGTCGCATCGATCCCGATCTGGAGCTGCATCTGCCATCGGATAGCGGTGTCAAGCAGCGCATCGATAGCAATTGCAGCTATGCGGAGACTACAAAGCCAACAAAAGATTCAAATTCTACCGAAAAACTCTCAACTCCTGTTCAGGGAGCGCAATAAAGAAAGGTAATGAAAGGTGATGGAACAGGTGTTTGGTATATGGGCAGTGGAATGTAGTAGTTCCCTCAGGGATAAATTCCTATTAGGACGTTAGGCCTCAGTCCCCTACAATACTCCCAATTAAACAGTTGCTAAGATTTTACTACTCACCTCGACTCCGGAGATGCCTAGAGCATGCACCATGTTCTGGGTAAGGCGGAAGGGCACACGTTCGGGTATGCGCAGTGTGCGTCCCTTCTCGAAGCATACATTGTAATCGATATGCACTAGATCGCCGCTGCTGAGATTGATGAGCACATTGTCCAGATGCCGATCACCCAATCCAATTACATATCCAATGACAGACATGACCGACATGCACATGGTATAACGACGCACCGAATGACGCCATTCGGCGGCACTTGCGGCCTGACACCAAAGCTCCCGAGCAAGCAGATCCGCCGGCGTTTCCTGTATCAACTCACTGAGCACTTGACGTAGCGTCGAGAGAGGCCATTGACGACGTGGATCTGTGACCAGCATGTTATGCTTGGCCAGCAGCGGTGACAATTTGTTGTAGAAGAGATCGGTAAGACGACGTGAAGAAGCCGATGTTCCAGCCTGTGGTTGACGCTGTTGCCACTTCTTATAGAGCGCAAAGAGCGGCGTGACCCCATCGACCCAACTGATTAGACCCGATTGCGGTCCCAGCGGTATGACGGAGTAATGATGTGCCCGATAACAGCTGTGCGGTGTATCACTCTTGCTGGCCATGATGGCATTCGAAATGGACAGAAACTGCATGATACGTTCGTCTAGATGCAGATCTTCCAGACCCTTGAATAGGAACGTATACTTCTGCCCATTGCTGCCGTAGAAGGCAACCTTCTTGGGTTTCGTCTTGGTGGGCAGTATGCACACGGTGCTCTCCACACTCTCAATGTGCACCGGCTGCAATTCGTCCTGTGCATCCAGGCCAGGCATCGAGATGCTCTTGCGTCCAATGCCACACAGAACTGGGCTAATGCTTTGCATCTTCAGCGTGTTGCTTGTGCCACGCAACATGTTCGCCTGCAGCACATGATACAGATGCTTCAGTTTGTCCCATGCCTCCGGATAGGGACGCTGGCGCAGTGCCTCCAGTGTTGACTTGATGGGTGCATCGAAGCGTCGCTTAAAATTGCGCTCATAACTTGTCTCCGGCTCACGTGAGGTGAATGCCATCAATGCCTCCAGATCGCTAAGCAATTGTGGCCGCCAACTATTGAAACGTGTCTGTTTGCCCTCATGATCGTCCGGCTTGAACTCACTGGACAACGCACTCACACGGCCCACATAGCTGTTGTAGATGTGGGCAAGTGAGTGGATCCAGTACTCATCCCAGAGCAGACATACACGGCGCAGTTCCTTCACCAACAGCTGCACATGCTGCACCACCTCGGGCGACTGCTTGGACAGTGCACCGAGTAGGCAACCATAGCAATTATCCTCGGCGATGGTGCTCACTGCGTTATTGCCACTGCTGATGGGTGTCACCTGTAGCTCACGATTGGCACCCACCACAGCAGGAAACGTAACCAGCTGGGGGCGACTCTCGGCCAGGCGACATAGCAGCGCACATACAGACTTGCGCACATAGAGCTCGTGATGATTGAGACGACTGAAGAGCTGCGGTATAATCACTTTCCATGGTCCAATCGGTGTAGTTTTCAAGCCCTGCTCCAGCACCTCCTGCAAGCCGCTTGCATGCTTCACTATCAGTCGAAGTAGACGCAACGTGGTAGTGACCATGTTGTTGTCATCCACCTGGAAACGTTGCTGCTGCATGCAACCAACGTAGCCAGTGACACCACTGCCCGAGCCCGCTTTGATGCTGAGGTATTGGAAATAGGAACGTGCCGCCTCCTTGTAGTAGTCAAAAGTGTTGGCAATTGCCTTGCGCCAGATGCGCATAATCTCCTCAAGAACACTGGCTGGTTTGTTGGCCAACACGCTGAGGCGACGCAAGCGTAGCTCGCATTGTGCTGCATCCGCTGCTACCTGCAACTCATCGCCATCTTCGCATATGTTGCCCGATGACTGTTGCTCCATACGCAGCGCCTGAAGTAGTTCCTGCAGCGTCTCCGCATCCAGCGGCAACTGATCATCACCCAGCGCTTCTCCAATCGCTGTCACATCCGATTGAGTGAGCACGCAACCGCTGTCGACTATCTTCTTGCCCCAGCGATAGCACCAGTTGCCATAGGCTATCAGTGCCTCCTCGTTGTTGGGTCGCTGCTCCAGGCTGGCATTGATTAGGCGCGCTACAAGCCGCTCCCCATGTGGCAGAGCCATAGGCTGCGCAGTGCTTCGGGTTAATGCACACTCCGGCAACTGCTCAAGCAGCAGTTGCAATGTAGGTGACAGATTGGTGGCCAATCCATTGCAGTTGCGTGCTGTAATCCAATCCGAAAGTGTCAGCAGCAGCTCGGAGCCAATGTTCGAGGAGGCGGCGATTGCAGTGGATTCTTTTTCCTTCGACTGTCGCATCTGTATAGCCTGGCAGAGGGCGGCACATACGTTGATGGAGCTAAGCTCGCTACACTGCAGCTGTTGTTGCTGTTGCTGCTGCAAATGGAGGCACTTGCTCAGCTCACTGTAGCCGCGCAGTAGTTGCACATTCGATGTGTCCAGCTCCTGGTTGAGCATCTGGCGCGACAACTGCTGCAGTGGCTGGCCAAAGTAAAGTTCCAACATGGCCTGACAGGTCTGCGGATTGCCTTCCTCTCGTGCCACCATGGCTGTGTCCAGATACAACTTCTGCAGACTATCGGCGCTACAATGATGCTGCAGCAGTTGCGTCCAGGCTACGCATCGGACCAGCAAAGTACTGCAAATGCCGTTGGCATTGCCGATGCTCTTCGAGCAGATTGGGAGCAGAGACAATACACCGGTATGTTGCGCCTCCTGTCCAATATGCCGCCGCTGCTTGCCCAATCGATGTGCAATGTGCTGCAACAGTGTCAGCTGCTGCCATTGCCGTTGATCACAGCTGGGATTAAGCAAACATTCACGCCAGTTGGTGTCGAGTAACTGCAGCAGTTCTTGCGGTAGCTCGGCTGCAGCTGCATTCTCCCGCATTGCCTGTTGCATTACAATATTCTCGAGTTTCTCGTGCACATAGCTGGCCGAGCAACTGGCATGCTCCTGTGTTTCGCTGGGCCACAGACTGAGCTTGTGCAGCGCTGCGGTTAGTTCCTCGGATTGTGTCTCACGCTTCGCCAGCAGTTGTTCCAGATGGCTCAGTTGCCCGTTGCTCTGTTGCAGGAAGGGATTGAATGTAGCGGCATCTTCGGCCTGCTTCAACTCCACTAACTGTGTCCACTGTCCCGTGCTCTGCAGGCAATCAATAACCTGAGCCATCAAAAATTGTCTTGTGTGAGGCTCCAGCTGCTCGACAGGCGTTGCTTCTGCTGCAGCAATCTCCTCTTGATCCTGCTCGGCCAAAAGCTTCTTATAGCCTTCCAGCGCCAGCTCTTTGCGTCCTGCTGCATGATCCGCAGCATGTTGTAGCCATTGATAAGACTTGCATTTACACTTCGAGCGTGCCCAGATGTGCAAGCCACGCAATGAATCTGCCTCACGGCAACGTATATAGGCCCATGCAAGGTAGACCATCGCCTGGCTGTATCCACTGTCCTGTGGCTTCTGCGTCAGTAGAATTTGCTAAGGGAAATGGAAAATCGAGAATGAATTAGGTGGAGCAATCCTCTCGAGCAATAACTTACCTGTGCGTAGCGTATGACCAGCTCCGGCTGCTGGCAGTGCATGGCTATGATGACCACGCCAATGCGTATGCGATTAAACCATGACTGGCACGTGGGATTATTGAGGCGGAAGAAGGCGGCGACAGGTTTCTCTGGCGCGTGCAGAGCAAACGCGCTACCCTCGGCAGCATTGTATATGAGCTTCTCCAGCGAATCCAGAAATCCCAGTAGCATATTCAGATGCTCACGCGTCTGCGTCAGCTGCTGCAGTGACATTTCGTTTTGCTGCTGCTGCTCCTCCGATTTGGCACATCCGCTTAGTAGGCGGGCATATCGCATCACAATTGCCTCAAAGGCCAGAAACGTATCCTGCGGCTTGCCCAGCGTTGTGCGTAGCTTCTGATCGACACAATAACGTGCCGACTCGAACTGTAACCAGGAGGCGGCTAGACGATGACAGCGTCGCGTACATTGCGATAACTTTTCCTGCCGCTCATCCAGCAATGTCTGTTGGCAACTGCGCATGAAGAGTCCACGCAAGGAATCAGCAATTTCTCCCTTTTGTTGCTGCTGCTCCAGCGGTTGCTGCAGTCGCTCGACGAAATCACGAAAAACATTGTCACGCACGCCACTGCAGAGGGTCAAGCGATGCAACCAGGCTGCAATGCCGGTAGGACCAACGGTACGTCGCAACACGCTAAGATGCAGTGGTAGCTGTGCATGGATTCGAGCGTAGGCAACATGAGCAGGGCCATTGATCAATTGTAGCTGCTGCAGCACAGTTTCCCGATACAAGTGGAGCAGCTCATGGCCCAGGTTGGCATGGTCATAGCCCAGCACTGTCTGCATGCAGGGCGCACTCTCCAGAGGCGCATACTTTGCTGCCATGCTGGCGCAGCATTCGCAAATCCGCTGGAAATCCTCATGCTGCAATAGACGGCCACTTGATTCAGAACACTCGGCGAGCAGGGATTGGGTCCATTGCAGCAACAGCTTTAGATTGAGTGGTGCTAGCTGCGATGACTTGGCTAGACATTGGGCCAGGAACTTAAGAATCTGTCCGAAGCTATGTGCCGTGGGAGACGAGCTACCGCAGTGCGTTGTTACCTCCTGATCCGCATCACGCAGCAGGCTCGAATTATTGCGAAAATTATGATTGGCCTGGCAATGTACCACGAGCAAACCAAGTATGGCATGATGAGTGGTCGCGTAGCGTGACCAAAGCGACAGATCCTGGGCGCGACAAATGTTGAGGAGGAGCTCAAGAATCGATGGCTTGCACGCATACATGCCGATAATGGATGACGTCTGCTTGGCAAGTGCCGCCAAAGCAGTTAGATGGAATAGCAGCAATTTATTCGACTGTTCCTGCTCCACGTCCACCTCCACTAACTTTTGCACACACTCGTCAATGTCCTGAACAAGTTGTTTGTAGGCCTGTTGCAGCAATGGCACATTCTTTATGAGCAACGTCTCCTGACAGGTGCGCAGCAGCAGCTTGTGAGCCATGCCTTGGTTATGCAGACGGATTTCGGCAAGAAATGGTTGCGTCTGGAAGATCAACTGCACGAGCGAGGCGGGCAAACGCGCGCGTAGCTTTCGCACAGTGCACAGCAGCAAATAGAGACAGCTAAGCTGCTGCGACTCATGCATGAGATGCACTTGCTCGAACTGCAGTTGCAGCACATGTGCTAAGGTGCTTGCCTCCGGTTTCGTGTAACCATTAAGCAGACAAATGCAGAGCAACTCGTTAATATTGATCAACGCATTGTCATTCGTTTCCTGTTGCAGCTGATTTTGTTGCTGCTGCTGCAATATATCCGGCAGCATCGTAGTGAGATGGCCAAGGGCCAGCAAGACAATCGATTCACAATTGATTCGCATGCGCGTTAGGCACTTCAGCAGAGCATTAAAGGCGCCTACAAATGCGCCAATCCGCTCGTTCGTCTGCTCTGCCGACGCCGTTATGTCCTCGATGAATTGACTTAACAGACCATAACTAAAGTCCAACTGCTTGCTAAAATACGGGGTCAATTGCTCCAGCACATAGGCACAGTGCGATTTCAATTCTTTTGGCTGCCCAATCTCTAGTTGCCAGCCAATAATGATGTCCACCACGTCCGTGAAATGTCCTTCAAAAACGTCGCGATAGCTTAGCGAGAACTGCACAATGCATGAGCTTATGACCATGAAATTATCCGCAGTCTCCGCACTCTCCAGAAACTCCTTGAGCATTAGCAGGATCTTCTCAGCGTAAATGTGCAAATCGCACTTGGTATCACAGCTAAAAGTGGCGGTAAACTGTGGGATAGTCTATTAGAGGAACCTGCCTTTTGGACTTACCTGAGTGTTGTGCGGAATGCAGAAATTAAATATTTCTGCATCCTTTTATTTGTCCGATAATTCTTAATGATGAACTCCTCGTAGATGGGATACGACATGCGATTTATGTAGCCAATCAATCCGAGCGTCTTGCTGCACTCTTCCATCACGGGCAGTGGGCACTGTTTAAACAGCGTCAGAATTCCGTCAAGAATTACGTCAAAGGAACGCGCCAGGTAGCCCATATTCAATGGCGTTCTTACAGCCATATTCAGTTTGGCGCATAGCTCCAGAGCAGCCACAGGGTTCGTCTCATTGTGAAGACGTCGTATGATTTTCGTCATGCGCAGATCATCTGCACCGTTCTGCCCCTTGGCATCACGATCACTTGCCGTGAATTGCACTAAAACGAAATACGTTGTATATGTAAGCAGATGTTGGATCAGATATGATGGCATTCGACTTACTCTTGCATTGATGCGCTTTGCGTGGAATCCCCTTTGTCATATCATTGTTTATATTACGCAGCGTCGGAGTAATTGATTGATTCGATTTTGACCACCTAATACTATTGTGAGAGTTAACAACCGTATACCCATTATGTTTGCTATTGTTGCTGATATTGTTGTTGTTGTTGTTGCTATTGCAATGTTTGCTATTGTTGCTACTGTTGCCAATGTGGCCGTTGATATCGTTTATCGATGCATCCTCTTCAGCCCCGTTCCAGTTGTCCAGCGGTAAGGCGGCACTCCTCATTGAAAGAGCACCACAACTAGCGATCATATATATGATGTAGATTGTGGTTAGCGCCACCGAATTGTATTTGTTGTTTTTTTGGTCTTCACGTTCAGTTCATAGAGTTGTCAATCTATGACAAGCAGTGTGCCCACATATGCAACACATTCCGATATAAAGAAAAAATATTGCTTATCGATTGACAACGTCTTTATGAAGCAATTGAAAATATTGGCGCGTGCTTTTATATACATTCACAGTCTATATTAGTTTAAATTCATAGCTACTTAGATCACAAAAATATGGTTGCCCGATGAAAAAGTTGAATATTTCATAATGTGACCTGATAGTTCAGAGATTCATCGAAATACGTTAGCTACGGTCTCACTGTCAGCTGTATTTGTTGACAAACTATTTATTTTATAATTAACGTTTTCTTAGTCATTGCTTTTCAGAGCTTTCAAACTGAGTGGCAACTCTCCTGCCACAAGTTACCGATAACATACTAAAAAAAACTCAGATTTTGTAATTAATGTATGTATTATTTACATAAACAAAAATAATGTATTTGTTTCAATTATTAAATATAAATACGCCTATTAATGTACCAGAATTGAACGTGGGACTAGTTAACCTTCATAGCCAACGTCTGCGTCTGTGTACATTTTGATCGGGTTATTGCCAGCAGCATTATCTGTTTCCATCATTTCGACATCGCGGCAGGAGGCCGCCTGCAATTCCCTTCTGATATCAGGTGTCATCTTCGGATGAGATTTCTTTCTACAATGACGGTATTTGTTAGAAATAAAACTTGTTGTTTGGAATTGCCATAGCATCACTTACTTTATGAGTTGCAGCAGCGCCTCCTTTTGCTCCGACGAGATGTCGTTCTTATAGCGTTGTGCGAAGGTTAGCAGACTTTGATGCCATAGCACAGGCAGGTCACGCTTGTCGTTCTCGAATCTGTTCGGATAGAGACAAAAACTGATTAATTAGCACTTTTACGGAACAGTATTTTTAATTACCTGATGAAATGGAAGACAGCAGCATCGATGACACGATATGGCAGGGCATAACGTTTGTCAAGGAAATAGCGTATAAATATCGAATTAGCACCAGTATAACTCATCTCACAGATCTTTAGTAGGCAGGCTGACGAATGCAGCACCGGAATAGAGCTGCGAGCCACAACACTGCCAAATATGATAGCCTCACGCAACGTACAATCACCCGTTTCAAGCAATGGTAGGATAATACCCTTCATGAAGGCAGCCGGCTTAAACAGAGCGCGTTTCAAGGCGTTATACAGATGCATATTAAGCTTTTTGTACTCGCAAAGATCATCTCGAATACGTGGTAACAGCACCAAATTATAAAAACGTTGGGCCATTGCCTGTGACAGTACAGAACAGAATATGCGAGTACCCTGGAACATAGCAGCAGCGCTCCAGTTATGTGGTTCTGTTATGAACAGTATTTGCTCCCAGTTTCTCAGCTTGGGTATAATCTTGAAGGCCTTGGGTATTTTGCCACTGCGATAGCGCTTGAGCACATCCCGCACACCTTCATACATTTCCTTCACCTTAGGATCAATGTCTTCGATCTTTAATGATCCGGCATCGGAAAATTTGGTGTTTATGTCTGCCTCCTTCTCTTGGATTCTTTGCAATATCATTTCCGACAGTTGCAGTCTGCGTTTTCCCTCCGTGGTGGGTGCCTGTTGGAAGCGTTCGAACGCAGCCACATCATCATCATCCATACCCAGCTCAGCGATAAAGTCCTTTTCGGTAACATCCTCTACTTCGTGTTCAACGTCATCACCTATAGAACGAAAGAAAGGACATGAGATTAGAGTTGACTGGCAACTTGTTACTGGAATAGCACATACTCAAGTCGAATCTAACATTTCTTCTAGGAACTAAGCTCGGGAAGTCCTCTTCATCCATTTCAAATTGCTGTTGTCGGGCAGCTGTCAAAATCTTATGACTGATTTTGGCGTCTATAATCTAAAATAGAGAAAAAGTTTAAGGTTCCCATGCTGGATCATGTTCACATTTCTGGACTTACTGGTTTCTCCTCTGCCCGCAATTTGACTTTCTCCTTATTTTTCGGTTTGGAAACTTTGCCCTCTGTGATTTGCTTTTCTAGGTTGACATTTTTAATTGTCGCTACGTTCGCTTTTTTCGGTTTACCCATTTTTATGACGTATAAAACAAAGTTACTTTTATTAAAAACAAAGCCGAACACAACACGTGTTGTAATCGTTGTTTATCGAACGTGGTCACCCTGTGGCTCAATAAAAATCTATGGTCAACCCATTTTTTGACAGCTGTTGTTACCCTTCATGTATGCATGTGAAATTATCGATGAACGAATTATAATAAAGCAGATGACTAAAATGTTATTTTTCAAAACTTACCCATCTAGAAATATCAATTGGGCTTCGATTAGATGTATATATTTATTATTTATAGAAAAACAGCATAACAACTATTTTTGAGACCAACAAATCATATGTTATGTTCCAAAATAAATTCGATAAATAGTTTGTTGACGTTATCGATAGCGCGCGATAAGTCTATAGCGAAGACATCACTATTTCCTTTCCCTTACCTAGCTTGTATTTGACAAGACCGTTTCTTTTTTTTTCTGTGTTGACTGCAGCAAGACCGACATAATGAAGGTGTGCAAAATTTTTGTGAAAATAATATAACAAATGATGTGAACAATAATAAATAATGCCGAAAACACTTAATAAGAACAATGAACAAGTGCAAAATCGAAATATTTAATGAAAAACTCAAGTGATTGCCTTCCAAATTCAAGATAACAATTTCGGCAAATTCGCTATGTGTATATATGAACTTGGACTCCTAAACAACAACTTATTTTTGTGTGTGTTTACTTGCAGCTCAACGTTTCTTATCCCGCTACGGGATGCCAAAAGCTGTTCGAAATCGTCGATGAGCACAAACTCCGTGTGTTCTACGAGAAGCGTATGGGCCAAATTGTGGAAGCCGACATTCTGGGTGATGAATGGAAGGGCTACCAGCTCCGCATCTCTGGCGGTAACGACAAGCAGGGCTTCCCCATGAAGCAGGGTGTGCTCACCCACGGTAAGTGTCTAAAAATCATTAGCGAATATCAATGAATTAATTTATATTAATATTTCAATGTTTGCTTCTTCAGGCCGTGTCCGTCTGCTGTTGAAGAAGGGTCACTCTTGCTACCGCCCACGCCGTACTGGCGAGCGCAAGCGCAAATCTGTGCGTGGTTGCATCGTTGATGCCAACATGTCCGTTCTGGCTTTGGTTGTCATCAAGAAGGGCGAACAAGACATTGCCGGTCTTACCGACACGACAATCCCACGTCGTCTGGGTCCCAAGCGTGCCAGCAAGATCCGCAAGCTGTTCAACTTGAGCAAGGAGGATGATGTATGCCGTTTCGTTGTGCGTCGCCCATTGCCCGCTAAGGACAACAAGAAGGCCACCTCCAAGGCACCCAAGATCCAGCGCCTGATCACCCCGGTGGTTCTGCAGCGCAAACACAGACGCATTGCCCTGAAGAAGAAGCGCCAGCAGGCATCCAAGGAGGCTGCTGCCGACTACGCCAAACTGCTGGTGCAGCGCAAGAAGGAATCGAAGGCTAAGCGCGAGGAGGCCAAGCGCCGTCACTCTGCCTCGATCCGTGAATCGAAGAGCTCCGTTTCAAGTGACAAGAAGTAAATGTGAAATTGGTTAAACGTTAAGGCCAACAAACATCTTTAACATCTACCAACAACAACGTCGTATAAGAAACAAAATTTGTAGCCATTTGTTAATAAATGTGAATGGTAAAAAGAAATCTATGTAAAAAGATCGTTCTTTTTTTTTTGCTTGTGAACTGTGGTGCCAAATTTTGTCAGGCTTATCAAAAAACCGCTTAAAGATGTGCGAGAAGTGAAACTAATACTTAGAGTAAACCACGTGAAGGTGATTGGATGGCAACTAATATTTTTTGTTGACGGAATTCCAATGCGGAAATGGGTTCAACGAACATAGAAGATGCCTATGGACTAATTCAATGCTCTTCGTTGTCATAAATGGATATTACTTATATACTAGGCCAAATAAGGGAACTATCAAAGTGATTCTTCCTTTTTGCATATGATATATGATCCATTATTCACATTAATATAAAATCTGTGGTATGGCGATTGTTCTATCAATCTGTAGAACCAAAATTACTTCATAAAACATCTATGAAGTGTTCCCGATCTTGTGTAGCATAAAAAAGCCATAGTTAGTTAAATTTTTATTTTTACGATGTATCGCATTTTATTGGAAACTATCTTGAGACTACCGAGCGATCAAACATACTACAATCTTCTGAAAACAGAGAGAAAAGCTCTTCGAATCAGCCACACTCTTCTTTTTCGTGTAGAATTCTTCAACAACTACGCATGAAACAAATCTATATATGCGTGTGTACATTTCAATCTTAGATCGTAAAGTTATTGAAACAATTAGATACATTTCTGTATATAGTAGGTGTACTTGTCTATATAAATAGTATTATAAAATAATAAAAAACAATAAGAATGTATATGGGGCAGTTGGCGTTGAGTCGAGCTTCTGTGTCACATGTGGGCCGTGTGTGGATCCTAATACAATTCACATTCAACGTCTTCCGCATTCTAAGTTAGCTACTTGCGGGCGTCTCACTTGGTTTCGCTTGCTGCTCATAGCTAGCTATTTTGGCCTCCTGATCTGCCAGCAACTCCAGCAAATCCTCCTGATCTTTTTGTGTGGTCAACAATGTTGAATTTGCCGCATCGGCACGCTGCTTCTCCGCCGCCAACTGTTGTCGCAATGTCTCCAGTTCCTTGGTAAGGCGTATGTTTTCTGCAAAGTACATATTGGCCTGATATCGAGCCGCGTTCAATTCCTCATTATTGACTGGCGGCGGTGCTTGAGCCACCACAGTCTGTTCCTGTGCTGCAGCCTGTGGATGTTCTGTTCCCTGACTCGCTGATTGGGTTGCCGCTGTCAGTTGAGCTTTCAACAACGTATTCTGATCGGCCAGCTGCGACTTGAGTGACTGCTCCTGCTCTAGCTGTTGCTTAAGCTCTGCATTATTTTGTTCCAGCTCCTTGGAGGACTGTTGCAGCGTCTGTATCTGTGCATCCATGCCGCGTATGATGCCCTTGTATTGGGAAACCAAGGCTGATGCCTCAGAGCTGAGCGTTAGCTCGGTTAATTCAATGCCATCCACATCAAAGCCATTCACAAGCTTTGCTATTAACGCCTCCAAGCCCTTGTACAACTTGCAGTACTCATAGTCCAGTAGCAGCTCGCTGGCGCCCTTGGCGCGAATCTGTGCCTGCTTACAAGCTCGACTGTAGGCCTCATGCCTAGAGACCTCGTTAAGCTTGTTACAGAATGTCTCCTGGCCTATGCGCTTGATAATCAGCTGGCTGATGTCCTCGCGTCGTTGATTCGGTAGTGAATTGTCGTTGAATTGAATGCACAAGCCCATGAGGAAGGCGCACATGCCCTGCACCAGATACTCGCGTTCATCATGTTCATTTGCGCACAGCTGCGCGGTCAGGTAGGCCATGGTACCCTGCGTCTCGAGCAGAGCCTTGACAGCGCCTGGACAATGTGCTACCCAGACACTTAGAAGCATCAGTAGACCGACCTTGCTTTGCAGTCGATAACGCTCCTGTTGCATCAGATTGGTGCACTGCTCCAGTAGTGTTATAGGACGCTGCCCACCGGGCGTAGCCAACAGTACACGTAGCAGCTCTTCTTTTTGGGCCACGTTTTCTACCAACGTATGCATGAGGGCCACTGCAGAGAACCAATTGGCCAGCGTGTCAGTGGAGAAGAGTCCTGTGCAGAGCAGCTGTCCGGTGGACAGCGAACTAACATCTGTTGCACTGGAGGGTAGCAGCGTTTGCACCACTGCCCGTTGGCCATCCGAATTTCGATAGAGGAAACACTCGAAGCAGTAAAGCACCGCACAGCGCAACGCCAGCAGTTGCTTCTCATTGATCATGGACATGAGTAGCACCACAATGGCAGGTCTGGGTGGCTGGCTAGGTGCCAGTACGCGGCTTAGTTCATCCTGATTCTCGCGGTCGCCGCGCACCACCTCAGCAACGGCATTGATGGTCTCCGTTAGTATGTCTGCGGGAACGCCGCTGCTCATGAGAATCTCGCAGAGCGCCTGAAGTAACTGTGACTTCTGCATAACCCGCTGACATGCACTGACTACTTGCTGTTGATTACTGGGTGTAACCAGAGCACGTACTACCTGCAGTAAACAGTGGAAGTTCGACACTTTTTGAGGAGTCCAAGTGCTGTCTTCCATTTCGTTGCTGTTCGAATTGTTGAGGACGAACATGGGTGCCAATTGCTGAATGTATGATCCTTCCTTAAAGAACTGCTGATTGCTCGAGTTATTTTTAAGCAGATTCAACAGCAGTATAAGACAATCCTCGACAACAATACCGCCATCCGTGCAGCCTTCTTCGCGCACAATGTCGAAAAGCCGATCGAATGCATTCTCAAAGGCCACGATCTTCTGTATGTTCGAGTTCCCTTTGGTCAGCTCTATGAGCAGTAGCAGTACATCATTGCGAATGACTTCACGACTATCAGTTAGCAGGTCCATAAGCTTGGACACACCCATTGGACTGACAAGCACCAAATCCTGCAGTTCACGTGTCTTATTCGCAATCAGTGACGTTATTAGTTGTATGACCGCACGCCGCACCCTGAAGTCGTATTCATCTAGATAACCCATGACGACTGTCACGTTCTCTGGACTCTTGATGAACATTTCGGTGAATTGTTCGCCCACATTGACAGATACTGCGGGATTGTCGGCTTCCTCGTCAAACTCTTCACTGCTCACAATGTTGCACAGTGTGTCCAGGGCATAACTTATAATCTCCGCATCTTGGGCATCGTTTTGGAGTACCTGCACAAGTGGTGGCATACCTTGGGCACCCACCTCAATGCGGTATTTGCGTGACAGTGCTTTAAGTGCACGGCATGCATCTCGACGGTCTTCCAGCAAAGTTGATGAATAAACTCGGTCTACCAGCTTCTCGACCGTTTCGGCAGCGCTGGGCTGTTGACCCGGCTCTGTGCTGCCCAGCACGGTCTTGATGCCACTCTTCAAGAACTCCATCCACCTTCGCTTAATTAATTGACGTGTTCAATATGTTTGACTTAAATTCGTTCGCATTTAATCTGACACGTCAATTTTTATAAAAACAATGTTTCGACCAGAGTGTACACATCAATAAAGGGAAAATATACTCCCGATATATTGAACAACTGCCTAATAGATTATTTGTATAAGTCTATTATATATATATATTATAACAATTAATATCAAGAGAAGACACGAATATTTCAAATATTTGGAAGTCAATAGTTTTGTTTAGCTTTTCGTTTTTGTACCTTTTTGACTTTTGTTTATTTAAAAATAAAAGAGTGTGTACATATTGTCAAACAGATGATAATTCAATTTTTTTTAACTATTCCTTATTAATTGTGAGTTAAATCTGCTTAGTATATAATTTAATATTTGTATACATATATTTTCAAATATATAGTAGTCTAATTATAGCAACAATATTCTTGCAAACATTTTCGTGTTGTCAAACAATTCATGCTTTGACTATCGATAGTACAAAACTGGCTGTGTCATTTTTTAGTACAATATAGCGGCGTTATAGAAAAATTCTGCACGTAGAGCAATACTGGTTGAATTTTTTTGTTGTAACTTTTGTCTGTTTTTGTTTATTATGCATTTGTTTGCATATAAGTTGTTAATTAAATGGATGCCGCAAATGCAACTGCATAAATGATCATCAACATGAAAGCGGCACAATTGCTGTGGATCTTATTGTGTCCACTGCTCGCCCTTCTCACACAGACGACCTTTGTTGTTGTCCAGGCAATGTGCCCCAAAAAATGCAGCTGCAAGAATATCTCGGAAAATATTCAGACTTTACGTGTGAGATGCGATGATCAACATATTGTAAATTGGAGGGAACTGAATTTTGGGGACGACGTGCACAACATAGTCAGCATGTAAGTGGACTGTAAAACTGTTTTAATTTTCATTAATAATTTGTATTATGTTTTGTGGTTGCATCAGTAATGCGAGTAAAAATGCAATTGTACAAATCACTGAAGCGGATTTCCAGAGCTTTACGGAGCTTAAGCGTTTGGATTTATCGTCAAATCTTTTAACTGAACTGGACAAAGACACCTTTGGTAATAGTTTGCAAAATATAGAGCGTCTGCGCCTGGCTAATAACACCATAAGTCATATTTACGAGGGAGCTTTCGAACAAATGCCCAAGTTGAAGCAACTGTAAGTTTATTTAGATTATTTTTAATCTGGTATTATTATGTCTGAGTCTTGTCCTCTTTTGATAGTGATTTATCGAGCAACCCCTTGGCCTGCGACTGTGGCCTAATTTGGCTTATTGCCTGGACAAATGCGCGCGATATACGCCTGCAGCCGGCGCCAAAATGTGATTCCCCTGTTAATTTTCGTGGCATGCCCGTTAAGAAACTTAAAGTTGGCATCGATTTTCGTTGCGAATCAATGCTTCAGCCACTCCTGGAGTTGGTGCCCAATCAAAATCAGGTAAGTGACTTAGTGCAAGTTGTAGTTTTCTATTGACTTTTTTCGATTTTCTCCACAGATTGCTTTTGAGGGCGATGAGCTGCAGCTTAAGTGTTACGCTCCGCGTGTGGCAATTGGAGCACCTCGCGAATCAGAGGATTTGCCTACGCGTGCATATGTGTTCTGGGGCTGGTCGGAGAAAATACGTCAACAGAATTCCACGGATGATATCATCTATCATGATCCCAGCAAAGTATTCAATGATGTGAATCTCGAGTCGCGCCATTCCACAGATTCAGGTATACTTAATTCCATACTGCGCATAAGCAGCTTGACGCAAAATCACACTGGCATGTGGGACTGCACGTTGAGGAGCCAACAGTTGAACCTATCGCAATCAATAGTTCTGCATGTGGTGGCCAAGGGAACTCTCTACTGTGATGCCATTGTCACGCACACGAACAAGGGAAACTATCACTGGCCACGTACTATGCGCGGTGAGACAGTGCAGCAGGCATGTGTTGAGGAGCCGAGTGATGTGTCGCAACAGCGTCGTGCTTCGCATGAGTGCGCAAGTGATGGACAATGGCGTAACCTTAACACGGAGAGCTGTGTCTATGTTAGCGAAACAACGCGCATTTTCGAACAGTTTGCCAAGGTGAATCTGACATTGACGAAGGGACAAAATGCAGTGGAAATCGCACGCAGGCTACACAATTTTACGCACATTCAGACGCAACTACATAAGATACGAGATCCAATGGATTTGGAGTATATAGCACGCACATTGCTCAAATATTTGGAACAGCTGGAGGTGCATCAGCAGGAGATCAGTTTTCTGCTTATGGACATTGTCTCGCAGCTGTTGTCGCTGCCAACGAAACTGTTTGAGTTGGCCCAACTGCAGCACACGACAGGCCACAAGTTGTTGCACATTGTGGAAGCCTCCGCGCTTCGTTTGGCCAGTATCAATCCTGGCACAGAGACAGACACGGAGCTAAGCGAATGGCGTCGTCAGATGTCGCAACGAAACATTTTTGTGGAGTTTTTCAACATCAGCCTGGAGCAGTTTTTGAGCATGTCGTGTGTTTGGCTAGACGGCAGTCAGCGTGGCCTGCAATGCAATAGCTCCAATGATACGATACCTATGTACGAGCACGGCGATATCGATGCAGCCATTCAGGTACCCTATCAGGTGCTGAACGATCTTGTGCCGACGAGCAATGCAAGCAGCAGCGTAGGTCAGCGTAATCTTCGCCTGATGATCACACTACATCGCAATGCTAAGCTGCTGCCCAATCTGCAGGGACCGAACAATGAGACACTCTCCTCGGTCATCATTGGTGCGCGACTCTACAATAGCGAGAACAAACTACTGTCGGGCAGCAGCACATTGCCAACGGAATCATCTGGTGATGATGTTATGGATCTGGATCAGGAGGATATCTATCAGCAGCGTATAACAATCATGCTGCGTGCACATCCGTATCACAATGAATTGAGTGCTCCGCTCCCGGCCTGGTGGGATGAGGAGAAGCAGGTGTGGAATACACGCGTCTGTCAGCAACACTATCAACACCGGACGCTGCTCATGTTCAGCTGCAGTCGCATCGGATACTTTGGCCTATTGCAGCGTGCCGCCTATCTTAATGACTATCGCAGTGAGCTGGCCGGTGCTCGCTTCCGACACGCTCCGCTGGCCATTTATGTGGCCAGTGCACTGCTCTTCGCCTGCGCATGGTTCAACATCATCACCTTTGTGGTTTTTGGATGCGCTATACGCATAAATCGTGTACAACGACATGCGCTGGTCAACACGTGGCTAGCGCTGGCCACGCTCTGCCTTGCCTTTGTGCTGGGCATCTATCAGACCTCCAGCCTGGTGCATTGCCGCCTCTTTGGTCTCCTGCTGCATTACCTAAGCCTGTGTGTGCTGCTCTGGCTGTGCGTAAGCTTGAGTAGCATGTATAAGCGTCTAACCAAATCAACAACGGCCACCTCGCTGCCTCTGAGTGGACAGCAACAGCAGCAGCCGCTGCAGCCACAGGAACCGCATCAACGGAAACCCATACTTGGCATCTATCTGGTCGGCTGGGGCATTGCTTTGCTTATCTGTGGCATTAGCAGTGCCGTCAATATGTCCGAATATGCCGCCTATAGCTTCTGTTTCCTGCACAATGCGACCACACTGAATGCTCTGCTTGTGCCTGCTGGCATCCTGATAATCTTCAGCGGAATTCTGGCCCTGTGCATCTACTATCAGCTCAGCCAGCAGGCGGTGAATGTGCTGCAACAACATCAGCAGCATTTGGGACAGCGACAATATTCGGATAACAATACACAGGCAACGGAGCATATTGATCTGGATTGGTTGGATGCGAATGGTTGTGCTACCACCGTCGCCGCCGGCTCTGCAGCTGCCAAGGATGCCAGCAGTTCGGCGCTGCAGTTACAGCTGCAGCTTCAGCTACAGGAACAGTATAGTACATTGAGTAATCCATTGAGCAGCATTGTGGATGATTACGAGCGTTCGAATATGTCACATTTGCGTGGTCATCTCATCTTTCTGGTTCTCTATGTGTGTGCCTGGCTATCGGCTGCCTTCTATGTGCACAGTGAGGAGCAGCTCTATGTGCTGAGCTTTGTGGCCAGCTGTGTTGCGCTCGCCCTGTTCCTGCTGCTCTTCTACAATCTGACGCGTAATGATGCACGTCAGGCTTGGACACAACATCGCCAGCCACGACACAATCGCAGCCTGGTGGCCTATAACAATGCACCAACAAGTGGAAGCTCACAGCGTGCAAATGGAGCAATCGGAGGAGCAGGTGCAGCTGCTGCCGGAAGTGCAACGCATTCGAAAAGCGGTGGAGCAGCCATGATAAGCAACTCAATAGTGGCCTACAAGGCCGGACCCGGCAGTCTCTATGAGGCAAACAATTCGGCGGGATCACGCTCGAATAGTCAATGCTCCAACAAGCAGCGGAGCAACAGCGCACGCAGCATGCGTAGCCAAACGCGCAGTAATGGACACATTGATTGCACCACACAGCAATTGTTGGTTGCCGGCGCCACAGCTTCGGGCATTACGATAATCAATAATAATCCTGGCCAGCAATCATCAGCTGTGGCAACGGGTGGTGGTGGCGGCGCTTCTTCCCAGCAATCGGCGCACAGCCTGAACGCATTACTCCATGTGGGCCAGGGACATGAGAGCATACCCAGTGCAGAAATCTTCTATAATCCCAATCAGATCAATGTGGCGCGCAAATTCTTTAAGAAACAGAAGCGTCTGGCCAAGCGCAACAACTTTGAGTTGCAGCGTCAAGCGTTGCCGCAACAATTGCAGCTCCATAGCCAGCATAGCCTGAGCGATGCCAGTTCGGAGCAGTTGTACGCAAGGCATCACAATGCGATGACCCTGCTTGCCGGTGGCAGCAAGGTGAACAATACGAATCTTCACTATAAATCACCGGTGGCACAACAATTGCCACTGCAGAAGGATCACCATCAGCATCATCAACATAATCAGGGACCAGTGGAGGCGTTGCAGTACAAGCGTTTTGTGCCCACCTCAAAGATACTGCAGGCGAACATATATACGAATATACCAGAGACATTGACGCCACAGCACGAGGTGATTAAGCTGAGGACGAGCACGCGTACACCGTCACTGCTGGACGAAACGCTGCACGAACATGACGATGAGTTGCTGACCACACACGAAGATGACGATGGTAGTTCACTGGATGAGCATGCGCCGCTCTATGCAAACACAATGCCAACACCGACAGCGCATTCGCATCCGCATCCACTTGCACATCCGATTAGCTCGACGCCCGTCAAGCAGCCCAGCCTGGAGGCAATGAATAGTTTGGGACTGCCAGATGTGGGCGATGGCGGCGGTGGCTGTGAGGAGCCGGCCGAGGAGCCGCTGCTGCAAAAGCACGAGATATATGTATCGAATTCACTGCAGGTGACCAACAGCATACGACTAGAGGATAACTTTCCCAGTGTCCTAATCCGTTACAGTCAGCAGCAGCAATCCAAGTCGCTGAACAACATCAGTGACATGTTAGCGACTGCCACGGGCGGCACAGATGGCGCTGGCAGTGCGGCAATTGTGGATTCGCTTGGTTCATTGGCGGGCAGCAGTGCCAATTCGATGGTTACCCAAATGTATTCTTGCTCCAGCAACAATTTGCCACAGCTGCAGGGGAATCACAGTGCACTGGGCAGCAGACCAAATGCTGTTGGTGCCGGAGTCGGTGATCATTTCAATTTACCCAGTAGCACGCGGCTTCTCTCGGCCAGTCCGACCAATGAAAGTGATCTCAACTATCAGAACTCCGAGATTAGCATACGCAGCCATGGACTATATGCACCCCAGGCGGATAATGATCTGAATCTCACGTTAACCGATGACTTCCGCTGCTATCAGTCGTCCAATGCCAGCGATGCGGACGTGGATGTGCTCAATGAGTTTGATGATGAGTTTGTTGGCTATGGCAGCTCCATGACGGGCTCAAATCATCATCATAACGTGCTGGGCAATGGCGAGGCGGCAGCCGAGGATGCCGAAGAGCGTCCCGATGGCGAAGAGGATGACGAGGAGGCAATGAATAACTCAATCGATGAGCTCTACGAAGCCATCAAGTATCGCAGTCCGCTAAAGAGTTGCAAGCCTGCGGAGCTGCAGCAACAATCGGTGGGCAGTAGCAGCAGCAGCTCGGATAGATTACGCAAGACTGAAACACAGCAGACTAGTGGAACGGGAGTGGGAGCGGGAGCGGCAGCTAGAGCAGTAGCTGCTGCGGAAGTGGTTACAG
The DNA here is from genome assembly GCA_018904105.1 of Zaprionus tsacasi. Taxonomy (NCBI): domain Eukaryota; kingdom Metazoa; phylum Arthropoda; class Insecta; order Diptera; family Drosophilidae; genus Zaprionus; species Zaprionus tsacasi. The sequence continues at coordinate 11,042,533 of JAEIFR010000001.1, read as the reverse complement.
CTGCTGCTGTTGCCGCTGCTGCTGATCCTGCAAGAAATCAGCCTGATAGTCTTAATGAAACCGTTGAGGATGACAGCAGCCAGAGCAGCGTCATATCCTACATTGATCCTAGAGCAGCCAATCCTAGTTAGCTCTGCCGGCCGCTGGCAACTGCCACCAGACTATAAAAACAGTTTTAGACAAAGGATAACCCCATGGTATCCTGTCCTCATCTAGCTGATAAGCATGCTAAATTTTTTATAGTGTATTTGTAATCGTCTTGTACTTTTGATATACTCGTGCGATATACCCTACTATATAGTGTGTAAGCTGTCTCTCGTTTTGTATTCACTCGATATATACTACTGTATAGTATATCTTTGATCTTTGATCTACACACACACACACACACACACTCACATTATAGCTATTCTTGTAATTATGCGACTATTTATTATGATCTACATACATACTACGTACATAAATGTAGCCAGTAAGCCCAACATAAGATACAAAATTAAAACAAATATGAGATTATTCAAGAAAATGAACCACCATACAACGATTAAGAGAGGGACAACTGCAGAGAAAGAGCGAGTAAGAAATACTCGACTCATTTCGAAAAACAAAAGTTTTTAACGTGTTAAATTTAGTAACTAATATTATACGTGTATGTATTTTATATATTTACAATCTTAAGTGCGAATATATGAAGTGTTTATAAATCTATAAAATGAAAATTTTAACGGATTTGGTTTTTTTGATCTGGTATTGAAAAGGGGATGATTATAAAGTAAAAACTCTTATCATCGCTTTATCATGAAATTACAAATATTTTATTGTATCTTTATATTGTTATTATCGTATTGGATAAAGTGAACACATTTAACAGCTACTTGTAAAGTAGTTTCAATTCGTAGGTCATTCGTTAGTTAGGCGACTCTCGGTCAATTGAGAGTCCCTTGATAAAGTCAACAATTGCCGACAAATTTCAAATGTTATGATTAATTGTAGGTGCATATATGTATGTTTATATGTATGTATGTGGGTTTTTGGGGCGTCACATGCTGCCAATGATGAAATGTAATTAGAGTTCATAGCACACAATTGAAGAGTTAGTTGCGAAATGCGTCATAAGTCCGGTCTGTGTCTGTCTGTCTGTGTTGTTAGTGTGTATAAATATATTAACATTATCACTTAAAGATTAACAATAACGGTTTAAAAATATTAAATATGTACGCTAAAATACAAATATGAATTATTCGACGATATTGCTGTTTTGCATGGCGAGAGCGCGCGGGATTAACAATATATATCCAGCTCCTGTGCGTGTTTATAGACAAAATAACATATAGATTCCACTCTGCCTTCTCATCTCTGGATGTGTGGGCTTCTAATGGATGATACAACTGAACACGAGTTCCACAACAAGTTCAACCCGATTTGGATGAGATGAGAAGTGAGATTCATCGATATTTTTGTTCATGCTTTAGATGCTGCGTATGGACTTCCAGCGTCGGAGCAACAGACATGCGGAGCTCAACCCGCTGGAGTATTGGCTAAATTCGCTAATATTTATATTACGTGTTGGAATGTCGATTTTCTCTTTCAAAGTCTGCGTGTTAGTTAAACAGAATTAGTTTATTTGTTTGATGATGACATAATCTGCTTACCTTGTACGCTTCTGGAATTTCTGTGGGTGATCTGTGGACAATTGTGCCGTTTATGTACAACATGTTCGCCGCACTCTCCTCGGGCAGCGTTAGCTTCTGATATGTAAAGCTAGCCTCACGTTCCATGCGCTTCACAATTTCCTGGCAGGTGGGACTCGTGCTCACGCACAGCACATCTGGCCCGGCCATGGTTACATAGTATTTCAAACGTTTGGTCCCATTCACGCGTATCGGTGTCACAGGATACTCTGGATATGCCATGGCTACAGCACGAGCGCCCTCCTCGTTTGTGAAACTTGAAATTCCAATAAAAAACTCGCGTCCTAAAACGAAAACGATTGGTCTTGGTAAAGATTCTTGATAGGATCGTTTGCTGTGTTTGGCTCTTACCCGTGAAGAGCACATCACCGCCATCTAATTGAGCATGTGGATCATCAATTTCAATTATAGGTATATCGAGCTCTTTTTTTAGTATTATCGCCATACTATCGGCTTCGCGTCGCCTCTTCGCATTCTCCGAGCGTCCAATAAGTGCGACACCATTGCAGATGACAGCACTGCTCTCCACAAAGACACCCTCAGGCAAGGCGTCGTCTGGCGGCAGCTCGATGACATCCAAGCCGATTTCCCGCAACAGAGTACAATATTGTTCGTGCTGCTGTTTTGCCAATTGGACATCAAAGCTGCCCGTCTCTTGCAATGCATTCGAGATTCTTAAATAAATAAATAAATAAATAAGAACGCAATTTCAGTTAAATTAAATAAGAGCAACAACGAATTGCGAACTATTTCAATGAATGTGAATTAATTCACGTCTCGTCACGGGGTCAATGCGTGAGGGTGCCTCGCTAAACACCCCACACCCCCCAGGCAGCAGCCCACAATATCAACCCCAAGCTCCACACCCAAGCAAGCATTTTGTGTGTGCGATTTGAGTCGACTCTCGAGTTGCGTTGAGTTGCGCTAGGGCATTGCTAGGCAACATGACCTAATTTCCCCCAACCCTATCTATTGCTCATTGCCCATCCCCAGGTGTGGAGTGCGCAGTTACACCTGGTTGTTGTTATGACGCTTTTCGCGTCCTGCTAACTGCTCAATTGCTGCGACTAGGAGATGTTGGGTGGTACGCGGCAAAGCTCCCTCACTTACCTGGCGACAATTGCGTGCGTATATTTTGGCGACATTTTGCACCAGTTCGCGGTTTACTTCTGGTAACCACCAGGAAACACAACGGAATTCCACAGCGCGATTTGTGTACTCGCTCAACAACGCCATTCACGTGTGTACGCACACACAATGGCATTCACACAGATAATTTAAGCCGCTATTTTACTGAACACTCGCAAATCAACTGTTAACAGAGTTTTGGCTTTCTCATGTTAATGAATGACAGGGATGCCCAAGTATTAGTGATTTAGATATAGAAATACTTATTTCTAAAAATTCAAATTGTTCATTTTCGAGTATCACAGAATAATTACAGAATGATCACATTCAGCCAAGGAAATTCCACAGTTTTGTAATGCATCAACTTAACAGCGCTAGGTTTAACAGAACTACTCCTCACTCAACCTGCTGCTCCACACTGAACGAAAGCAAAGTCGAGATCAGCGCAGGCAAGTTAGGGTTGCCGAATATTTTTAAAATATCGGTTTTTCTGAAACCTGAGAAAACTCGAATTTTCCATTTTCACTTTTCCGTTTTTGAGAAAACTGGCGAAAACTGGCGAAAACTTTGAACCCTTGCCAAGGTGGCTCATAAGGGACAAAGGAAAACTAAATCCTTTTCAAAAAGCCGCATTGCGCTAGCTGCGTGCGTTTTCGTTAAATTCAAAATATATATAAAAAAAAAATGACGTTACTCGAATAAATGAAACTTAATAATATATCGATTTGAAAAAATATCACTCGATATATCGATATTAAATTACACCCGAAAGTAGGCAATAGAATTTATAAATTACTGCGAAACCGAATTCAAGATCAGAGCGGGCTTTGCCTTTTATGGACACAACCCGACGTTACAGTTAAACAAATTTTACCGTTCCACTGAATGCGATTATAAATTGTATATAAATTGCAAATAAATTTTGTTATTTTCTAACCAATTTTACAAGCAGACGAGCTTAATATTGCATCGATTTAAAATACGTTTTATTCATAGATAGTTTATTTTTTAAAAATGTTTCAAAATCAGGTGGTATTATCGCGTGAGCGCCGCCGCTTCGGTCGCCAAATTATGTTCGAGGATCGCAATGAGCTGATGGTCAGTGTGCATCCGAGCAGTCGTCTGCGATTGAAGTACATTATGGGTAATCCCCAAAATATGAAGACACAACTGAGCAAGCAGTTGGCATTTAGCGAAGTGGAGACCGAAAATGCAACCTTCGAGGAGCATGGCATGTTTCACTTTGAGGGAGGTTGGCCCAAGGAAGTGAATATGAATGATGAGGAGCAGACGCTGCGTCATCGCAAGAAAGTCGAACGTGACGATGCTTGGGGTGATGAGGTTAAGGAACTGATCCGTTGCACAATGATAACATCGCAACAGAACAATGCCATCAATATCTATAATCATTTCTTTGATGATTTAGCACCAGATATGGGACGTACCATTTGCATGCCCTTTAAATCGCGCACAGTCAATATTATCCATGATTTGTGGCGTCCCCAGCGTCATATGTGCATTATCAATTGGATGCCCAACGATAACGATAAGATATTAACTCAATTCTCAAATCTATATATACAAAAGAATTCCGATGTCCGGATGATATCTACCGATGATTCAACTGGCGGGCCAAATAGTTTCTATACATGGGATGTTAAGAATCCGATAAAACCTATTAATTTCTACGACAGTCCCGAGGTCATTAAATGTGTTGGCATTTGTCCCAAGGAAGAGAGTAATCTGACCGGCGGCACTGTGACCGGCAAAGTATGCATCTGGGATACCTTCGAGAGCGGCATGCTCACCAATATTTGTCCCATGGAGGCAGCACATCGTGAACAAACCTCAGCCATGACATGGGTTAACTCCAAATCAAATACTGAATTCTATACAGCATCACTGGATGGCAGTGTCAAATTTTGGGATTCACGAGATCTCAAGATGCCAGCGAATGAAATTTTTTTGGAACCCATCACACAGTATGTTCAGAATCGTCAGAATGCTCATGGATGTACGGTTCTTGAATTTGAGTTCACTATACCGGTCCGTTTCATAGCGGGCAGCGATTTGGGTCACGTATTTGTGGGCAATCGCAAGGGCATAAATCCTGTCGATATGTTGCCCGGAAATTATCAAATCTGCATGGGTCCCATCCGTACCATACATCGCAATCCGTTCTTTGTGAAGAACTTCATCATTGTCGGCGATTGGCGTGCTCGCATCTGGTGTGAGGAGGTCAAGAATCGGCCGAGTACCATGTACGTAAAGAAACGTTCCCAGATGATGTGCGGCGCCTGGAGCACGGGACGTGCATCGATTTTCGTAACCGGTGACATTGATGGTATACTCGATTTCTGGGATTTCCTATTGGATCAGCGCAAGCCCATCTATAGTCTCGATTTTCATTCGACCATTACGGCCGTTGTCTTTCAACCGGGCGGCGAATACTTGGCCATATCATTGGCCAACGGGGACACACATATCATGAATATGGATGAGGCCATGAAGAAGACGACGAGCAAGGAGAAGGCGCTTATGGCAGCCGTGAGTTGCTCTGCTTTTTCTCTTTACTCCCTTTTACACTTATCCCTCAATTTAGATGTTCGAGCGTGAGATCAGTCGCAGCAAATTGCTTGAGGATCGCATTGATGAGATCAAACTGCGTCGTCGCACCGCTCTGTTGGAGGAGGAGGAACGCAAGTCAACGCAACAGGCGGAGGCGGAACAACTTTCTGCAATGCCGGTACCTGATTTGGAACTCGATCCCGATAATCCTGATCAGTTCATCAAAATGATCGAGTCAGACGAGCAATTCCGTCTCGCCTTGTCCAGTTTCCATGAGACTCTGGAGGCGATCGATCGTAAGCGTGCTTTGGAAACGAAGTTTATGGAACGTACCGATTTCGAGAAAATCTATATGGATCAACTTGCCGAACAGCAGAGATTAGAGAAGAAACGTGCCGGCTCCATAACCTCCAAGGAGGCACGTGATATGCGTTTGGCCAAGAAGAAGGCAGCAGCCAAGGCAGGCAAGAAATGAGCCCCAGCCGCCCCTCCCCCTTGAATACCCTGCAAAATTACACTTACGTTACGAATATAAATATATATATGAACTTAAATATATATATATATGCATAGGATTATCAATGGAGTTTTTACTGATCTACATAAAATTGTCATCGATCTTACAACGAGTTAAACAAATACGGAAATTTAAACTATACTCTAAGCTAAGATCGTGTAGGACAGGTTAAGATTAATGCAAGTCATTTCCAATAGTAGACTAGATCTGGCCCACTGATCCCCTGATCTTACACTGAACTTGCTACTGGTTTTTATCGCTTTTAGGCTGAACTTAACCGATCTTGAACTATCGTACTCTACACCCTATTGGCATTTCAATGTTGCGTGATATCTTGCCTGATCTATTAAAAAAACATATGGCTTACTGAGTATATTATATAATTTTTTTTTTTTTGTTTATTAAGTAACAACCTTTTTAAGCTCGTTCAAGTTTCACTGCACTTGTGCATAAAAAAAAATGTGTTTATAAAATTTATAAAGGTCTTTGATATGCTTCCATTTGTTTGTTCTTGGAGTTTTCTTTTTTTTTTCTTTTTTTGGTTTATTTCTTCAGATCGGAATCGACGCCTGCGTCCAGAAAATCATTGACCAAACGCATCGCCTTCTTTGGAATGAGACGTCCAATTTTCTCGACGGCAACAAAATGCCGTGGAATGGCAGCCTCCTCGAGACCATCACGTTGGGCATCGATAATGGATGCCGCAGCGGTCTTGGCCGGGATAAGACTGAACAATTTGGGGAAACGGTAGCGAGGATTCTTGCACAGACCCGTGTCAACCATATAGGGGAAGATGGTGGTTAGCTTAATCTGAAATAAAGAGGAAAGAAGAAATATTATATGATCTCTTAAGATCAGACATAATTCTCTACTTACATTACTCTTTGGATTCTGCAGACGCAGCTCCTCTGCCAGTGCCGCCATGTAGCCACGCACTGCAAACTTGGTGCCGCAGTATGGCACCAGATTGGGTAAACCGAAGAGGCCGGCACAGGAGGATAACGCAACCAGGCTGCCTTCGTTGCGGCTAATCATCTCGGGCAGGAAGGCTTGAATGATCTAAATGAGGAATAACAGGATTAGGATGGGAAACATTCAATTGATCAATCCGCTTACCCAGAAGTTGCCCAACACATTGATATCGAACAGCAGACGCGTCTCCTGCTCGGTGTGCTCCAACAGGGAATGGGTGGGCATAATGCCGGCATTGTTGACCACAATGCTAACAAAGCCACATTCCTTGCGTACACGTTCGGCCAGCTGGAGTACCTCATCCCGATTGGTCACATTACAAACATAACCCCATGCAATGCCACCAGCCTTTTTGATCTCATTAACAGTCTTCGTGTTGGTCGCCTCATTGATGTCCCAGCAGATGACTTTGGCACCCAAGGCGGCATATTGTAGCGCCATCTCCTTGCCCATGCCATGTCCAGTTCCAGTTATGAGTACCACTTGCCCATTCACATTTGCCTTCTCGGCAGTTACAAATAGCTTCACAATGGACTCGATTATCGCTACCCAGAACTTCACGATCAGCATTACAATGTCCACAATGAGTAGGGCGATATTGTAGATCTTGTTGTCGCCATCGCCACCAGCACTTCCGGCGGCCAGGCGGCTATTGTTGTTACTGGAATAGATAGATGTATGTACAGGGTATATTATTCAGTTCAGTTTGGGAGAAGTTGGGAAGTGCGTGTCGCGTGGCAATTAGACTGATCCACGCTCGCCACAGTGGCACAAGTTGCTTGAGATTATCATGAAAAATTAAAAAAAAAACTTTGAACTGTTCTGTTTTTTTTTTCTGCTGGAATTCTATGATATATAATATATAAATATTAATATTCTTAAATTTTAATTTTAATTTTGATTTAAGCCCACTGTGCAACAAACTAATGTACCTATTCAAGCACTGATCGTGTTGCATGTCCAAACATCTGTCGATTTAATGTCGATCAACTACAATACGCGACCAGCTGTATACCCTGTACGCCTAGGGCAAAGTTAGAGCATATTTCGAAGATATAATATATCTGACATATACAATAAATATATGTGTATTACTGAGATATCAATCTATGATCTTAAATCCGAAACTCTTTTATTATAAACATATGATTACATTATATCTACAGTTCAAAATGCTAGGGTATTCACGCTTTGTCACACTCCAGCTACCTCAAATATTGCTCTGGTTTTTTTTTTATTTTTTTTATTTTTTCAACTTCATCTCTGTCTCCGGTGGGGTCAGCCGACCTTTGGGCCCCATTTCGGACGCGTGTTGTGCTGTGCTGTGGTCAGCATATTGTTTTGACTCTGTATAATGCTTTTATGTTAAGCTTGTGCTAGCGATCTGACGATGATAACCTTTTTGGAGAACAAAACAGATAAATTTGCGACCCTGGCCATAACCCTGATCAACGACATCTCACCCACAGTATGTGTGCACAACGACCTCAGCTCTCGTGCTGCATTTACTCCGATTCTATTGCTGTTATTTTTCTAGTCAATGAAGTCACGTTTTTGGTTAGAATTATTTACTATGTATAGAAACTTGACAATGAAATACGGAATAGTTGTTAAACCAATGCAAGATTGAAAGTCTTACATTTAATTAAGCACTATATAATTTATCGTTTGCTAATTATATTCTTTAATATCTATTAAGTTTGTAGGATCCAAACCAGTTTTCTTCTTGCAATATAGTTGAATGGAAATTAGCTTGTTTTTTTTTTACTAACAAGGCTACTTAGATCGAGAGGCTGTGGGGCAATTACTCTTTGATACTCTTAGCAATTGCAGTTTAGTGTTTATATAGCCTATAATTAGTCGGGGCTTATAGGGTAAAAATTGCAACAAGAACATAATAATAGCCGTTGCCCTATGGAACAGTTTATAAATCTGACTTTTAATGGGGTTATAATCATATAAAAAAACCTGTTAACTCTACAATATATGACTAACACGGGGGGAGAAGCAATTGTAAGGCGACTACACTGAGTCGATTCTTTCTATATATATATACATATATATGTATGTAATATTATGACTGCAACAGTTATAATGAAAGAGTTCGACTGAAGGATTTATTAGTCAGCTGTCAATACTCAGTTAACATAAAGTTTTCAAACATAAATCAACAATAAATATTTATATTTTCGAAATATTCTTTGACTTTGGGCGGGAGTATGATATCATAGAATTATAGTGAGTAAGAGATTGCACTCCTTTTAAGGTTAAATTTGTTTGCAAAACTGATCAATCGATCGACTGATCTGAGCACAAAGGGCAATAACTTAGACGGGACTGGATGATGTATTACCACATTGATATGGGCGGTACTTTGTCGTTATGCGGGAACGGGAACACGAACGGGACTCGAAACGCACGATCGCCCAATAGTGAAGATAACGAATCGAAATTCTAATGCAAGGGTCATAGTTCCCTCTCTCTCTCTCTCTCTCTCTCTCTCTTTTTTGGCTTATCTGCAGTGGTTTCTAAATAAGACACACACTCATTTCTAATTCCTTTTTTTTTCATATTTTTTCCTTTTTTTTTCCTTAGTTTCTCGCCACAACAAAAAAAAGTAAAAAAAAAATATGATATTGTACAGATGTGTATGTACAACAGACTGATAAGATTATTATTTATTATTATGATGATTATGTTTAGCTGCAGTTGCCAGTCCAATTTGGTTTCGTTTCACACATTTATTTTTGATTCCCGTAACACATGTTTATTTTCTTTTCGTATCTGGTTGTCTTTGTTTTTTTTTACTAACCTCTGATTAGGCCTCGACATATTGAAAGGGGCGAGGAGGAGGATTACACGTAGGATCTCAGGATCTCTCTTTTTCGATTTTTTTCGGATCTTGCTAGGGGGTGCTACTTGACTAAACCGTTAGCGACTGTTAACGAATTCGAACTGAATTCCCGCTAAATGTAAACAGAATGCGACGCGCAACTTTGCCGGCGTATGAGTGATTATTTCAAATACTTATTCACTGTGCGCACTCACAAAACACTCACTCACCCAACAGGGGCAGATAGAGAGAGAGAGAGAGAGAGAGAGAGGGAGAGTGGGAGCGAGCTAGCTCTTGATCTATATAGAACGTGCGGCTCAACTGTTGGCGAGACGTGTCTCCAATGAGTGCATCTCGCTGGCCGAATGGGTGCACGAGTGAGTGTAAGTATGCGTATGAGTGTGAGTGTGAGTGTGTAATCGTCATTCAATGTTTACAAGCATATGTAATATTTATAAACAATGGAAGACTGCCTACATTTTGGATGCGTTCGCTATAATTAGACACATGCAGTAGATCATATAGACAGGCAAGCACATGTTATGTCTATATCATATAAAAAAATATCAGAAAAGAACTACAAAATTCCAAATTCTTCATTCAGATGCATTTTTTTCATAGAATTTGGAGTTATTTCATATTTGTTTTGTGCTGCAAGTGAACTTTAAGAATATTTAAAATAAGTGTAGATTTTCGATAAGATATTTAGTGAAATTTAATAAAGTAATACCAAAAAATTAAGAAAAGAATTAAGAATTAAGTACTGAAAATTATAAGGAGCTCTTCAAGTTGCCTTCCTTCACATATTTTAACATTTCTAGCTAACTGAACTCAAAAACAATAAATTTTAGTATCTGCTACATATATGAATAATATAGATCTTACATCATTTTTTTGTTCTTAATTCATCTTTCTTAAAAAGTAGTAAACTTCAGAGAACGTGCAAATGCAATGGGGCGTTACGTATTCGTCACAGCTGATCAATAGACGCAACAAAATATTAAAAACGTTTAGACGTTCCTACATATATTATATATGTGTGTATACACGTTATAAGTACTACATATGGGGGCAACTGATACGCTGCTAACTGGCGATAAGATTCATTGTCGCGCCTCACTGATCGAAATGGAAAAGTGACGAGAAAATCGAATGAAGAATTCCAAAGGAATTTTAAAGAAAAAATATTAAAAAGAAAAAGAGATGAGTAATCTCATGAAAAGTTCTTAAAAAATAAAAAAGGAAATTGTGATAAATACGCAGATTACTTTTAGATCAATCATTTTTCAATTTTTTTATGTAGTTTAAGGAAATTGATTTGTATTTGTTTGTATAGTGGAAAAACTAGTTTAACAATTGAAGTATAATTATAGTATCGGATAAATTGTTTGATAAACTGAAACTGGAACTGAAACTGGATGTTGCGGCAAGGTTAGCTGACCTCGTGCGTGTGCATGAGCGAGGGGGCTGGGTGTGATGATTTGTGTCATATTACGTATACGTAAGTAAGCGCACACTATTGGATATTATTATTATTGTCTCTGACGAGGTTCCATCTTTGCAATTGCAATCGCAATTCAAGTGCAAGACGACTGTGTGTGTGTCTGTGTGTGTGTGTGTGTGTGTGTGTGTGTGTGTGTGGGATCCATCTGCGGATTCAGCTAATCGAATAATTTAGCTCGCCTGCTTGATGCCTCTGGGTGACTTGTCCAGCTGCAGTTGCCCCCCAATCTAATTGACAGACTGAGAGACTGAGGAACGCGTTGCATTGTTTCTAGTTGCCGCCGCCGACGCCGACGCCGACGCCAGTGACTTGCCTGGGAGGCCACCCAAGGCGGATCAAGCTAATGATGAACTCATCAGGAAGGGGTTGGAAAAGATACCGAACTAGACAGCTAATTGCATGATAGCTTATAGAGATAAAGAAAATGATAAAGACATATCTAACTGATAAAGAAGATAGCTTATAAAGAAAGGGGTATATGCCTTATAAAAGAAAGATAAGACAGATACTAGATACATATAACAAGTCGATAAGGCTACAGTCGAGCGTGTCCGACAGGAAGATACCCTTCGCACAACCTTCAAACGTGCACAACTTTTTCTACCACATTTGACCCACTCGCTCTGAAAAACTCTAGATTAGAAAAAAAAAAATTTTTTTTTTTTATAAATCATAACCTAAAATTTTCAAAATAACGAAAAATGTCAAAAACCCTTTTATACTATTTTTTTTTAAATGTAGAATCAATCAGGTTGTTAAAACATAAACAAAATGCCATTCCGCGTGGAAATCGATTTTAAGGAAGTTACGATCGATGTAAAATAAGGGTACCAGGCCTGTTGAGTGTATTACATGTCTAATTTTTGGACCATTTCGACATGATTTTTGGGCCAAAATTAAGTATCGTTTAAAATCGATTTAAATGATTGTTTAGTACTAATTTTGACCTCCGCAATCGATTAAAATTAAAAACTGGCGTTTTAAAATTTTGAAAAAAAAAATTGTTTTGAAATTTTACAGGGGGGACCATTGACTAAATTTCCAAAATATCAAAAAATTTCAAAAGGTCTATTATGATATTATTTAAATGTATAATCACTCAGATAATCAAAACATAAACAAAATGTCATTCCGCGTAAAAATCGTTTGATTTTTAAGAAAGTTACGATCGGTGTAAAATTAAGCTACCAGGACTGTTGAGGGTGTTGCATGTCTAATTTTTTGACCATTTCGACATGATTTTTGGGCCAAAATTAAGTATCGTTTTAAATCGATTTAAATGATTGTTTAGTACTAATTTTGACCTCCGCAATCGATTAAAATTAAAAACTCACGATTTCAAAATAGAAAATAAAATTTTTTGTTGAAATATCATAGGGGGGACCCTTACCTAAATTTCCATAAAATCGAAAAATTTCAAAAAAATAAATTTTTCAATTTTTTAAATGTAGAAACACTGAAGTTACGTGGCATCATACATTTGATATAAACTTGATCTGCCTATTATATGTATATAAAACTACAAAAAGTTCTCATAAAGATACATGCATGCACATGCAAGTATATATGTACTCGTATACTTGTATACTTGGGGGAACTCCCAAAGATATTTTACACAAACTAAAGATACAAATGCTTTGTTAAGACTCAAGCTCTCTAAGGTTGATTAAAAACATAGATAAAAAGATACATAAATGCCAAGATTATAAAAAATGAAACGACTCGAACGTATGCAAAGTTGTTAAGATACCTAAAGCGAGATTGACTGACTTAAGATATGTAGATACATGTGTACATATATTATATCATAATTTCTGTAGATATGAAGGTGCAAGTGCAAAGTTTATGTGCTGCGGTGAGATATAAATGAAGTGACAGCTGAATAATAATTGAAATGACTAAGCCGACTAAGTAGTGCGACTTTCAGATACCCTAGAAATGCAGGCGGGAGGTACGGCAAGAGGGGAGAGGGTGCTGAATTATAGGTTAATTATAGGGTAGCTTGCAATATAGTTCTATCAGGCGCACAGATATACATAGATTAGAAGAGTATTTTCTAGATACTTTTCTCCATATCCGTCAGCTTGTTGCATGTTAAACCGCATATGTCATATATATCGATTCCACTTTGTATACGCATCGGTTTTAGTCACTCGTACAACACGCACACCTCATGCGACCTTTATAACAACAAAATCGACAAACTGCTAATTGGGAGATTACAATTACCCTATTAGAATCAGGTACCCTCTACCCCTCTACCCATCTGTCCAGGTTTTTCCATTTTAATACTAACGGTGACTGTCAACCTATCCAGTTATAGACATTATCGGACTAAGGTTCCCTCTCTGCTAGACAGACTCATCCGACTCTAATCCGTTCAAAATTCAAACTATTTCCATATACAATATGTTATATAAACATTGTACCATACACTGTACTATGCATATTCCCCCTAGAGTCCAAGCAGAAACCTTAACTAATCACAAATATAGCGATTCCGTCTAATCGTGAAATACTTCAAGTTAAGCATGATTAATCAGTATTTTCAAGCGTCACGCAATGTGGGTTAGCGATACTATATATATATATATTTGATGGGAAGAAAACAAAACAATTCTTAAAGGTTTTAAAGAATTTCAATATGTTTCAACTGGAATTCCATTGTTATCGATAATCGATTTATTAAACTGTTGTGCATAGGTTTTTTTTAGAGATAGATCTTCCTTGATTTACACCTGCAGTGTGGAGAAGAAAGAGACTACTGCGCTATCCGTGGGCAGGCACTGTCCAAAGGCCTCGATGAGCAACGGTTCCGCAGCGACGGTGCCCATAAAATCATCCAGCGAGACCTGCATGGAAATCGTTATGAGAAATCGCTAGAATCGAATCAGTACTCTCATACCTTGCCATCCTTATCGATATCGAACTTTTTGAGCACAATCTCAACTAGATCCTTAACACCCTCATCGGGATCCTCATCCTGTGGCTGTTTAATCAGGCAATTGCGAAGCAGTGTGAACATCTCATCTTTGGTTATGAAACCATCGGTATTGAGATCATAGACACGAAAACAGAAGGCAGCACGCTCTGAGGGAGTGCCCCGCAAGAAGGTCGATAAACCGATGAGCCAACCCTCCAGACGTAAAGGCAATCCCTCGTGTGCCTTGTCCCAGCTACAGAAGATGCGTTCCATCAGTATCTCCTCGGTGACAATGTCGAACGTGCTGTGCAGTAGCTCGCGGAAAACGATGCGATCGATGCCCTGGAATGAGAAACTTGTAGGATTAGGAGAGTACTAACATATCAGTAGAATTCCCAGACTCACCTCGACGGCGGCATGTGGCTTGGCAATGGCAGCACTGGAGGAGCTGGAGGCCAATGTTTTGGCCGCATATTGACAATTTGATACCAACTTGCGATAAATGCGACACAGTGCATCCAGTTCATCTCTGGAATTGGGGGGAGAGAGAGAGAGAGCAAAATAATGGAAGCATGATTTATTAGTAAGATATAAAATTTATTTGAAGAATCTATGTTTTTTATACCCTTCGACCATTGAAAATGGTCAAAAAAGGGTATACTAACTTTGTGCAATGTATGTAACAGGCATAAGGAAGCGTGGCAGACCCCATAAAGTATATATATTCTTGCTCAGGATCACTAGCCGAGTCGATTGAGCCATGTCCGTCTGTCTGTCCGTCTGTCCGTCTGTCCGTCTGTCCTGCTGTCCGTCTGTCCGTCTGTCTGTTTGAGACAACGGATCTTAGCTATTAAAAGAGCTAGAGACACCAAATTTGGCATGGAGGTTCCCATATTTCCCAAGCAGATGAAGTTTATTTCAAATGTTTGATGCCACGCCCACCGCCCCCGCAAATCGGTAATTTGTGATTATTAAGCAAAGTATTCAACTTATAAAGTTCTGCTTTGGTATGTATAATGGTAAATGTCATATGAACATATTCTCCAAATTACAATCCGATCGGACCAATAACACAGGAGTTATTCTAGTCAACGTTTTCAATACAAATGTACGAGCAGCAGCCTGCGCGCTGCTTTGAGCAATTGACGTCGACGTCGACGTTGCGTCGTGTCGCTTTACTCTTTACGCGCGTCGCTGTATGTGTGCGAGCGAGTAAGCTATATGTAGTGTAGTTACACATTTATAACAGATTTAGAAAATTGGGAGAAGGGTATCTTACTGTCGAGCGCTCGACTGTAGCCATATCCACTTGTTTTTTTTATATTTATTTCATTAGGGACCTAATGAGCATCTCTGGTTTATACTTCTCCAAGACTACTTAGTATAATTATAAGTAGTTTCTGGAAGAATCTATGTGAGTGAGAAATACTGTTCCGCTCCAAAAAGTATGCTATGGTAACTCATAATTTCTTTTTTTCTTTTTCTCATGGACTGATCTCTAGATTGCTACTGCATCATAATAATGAGAGCCTAAGAAATTTAAAATATTAAGCACTTTCCATGCTCCTGCCTGGGCAGTCTACCCCTTTGTCAGGATCCTTACCAAGACTCCCAGTACTCCTAACATCCTTAAAAATCATTAGATTCTCTCGAGGAATGAGATTTACTGCATGATTTGAACTCTCTACATTTATATTGAATATTATGAATCTAGAAAATTCGAAAATTTAGCACTTTCCCAGCCTGGTCAGTCTACCCCTTTGTTAGGATCCCTACCAAGACTCCCAGTACTCCTAACTGCCTTAAAAATCAATAGGTTCTCTCGAGGAATGACTTTTTCTTCTCGATTGATTCTGCTTCAAAATATTGTGAATCTAGAACATTCAAAAATGTAGCCAGCTTTCCATGCCTGGTCCACCCCTTTGTCAGGACCCTACCCAGACTCCTACCTACTCCGTACTGCCTGCGAGTTACAGAGTTGCCCCAATTAATTTGGCAATTTGAAGCACATTCTTTTCAAGTTCCTGCCTGCTTTCTACTCACTTGGTAAAGCGCGTCTTCTTCCGGAGACTTTCCAATAGCTTCGGATTCACTTTCCCACTCAGCTCATCCATTTTGCGTTGTCGCTGCTGTTGCCGTTTGTTCTGCAGGGCAGCCGCTGCGGCCTTCGACTGGTTGCTCGAGTTACGTTTGCCGCTGGCGAGGAATACCGAGACTGTTTTCAGTATAGTTTTGCTTGCATGTAGCGTGGATCTGCTACAGCCACCTCCACCTCCGCCTCCGGCTGCGCCACCAGCCGCAGCGGCAACGCCTCCGGTGTTGTTGCCCGTTGTTGTTGTCGCTGCTGCTCCTGCTGCAGTTGTTGTTGCGCCATTTGTTGCCCCGCCTCCTGCTGCTGCTGCTCCTCCTCCTCCTGCTGCTGCTCCTCCTCCTGCTGCTGCTCCATTCTCGCGCTTGGCTGTTGGTGTTGGGGAGCGACCCTTTGCGGCACCCGCCTTGCCTGACAAACAAAAGCGCCGCAGCACATGTCATTATAAGCTGCACATGAGTGCGAGGGAGATGGGTGAGTTGGTGTGGGTGTGGGAGGAGGGTGCTAGTCTAGGGGGTGTGCGTGTGTGTGTGTGTTCTTTGTTGTGCTTCATGTGTCAAAGTCAAATCAATCCACGCCATCGACACGCTCACACGCTGAGACTATACAAGTTTGCCAGCACCTTTGGCTTTCCCCCTCCCCCCTCCCCCTTCCACCTGCTCCGCCTCCTGCTGAGTGTCCTCCCGCTCCTCTAGGTCTGCCCCTTTCCCACACTCCTTCATAGCACGCCAACAAAAGACCAATATGCAAATAAATTGCCACCAAAATGGATAATAAACTTCGCATATCGCTCGTAAATTGTGTGCAGTACAAATACACTGAGAGAAATAGTGGAGTCAAATGAACTAAAGAACTTAATAGCTTTTTTTTATATTATTTTACAAACTTGCTAATACCGTATTCATTGTATTCAACGTCCACAAAAAAAAAAAAAAAAAAAAAAATATTCATATGAAAAACGTCAAGTTATATAAGTTCTTAGACTATCAATCAATCTATAATCAATCTGGTTAGGCAATTTTTGTTGAATATTTGCATGAAATTTTATAGCTGAGAGATATCAGTTGTATACTATTTTATATATAGCATATAAAGAGAAAGAGTTCTTTACTCAAAAAATAACAATACTATTTTTGTTTTGTATAAATCTCGCTTAAGATTTATTATTTTCAGAAATATTTAAAATATATATATTTCCTCAATTTTTTAATAATACAATAATATATATTATTATATATTAGAAATATTTGAAATATATATATTTCTGCATTATTTAATTATACAATAATATACATATATTCCTTTAGGGTTTAGGTACAGTACAAAATGGGTACACTTTTCTGCGCTTATTCAAATATGTAGAGTACATTATTTCTCAGTTACCCCCAGGTCTTTCTCTCAGTGCAGACACTTAACCCGTTAAGTCCCCCTAACCCGTCTGAATCGAACTTAACCCATTACCAATTGAATGTGTTATTGCGCTCAGGCACAACTTCATTGCGATTCCGGCAATTGCAGTCAGGACAAGGTGCCTCCTCTCCGTCCCTCTCTACGTCTGCCCCTTTCCGGAATGCGCCTAGGTACTACTATAATTTTATTAGTACTTTTCTACGAAATTACTTGCAACCGAAGTCTGTAAAAATGTGGAGAGCGGAGATGCGTGTCAAGGTGTGTAGAGGTAGATGGGGTTGTTCTAGGGAACAATGGGGCGTGCTTTTGTTATACCCGTTATAATTTGTTGATTTACCGTTGCCCCAACAACAACACAACTACAGCAAATGAGTCTAGACACACACACACACACACACACACACACACACACACGCAGAGGGGAAAACATAAAGTTTTTTATCTGTTTTTATCTCATAGCGTCAACCCTTTTTGGGCACATTATGTTGTACTAGTTCGCATTGACCTGCACTCCGTGGGGTCAGAGGTTAGACATACAAGAATGAGTTGATAAAAGTGAAAGACCTGACAACCCTACCAACAAGTTTAAGGTATGCGAGAAGCTTTTTATGATTTGCTTTAAATATATTGTAACAAAAATGCTTTAAACTTGTTTAAATATTATAAATTATAAGCCATATAAGAAGTACTCTCCTTTATAAAGTATATGCTGAAAAAAGTATTATGTTTATAGTAATTTATTTTTCTTTTTTTTCTAAGTAATTCTTATTTTCAGCTAGATAATTACGTAACTATTGAATATGCGTAAATTAAATAGACATTCCTATGCAGTAAAGTCTTTTTAAGTCAATTATGCTAAACTTCAACTTGGAAAACTTACTTGAATAACTTTTTAAATTGCACAATTTTTTATACATTTTACTCACTATCAGAAAAAGTAACCTTCAATCTACACAATCTTTTACACACATTTTTCTTTTATATTTCACACACTTAAAACTTGCTCAAAAACTGCACATTTTTCACAACACACACTTAAGAGAGAAATTTATTCCTATGTTTTTTCCAAATAAAACTAAAAAATTTCTCACCCATTTTAAGATCCTGTTCCTGTTGCTGCTGCCTGTTAGCGAGAACTTGCGAGAAAAACAAATCGAAAAGCTTAGGAATGCAAAAAGCCACAAAAAAGAATAGAACCAAAGCAAAAAACAAAAAAAAAAATAGAGCTCAGAAGAAGAACAAGAGCAAGAAGAGGTAGGGAAAAGCGAACGAGAACTTCTTGAGGCAATCAACAAACTCAAGTTTCCAAGGCGAAGACGCGCCCGAGAGAGATGTGTGTGGTGTGTGTTGTGACAAAACTTCGTCGCTGTCGTCGACAATACGGATTCTCGGTTAACATAGGTCACACAGCCACGCCCCCTATTGACAAAACAAGAAGTCGCAGTACCGCAAGCGAAACCAAATTGAGGACACACACACAGAAAGAAAAAAAAACGCATAAAAAAAAAAAAACACTGCAAGGGAAAAACATTTTTCTAATCTTGTTGTTGTTTTCATTTATTTTCACATAATCATTCAATAAACACTTTTGTTAAACTTAAGCATAAAATATTATTAATGTTAGCACAATACATAATTATAGTATGTTAAAAATTACGTTTTGTATTTTTTAATTTTTTCTTTTAGATTTACGCCTTGTTTTGTTGTTGTTTGATTTGCTTAAAAACACCATCTCTGGGTTATACTCTCACTACTTACGATCCCAAACAGTATAATCAGTGTGTATGTGTGTGTGTGTGTGTGTGTGGGGTTATACAAGTACACTTCGTATATATTGCTGTGTAGAGTTGTGCATTCCGAGCAGATCGAAACTGAAGAACTATATAGTATTATAGAAATTGCTTCTATAGACCCGCTAAACTTGACTGAAAACAGAGTGGAGAAAATGAAAGACTGGGGAGAGAGAAGAGAGAGCGAGAAAGTACTATTAACTCGATCGTTTATATATACAAAAAATCTTTGATTTATTTAACGTAACTTGAATACACAACTCTACACACAAACTTGTTAATATTTAGTTTTCTATTTTTTTTTTTTTGTTTTTTTTTTTCAACTTTTATTATTTGTAATTTCTCATTAACTTTTCAGCTTTTTCAACTTTTTACGACTTAAATAACTGTTCTGTTCCATTTTTAACTTATTATACAAAAGAAAGACAAACAGGGAGACAGAGAAAAGTAGGGAGCGTGGGATAGAGAGAGAAAAAAGAAAACACAACATAGCAAAATAGAGAAAACTTTTTAAAAGAGTAACAAATTCCAAACGGACACACAATTTTACTGTGATTTTTTGCGATTTTTATAATGTTTCTTTCGTTTCTCTCATCATTTTTTTTCGAACAAATAACTACGCAGATCAATTTGAAGAGAACTATGCATAAAAATTACATAATAAGCTGCTCGCTTAAACATAGTAATAATAATAATAATATATAATATTATAACAAGTGGGAAGAGACATTGAAATTGTTAATTGAACGGTTTTAGTTCTAGTCAAAAAAAAAAATAATAATAATAATATTATATATAGAAATTTGTTTTTTTTTTAACAACTAAACAGATATAAAATACTCTTAGCATGGGGCGTAACATACGACCTCCCAGAACTGTGAATCGGTGTGTGTGTGTGGGTGTACTCCATTTAATTGCGTCAAGATTTCAATGCTCTGTATTTTTTTTTTTTTCAAACTTTATCGTTATCAACTTCTGCAGCCAAAACTGATTTATCTGCGGTGTTTTTCTCTGTTTTCTTTTCTTTTTTCTTTTTGTTTTATCAGCTACAATAATCGCTAAATTACTAAGAATTGTTTCAAACTTTTTGCTTATGTTAATCAATATATATATATGTGTATATATATATATCATATTTGTTATAAGTATGTATGCGCGCATATCGTCTGCTTTTTTTTAGCGATATGCGCCATCATCGAATCACGTTCTTTATATATGTATGTATATATCATTAATATTGTTGTTGTTGTTGTTGTGTTGTGGTTGTGTTGTTGTAGTTGCTCCTATATCCGATCTCAAATCGAATTGCATTAGGCGACATCTATTGTTGTTTGGGTTATTTTTGTTGTAATTGTATTAATTAAATTGCAGTTAAACCGATATTATAACTCCATATCCCGGGCCTCATCCTCACTATAATCCGACATACTGGACTCACTGTCGCTACTCTCCCGTTCCTGTTGCGCCGCCCGCAGTGCATCCTCGGTCGCATAGCGTTGCACATAGTCCGCGACCTTGCGATGATATTCCTCCGGCTCGTGCAGGTACAGGGCGGCAGCATCACGATTCAATGGATCCACAGGATTTGGATATGTGAGCAGCTGGGGCAGAAACGATTCAAATATATTCGATAAATCGTATAATGCCGTCCATGCCTGATTTATCACATCAAGGCAAACGGTGCCCGATGATTCGTCAATATTTGGATGATAGATTTTATTCACAAATCCAATACTTGGGGACTTAAAGGGATAATTATCGGGCAGATAGACGCGTACCTTCCAGACGCCACCCTCATATGGTGTACCAGGTGGACCAAAGAATTTCACATGGAATTCATTGAGGCCACCAAGGATGGTGACCTCGTGTTTTGATTCAATTAGCTTGATGACGTCATTGTCCATGCGTCGTTTACCAGCACTGGGCGATGACATCTTGCACTGTGTGAGTGTGTGTGTGTGTGTTTCGAATTATTTTCGAATTTTTAAGAATATTTAACTTATATTTGTTGTTGTTGTTGTTTTACTTTTCTTTTCTTTTGGCTCCAGTTGTTGCTTATGTATTTTATGTTCTTTTAGGTTATCTTTCTTCTTTCTTTTTTTTTTTTGGTCTTCTGGTCTCGTTGTATCCACTAAGGCTAAGGCTAAGGCGGTGATTGTTTTTGCTATTGTTGAATTATTTTTTATTTTTTTTTTAGTTTCTAAATGTTTTTGTTGCTGTTGCTGTAGTTGATGCTCTGGTTTCCGTTATGGCCGCACACACATCGAGATTGTGATAATGATGGAGAGGAGGAGCTGCTGCAGCTGCTGCGCTGTCTGCCTGCAAATTAAATAGAGATTCAATTATCTGCGATTTATATAGGTATAGAGAGGCTCGTATCAGTTGTGTGTGTGTGTGTTTGTGTGTGTGTGTATGCATTATCCTTATCAATGCTATCAAAGTCACTGCTGACCATGAGACCCGCTCTGCTGCTGCTGCTGCGGCTGCAACGGATTCTCGCCTATTCTCTCCCCTCCACATGCAAAATGTAGGTCAAATGTGTGCGACTTGTGCTCTCTTGCTCGCACTTGCATGCGAACAGCCTAAATAGATGAAACTGTGTCAGCGTCGCAGCAGCAGCAGCAGCAGAGGCAGCGGTTGCACAAACAACAGCAAAGCCTGACGTCGACAAACAACGTGCACACACTGGTCGCTGCTGCTGCTGCGGCCGCCATTGCCGTTGGCGCTCTCTCTCTCCCTATGCCCATGCATTACTCTCTGCCTATGCCTCTGCCTCGCTCTCTCTCTCTCTCTCTCTAGTGCTGCCACTGCAGGTGCGTGTGGCTGTTAGAGAAGTAAACAGCGCAGTGTAAGTGAAGCGAAAGGTATCAAGGACAGACAAGCTTCAACACGTTCGACTGTCATTGCATTTTCGCTGCATACTTTTAGGGTGCGGAACGAAACGGGAAAATGTTTCATTTCTATTTGTAGCTCGCTTACGCTAACGCCGTCGCTGCTGTTGCTGCGCTGCGACTGCGACTGCGATAGCTATTGTTATTGGCCATAATTGCTTGGCAACACATACACACACACACAAATGAAATATCTGTTTCGCATTTCAGTTGCCTTGTGTCATCTCTTTGGCGCGACCCATTTCCATAACGGGCAAGGGGAAGAGACGCGCAAAGAGCAAGCTGGGAGAGAGGAGAGACGACTGTTTGTTTCCAAACAAGCTCAGCTGTTTAATGTTATTGGCAAGTGCGCGAGCATGTGCATACATGTGTGTGTGCGTGAGCGCGTGAGCAAGTGAGTGGAGCGAGCAGGTGAGAGAGAACACGCAGCAGCAGCAACAACCCCCACATTGTAACAGTTGGAAATCAACAAATAATAATACAGTGCGCTCAACGATTAACGGTTCAAAGGCAAAACGCAAAATGTTGTAAACAGCAAATTAATATTGCAACACTGTTTGTGCGTTATTTATAGCAGCAAATATAATTTATGTGTACACACTGGAAACCTTCGTCAAATTCTGCGCTGTTATATGTATGTTATGTACATGGTACATTTGCGCATGTATTTGTGGCACAGTGTGGACTGTCGTCAACTGTCAACACACATACACAGTGTACACTGTACACTGGTCAGTCAAACTGTGTGTGCTCTCTTTTTTTTTGGGATGAGCTAATTCGACGAGCTCTTTGCCTCTGCCCCCAACATTTTTGCCTCTCTCTCTCCATTCTCTGCTGTCTGTATTGCCTTTTCTTTCTTTTCCGCTTGCTCGCTTGTACTCACACACACACACACACATACCCACGCGGAGCCACCGTAAGCACAGTGAAGCTTTTCAATTTATATGCGTTTTTGGATAATTTATGTTTTGTATTGTCTTATTGAGCTTTGCCAAGTTTCACTGTGCGCATTTGTTTTTGAAATACACAGAGCGCGAGCGAGAGAGAGTGAGAGCCAGAGAGCGAGAACCCAAGTTGGCTCTTGTTAAGCTTCAGCGTGTTGTTATTTCCGTTGCTTTTTATCTCTGTGTGTTTTTTGTTTGTTGTTGCTGCTGCTGCTGCTGCTTCTGTGGCTGCCTCTCAGCTGTGTGTGTTGGTCTGCTGCTTTATGCGTGTACCTGTGTGTGTGTGTGTGCGTGTGGAGCCCACGCTCTCTGACTCTGGAAGATCAACAACAGCAACAGTAACAGCAACAACAACAACAGTATAAGTAACAGAGAATGAGAAGGCAGCGTTAACTAACCAAATGGCACTCAGCTGCAATTTCTTGTGCTCTTTTTGTTGTTGTTGTTGTTGCTGTGGGGGACCGTGACTGTCTAATAATGATGGCACAACACACACACACACACAGAGAGAGAGGGAGAGAGAGACTGAACGTCTTTGTATATGTACTGCATGTATTTTTAATAATTCGCTTGCAGAGCGAACGAAGAAGAAAAAGACGCAAAGCAAGCAAGCAAAATTCGAATTCAAAATGAAATGAAAATTGTTTTTTGTACATGCTTTCTCTCTATATTCTATGACTACAGCTAAACTCTGTTGTTGTCTGCCCTCGACTTCTCTCTCCCTCTCTCTCTCTCTCGCTTGCTCAGCACACACACACACACGCACACAAAGACGCGCGCAGCACACACAAAGCTTCAAAACACACGCAGCTGACTGCAATTCATTTTAGTTGCATTTTCAGATAATTACGAAACTTTTTCAAAAAACATTAAAAAAAGAAAAAATAACACGAACGCAGACACACTTAACACACGCATACGCTCAAGCGATAACATTCCGTTTGTTATTAAATTATTTATTTTTCTTTTTGCGTTTGCTTTGTCTTTGACTCTTTTGGTTATTCCTTTACTTTGCCTGTTTCTGCTGCTGTTGCTGCTGATTTTTTTTGGGGTCGCCTCTTGTGGTTGTTTTATGCCTGTTTTGACTTTTGATTTGATTTGATTTTGCTCGGTTTTTTATTTTTGTTGTCTACTTCAACTAGTTACTGAAAATTAACTGGCAACAGAGTTTGGAAGCCCCCAGCGAGCAGCACACGAACATCTGAGAGCAGCATAAGAAGCAGCACAAGCACAACGACTACAAAGTCGACGTCGACGTCGACAGCAGCGTCAGCGTCGACAGCAGCTGAGCCAGATAACGCGCGCACACACACACAGCTAGGCAGAGAGAGAGCGACAGAGTGCACGCGAGAGCAGAGAACGTGAGCTTGTGTGTGCGAGAGAGAGCATGCGAACTTCAGAGAGCGAGCGCCAACCTGCTCGCTGTCCAAGCAAGCAAAGAGTGTGAGTGAGAGAGAGAGAGAGAGTGAGAGCTGGGGGACGAGAGCAAGGCGCGCGAGCAAGTCCCCCACAAAGCACATGTACAAAGAAAATCATAATAACAAAGCGAGAGCCAAAGCCAAACAGCAGCAAAAACTATACAAACAATATTGGGCAAAAGAGTAGCAGCAGAGGCAGCAGCAGCGCAGAGGCAGAGAGACAGGCGCAGCAGCAGCAGCAGAGGCAGAGGCAGCAGCAACCAGTCCACGATTCTGCCAAGCAAAGAAAAGCTATAATCAAGGACAGCAGCTGTAAAGCACACACGCCGCTAAATGCAACACACACACACACACACACATAGAGATGCACACGTACACGCATACACGCGCGCAGCCCGAGGCAAAAAGCAATGCGAGCAAAGCCGAAGCTTTCAATGCCCTTCAATTTGCTGCGACGACGACGGCGACGACGTTGAGTTAATTCGCAATGACGCACAAGTCAGCCTCTAACAGGGCCCCCGCCCCCCTTCCCTGAACCCTCTTTACACCCCTCTCCCCCCACTCCACCGCTGTTACCAGCCACCCTGTGCGCAGTTAGAAATTGAAGCCCGGCAACTAAAATGCAAGAGAATTGATTTAAGTGTGAACCTAACGGGGTCACAAAACTGCAAAAATACACACGCGTGTGTGTGTGTGTGTGTGTGTGTAGGGAGTTTAGGCGAAGCTAACTTATTGTAGTCACGTTAAGCTTGCGCATGAACGCAGTCCATGAATTCTGAGTAGGTATTTGCCCCCCCTCAAACCTTGCCTACCTCCCCCGCACAGCTGATACAACAACATCCCCTTTTCGCGAGGCACACACGGTCATTGACTGCGCATTAAAGTGCATAATGAGGCATGCGAAAAAAAGGGTGTAAGCCAAGTGACGGGGCAGGGGGCAGGCAGAGCGGAGGGGGGTATAAATGGGCTAAGGCCAACGGCAGTTCAAAATTGTTGAAAGAAAGAAAATAAAAGAAACAAGAGAGATTCTCTTAAGAGCTTTGTCGCCGCACACACACACACGAACACGTTGCTGTGAGAGCGTCTGTGTGTGTGTGTGCTGCCTGCTGATAAGATTTAAAACGCAAAAGCAAAGGCAAACGCGAGAAAAGAAAACATAAAAACAACGCAATAAGCATGCAATAGCAAAGTGCGTAGTAGAGTCAGAGGCGCAGACACAAAAACAAAAAAAAAATAACTGAAGAAGAATGTGTACAAAAAAACAACAAGAATACATATGTATTTTAAAATTGACAATTCGACACATTTTGCATAGCACAGTTAGTCCCACACAAAGCAAGGGGACACACTCACACTCACACACACACACAAGCCTAAAAGCTAACGGCTTTTCAAAATTACTTTTGTTTTTGCTTTCGCTCGCTCGCTCGCTCCCTCACCCGCCTGAGCCCTTTCAATCTGGCTGACTTGGCTGAGTGCAATTATTGGGTACACACCAAAGCGAAATTTAACGAAATAAAGGAGAGAAAAAAGTACGAAGCTAAACTAAATTACAATAGCTATTTTAGCTTGGCATGAAACACACTCACCCAGTGACATGGACACACTGAGAGCAGAGAGCGAGCGTAAGGGGGAAGAGAGAGAGCGAGCAACAGAGTCAGAACACAACACAAAACTGCAAGGGCTGCCTACACACACACATATATGTATGTGTGTGTGTGTGTGCATGCCATGCATGCAATGTGCATACGTAAGAGCAACAATATTGGGGCGAACAATTTAAGAGGTCAATTTTCGTTTCGTGCATTGAGCAACACACACACAGTTAGAAATGCAGTTGAAGCGCAGTTGATCTCTTTAGTCGCCTCGGGCACACTTAACGGCTCGACGTTAAGTCTGCTCCAACTGTTGTTGTTATTGTTTTCTACAATCACTGTCGCACCCACACTACACCACAAAGCACCTACAATACACAAGCAGGCAGGCATACACATGCACACACACACATGCGCGCAGACATTGCATTTAATTGCAAGACCTTTGCTAAATTAATTACTTGTAAATGTAATTTTGTTATTTCTCATGTACATAATATTTGTGCATTTCATTGGCCATGGGATACCTTTTATTATGATTTCTCCTCCGTTTTAATATTTGTGTTCGTTGTTGTTGTTGTGGATGGTGTTTTTGTTATTGTTGTTGTCGGGATGGTGTGTGTTGATTGGAGTGGCTGGCGCCGCCTTTGATTTTTACGCTTCGATACTTCTCCACATTGTTGTGTGCACCGACCGCCAGAGCATTTTTTACGCTTTTCCCTCTCTCTGCACTTTATTACGACAGCGACAATTGTTTAATAATTTTTGTTTTATGCCTGAACATATAAAAAATGCACTGCGTTGCTATCGCTCCATTCGTTTTCTTTCGTTTCCTTCCGTTTTCTGGTTTTTGTCGTCTTCGGCTTTCCAGCTGTTATTCTCCATTCAACCGATAGTGAGCACAAGCGATATTTTTATATCGGTACTTCAAGATATTGAAAATTCACAATTACACTATGATATGTTACAGTTTTCGTACATATATTTTAACAATTTTTATTGCAGCTTCAGATATGTGTATTATTTTCTTTATTTTTTCACAATTGTTTATTATTAAATTCACTATCGATATGTTGTTTACGATATTCACACTATATTGCGATGATCGATATCTGCAATTCGTGCTTTCTCATTTGCAATTTACTTCATATGGTTGTTCACAGTGATTGATATTAAACAAGTATGCGGCAACTTCGAAATATCGTTACAGCCACATGATATCATTTCATTTTTAATCAAATATATAACACAATAACACTGTTATTTTACCTAAATTACATGTATTGACAATATTATTTTTATTATTTTTAATCAAATATATAAACAAACAGTGTTATTTTACCTAAATTAGATGTATTCACAATATTATTATTATTTTTATTTTTCTCCGGTAAGTTGTGAGCTGCATACTGGCCACTGTTAAGCTGCACAGCAGCTCTGTTAACTGCAGTGTTATTTGTCTGTGTGGCAACGCCATAATTGCACTGGCAACGCTGCCGATATGTGCAAGTCGTATATACACAAAGAAAATTGCTAAAATTCAAATAAAATCATGAAATTTGCTGCAACCAACTGCTGATGCACACAACCCACTAATCACCGCAAGCACTGAGCACAAAACCACACACATTTCAAAGGGGGGGTCGCGCGCGCACACACTCACGTACCGCTAACAAAATGGTAAGTCTAAGGCCGACCAGTCAGTCAGTCAGGCAGTCAGAGCAGACCCCACACACAAAAAAGTAAAAAAAGAAAGAAACGAAAAAAAAAGAGTCGCACAACTGGGCGGCGGCGACAGCGTTTGTCGCCAGCTTTCCTTATGCCACACACGCACACACACACACCCGTCCATCCATATATACAGATAAACCCCTTGACATATTGAGACAAACTCATGTGCGTCATCATCTTTCACCCAAAAAAACAGCACGCCGCATCGATGTCTTCGGTGGAGGTGCTATTGAATGAGTTCTACCAGCCAAGCACCAGCAATGCCAGGAAACGTGAAATCGAGACGAATTTACTGGCATTCAAATCCCAGCCAGAGGCATGGCAACTGTGCCTGCGCGTCGCAACGGCAAGCAACAGTTTCACAGAGAATCAATTCCTATGGTTCTTTAGCACCTCAACGCTGGAGCATACAATCACAAGGCGATGGACACAGCTAACACCGGCGGATCGTACTCTGTTACGTGAAACACTTTGGAATAGCTATGCCCAACTGGTGGTGATGAGTGGTGCGCGCCGGCATCGGGATACATTGGCCCAATTGATTGCCCTGTTGGGTAAACGTGAGTTTCCCGAACAGGATCCCAATTATATGCAACATTGTATGGAACTGACCAAGACACGCTTTGCCCTCGGCATTAATCTATTGCGTGTTACTTCCGAGGAGGTTGTGAGCAATCGTGGCGATCTCACCACCGAATGGAAACAATACTTCCACTCCTGGTAAGCCAGAGAATCTAATCCAAGCATATAGAGAAAGTATTATTATTATGCTCTGGATATATTTATATTTCTTGAACAATATTATTTTTAAACATATATTTATATATACAATCATTGTGACTCAAAGAGTGACTGTAAGCCTGTTTCCTTCTCCTTCACCTCGCCTTCTTCCCTCTCTCTCTCTGTCTCTGTATGTCTCTGCACGTATGTGTGTACTGTGTGTAGCATTTCCATGTGTATACCCGATGTTATGGATCTGGTCACCAAATATCTACTAATCGCCGTTTGTCATATCAATGGTAAAGACATACACACAACCATACCGAACACCTTCATGGACTATAGTCTAACCGCAGCGCTGCCAAATGACAATCAACTAAGGTAAGTGTAGTGATACCTTCGAGAAGGTATTCCCATTGGTCTAACATGCTAAGAGATTATTCTTATTGTCTGGCAATTTGATGAGATTTCATAAGATTTCCTATCTCAATTGGAAGCATAGTTAGACCTTCCTCTGTATCCACTTTACTAATCAAAAATCCTTCTATTTTTGCAGTTCCTCTGTACAGGAGCTACTCGGCTGTGTACAGCACTTGGTATCATGGATACGCACCGAACTGATCTCTGAGTATTTCCTTATGAGCATACTCGATTTATCGCAATGGCGTCAGCATAAGGAACCCATCTCCTTGGGCGCCCTATCGGTGCTAAATGAGTTGCTCTATCTACAGAAACCATTACCCTATGCGGGCACACTAATGAATGGCGTCAGTGGCCTCCTGGAGCAGCATAATAATACCAAACAACAGAGTGAAATGTATAGCGATAAGTTTCGTGAATTGTTGCGATTATATAGCACCAAATATGCGGGAAAGCTGCTACAGGAACCCGAGCTACTCGAGTCATTTCTCGATCAGCTCTATCGCTGCACCATCAAGTGTGAGTCATTCCTTCAAATGCGTCTCTCTCTCCTTGTTATTCTTACTCCAAACATACGTTGTTTTTTGCAGTGCATGGCGCATTGGATTTCACCGAGAAACTAGAGATCTGGACACCCATTATTAAGGTTATTGCAGAGCATCCCGCACGCATGACTGCATATCATGGTGAAGTAATGATGAAGCTTGTCGATGAGATAATGCGACGCACACAATTCGAGGTGAACAAACCCGAACTGGAACTGCTGGACAATGAGCTAATGGAGGATGATGTGCGTATAGACCGATTGGTTAAGCATATTGATAGATTATATGGGTTATTGTAGAGGGTAGGGTAGTTGAGCAACAGTTGGTTATACATATAGGTCAAGAAACTAAGCTGATAAAGCTGCTTCGTAGCTTATCGCAGTTGATTGACTAGTCCTATATATAGTATAACGCTTGCAATCAGCCGAGGCAGCTACTAGGCATGTTCTTAGAGAAGTTTTGCGTATAGTAAAGATCTAATTGATTCCTTTCCCTTTTGCAGACCCCCACAACGGAATGGCAACAGTTTCTGGATCAATGCTTCGAGTGTCTGGCACTCTTGGCAAGCACACGTGGTGCTCATATTGTATTCGCCCAGGTATTTGCGCATTGGTCGCGTCCCCAAACGTATTTGATATCATTGGAGCTGGCATTGGATCATGGCAGTGCACGTTGCTATGAGGTGGCACGTAAATTGAAGACAGCAAATATTGGTGAAATCTTACGTGATTTTGCCACTGTCTGTCAGGCTGTGGTGCGTCTGGCGCCGCTTATGGATACAGCAACAGCTCCTGCCGATGTTGTGGATGGTATGGAAAGCCAGCTGCAAGTGCTGTCGGATCGATTGCTGCAAACATTGCAACTGTTGGCAAGCAATCGCATTGGCAGTCACGATGCAGACAAGGCGAGCTTTCAGACTGATTTGGATAACCTGTAAGTGGTGGACGCACTTAATCCAAATTATGTAAATAGATCTTATCTCTGTCTCTGCTTACAGTTACGCTCAAGTTTTGTTGGCCATACGTAGCATATTTCCGTTGTCGAAGGCGCTGAATAACGAGCAGCTGCTCCATCGACTCTTTGCCATATTGGGCAGCATATTTGCCTGCAACAATTCGCTGTCGGCGGCATCGCCAATTGTCCAGCAGGCGGCCAGCGAGGTGCTGCTCTTTATTTCGACTGTGATACGACCCAAGTGTCTATTGGATATACCCGAGATTCAGAGCCTTATGCAGGCAGGACCACGCCTGGGCGCTCAATTGCCACGCGAGGTGTGCATTAATGTGCACATTAGTTTGGTTAGCTATATGGTCTTGCCATGGAAATCGGTGCCAGAGGTGCAACAGGATTATCAGCGACGCTTATGGATGTTGAGTGAATATATCGATGCATTGGCACGTAATTTTATTGAACTGGATTTGGCTGCAGCGGGTGAGAGTAAAGTGGCGGCCACAACGCTCAGTCTGCTGGGCACATTCACTGCGCTCATTGAGTACTTTAAGGCGACGGGTGTCAATGCCAAGGATATGTTGGCCAGCACCTTTAAGGTGAGTATGCTCTCTCTCTTTCCTTCTCCTTCTCTTAGTAACATCTATCTCTCTCTATCTCGCAGCCTATACTGAACAAGGCGCTGATGATCTTCAATAGCTACGGGCTGAGCAGCATTTCAATGGCCATAACCGTTGCTGAGTTCAGTCTGAGCATGTTGCGCACACTGCCCATGCATTTGGGTGCACAGTTCATTAAGGAAATGATAACGCTCTTTATCGATGTCAGCAGCAGGTGTATATATATCTATCTCGCTCTACTGTCTCTTTCTAATACACGCTTTCTTTGTGTCTCTGGCAGGGAACAACTGACGCTAAGCCGTTTGGCTGTCATGGAGAAGGTGCTGCAAATGTTTCAACTGATTGTAGAGCAGCCTGGTAGTGCTTCACTCGCTTTGCTACCCAACATCTTGGGATTTAGCACACATCAGATACTGCCACTGTTGCAGCAGCAGAATGCGGCCACGGATAGCAGCGAGATCACCAGTTTGCTCTATGCGCTCTTCGACAGGTGAGTGGAAGGGAGGTGTCTATGTGCCCTAGCTAACTGTGCTCTTCCCTGCTCCTTCCTCCAGCGTGCTCACCTGCAAGTGGCAATTCTTCTACAAGAATCAATTAAGCAATGGCCATGGCAATGGCGGCATTAATGGCCAATCATCTGCCATCAATTGCAGTGATAATTTGCATCCGGAACATTTTATGGCCATCATGAATGCCTATGGTCAGATGCTGGTCAGTGGCACGGATCCGAGTAATGTGCGCAGTGTGCTGCAATCTATGCAAAATGTGAACGAACGTAGTCGCCTCTATCAGCGTGCTCTGTTCAAGGAGCAACTATTGGCCTCCTTTCAGCGTGCTCTACTCAATCTTCTGCTCAGCGGAGAGGGTGCTCTACACTTTGATCTAATTGCTCAGGCCTTGTTTGCCATGGGTCATGTGGATCGGCGGCAATTGCACGAGAGTATGGTGAATGCGGCGCTGCCGGTGTTACAGACGGCGCTCGAGGATATATGCCAGACAACTGTAAGATCAGCGAACGATATAACTATATAGAAAGTTTTAAAACATTTCTCTGCTTGCAGGACATTCCAACGTTTACGCAAAAACTGACACAGCTCATGCAGGATGCGCACTGTGCACATCTCAATGAAACGGCGTAGGCGACATCAAGGAGACGACGACCATGATGATGATGATGATGATGATAATGAGGAGAAGGAGATGGAGGATAAGGAACCCAAAATATACTGCTACTGTGTGTGATATTATGTGGACTTCTTGTATATATATATATATGTATGTGTGTGTCTGTGTCTGTCTGCTGCGTGCCTGTGTGTATATATGTATACGATAGACTGTACCCACTCATTGTTCGCCCGCCCCTTCCTTCACTTCTTCCTTCTGCTGCTCCTCCTCCTCGTCCTCATCTCGGTGTTTGGTGTGTTCCGTAAAGCAAAAAAACAAAAAAAAAAACAAAACAAAAAGAATGAAAAAACGAAGTTACTGTGGAGTCTGATAAGTCGAAATCTATGCAAACGATAAAATTCACAACAACAATTTATAAAAGACATTGTTAGCTTGTAATGCAATTCCGTTATATAAAGAAGAAACCTACAGATTAATCTATTAATATTATTATTACCATTATCATTATTATAACTATGATTACATTATAATTATGATTATTATTATTATTATCATTATTTAACTACATGATTATCACATGCTTCGTGCGTCCGATTCGATAAAACAAAAGAAAAAAAGTCATATGCATATTGTATTGTTTGTATACTATCCCTATAAAGTATGTATGGTATGTGTATAGTACGTAATCAAATTAGCATTATCCGATATTGGGAAAACAAATTGCGCTGCGTCATAACAAAAACAACAACAACAACAACAATTCTAATGTATTCATTTAATTTATTATACAACGCGAAAGAAGAAAGCAAACAAATGTGTACGATACGATCGTGTTCTGTAACTAAGGAACTATGTACTCTATATGTATGTCAGTCTGTCTATCGATAAAAAAAGAAACCCTACATTAAGTATGCCCTTTCCTTCTGCACCCCACCCCACCCTCTACACCCCCTACCATCAATCAAAATTCGATGCAAATGAACCAACGTCATTTTTTATATTTTCAAAATGCATTTTTGTGAAATAAAAAACAAAAAAAAAAGGAAAATATTCTATAAAAAAACATTGTGTAATTGTGTCTTGGCTGGGCCAATCTTGTGCCCTATAAACTACATATGGTATGATGGGTATATGTAGCTAATATAATAGTGGGAAGATATAGTACTAGTTTAAGTCAGTTTATCATATATATTTCTTGTGTATATAGAATTTGTATGAAATCTATTTAAATTTGAATATAGTATATAGAAATATTTTGACTTTATCTATAGCGAAAACAATGCACAAATATTTACGCGATCTCTGTCTATATTTAGAAAAAAATGTGTTGATTTGGGAAATTGAATTGAATAGAATTTGTTTTTATTTAATCAAATGAAAAACTTTTATAGAAATGAGACTAAAACTATATAGAAATGAGACTAATCACTTATAAGAAATACTATACAAAAATATATGGAATAGTTATACATATATATATATATATAAATATATATTATAAGTAATACCCAAAAAAAACCCATTAAAAGATCGAAATCCAATCAGCTAAAAAGAAATCCCATTGGATTCGATCCTAACTGAATTTAGAAATCTTTACAAAGTTAGGATAGGCAAAGTGCTCTGTGTGTCACGCTTTCCACACGCGTTTCTCCATGTCGAGACAATGGGAATGAAAAACGAAATGAATCCAATCTTAAATGTAAATAAATAGAATGAGTGAAGGTACTCAAAAAAAGAAAAAAAAAAAGAAGAGATTTCATGACAGGAACTGGAGAGAGAGGCGCGTACACGAGCGCAAGGGCAAAGGACACGCAGCCGGCGACTACGATGATGTCGATGACGATGATGACGATGATGGAGGGAGCAAGTCCTCAAGCAAGCGACAGCTTCCTCTTTATTGTTCCTGCTGGTTTTTTTTTGGGATTTTTGCATGCGCGTTCAGGTGTCGCAGACAAAGGAGAAGAGAAGTAAGCATATTATACGACTGCAAACATACCCTACCAATACTTAAATTTCCGTGATTAGATGTTGTAGAAATCTTATGAAATTTGGAGAGTGTGACATCTATAAAGTCTTTTATGCATATGCCAAAGTTCCCTGGCTCTGGCTTGAAATCTGAGCGATATAATGACAATTTAAAAAAAAATTAAATTTTCTTATATATGAAAAGTGATCTAAATATTAATTGATACAACCCCGCCCTTTAGGGTTTACAGGGTATCTAGCTGAAATTGAATTAAATGAAAAGCGAAAGCAAAACAACAATGGCAAAAATGAAATGAAATAAGAAGGAAATCGAAAATAAAAAGGGAAAAAAATCTCACCCACTTCCGTTGCAGGTAGGAAACAGGTAGCTGCTGCTGCTTTGCATACAAGGAGCGCATCCTGCGGAAGTGGATGAGCTCAAAGCGAGCAGCAGAAGCAGCGAGAGCGACCACGTGTCACTAGCAACGCAACACAATGTTGGACATCGTTCTCTCCCCCTTCCTCCTCAATCGCAACTGGATACATCAATTTGCTTTGCAAATCAGACTCAGTATTAGCATACACTTGACATCGACTGTTGGTTGGGTGGGTCAGTGGGGTCACCGAATGCGTCCACATCGTAGCCGGAGCGAAGAGTATAATTACCTTGGCGACGCAGCAAACCACAGACAGTTGTCAACTCGCAACGCCACGAGTCGTTTGTGAGTGAAAGAATAACAGGTGGAACTAGTCAAGGATCAAGGAGGATACCATCAATCGAGTACAAGGATGTCTGTGGAAACGGTGCAGGAGACGCTGCAACAGGCGGCAACTGGTAGTGGTGGCTTCGTATTGAGTCCCCTGCTAACGGGCCTGGTGGGCACAATCATTGTGATGAGTCTGTACGAGTATTGGCATCGTAATACCAGGGAATATCGTATGGTAGCGAATATACCATCGCCACCACATCTACCGATCGTTGGACAGGCACATCTTGCCGCTGGACTAAGCAATGCTGAGATCTTGTCTGTCGGTTTGGGTTATCTCAACAAATATGGCGAAACGATGAAGGCATGGCTGGGCAATGTTCTGCTCGTCTTCCTCACCAATCCCAATGATATTGAGCTCATCCTGAGTGGACATCAACATTTGACCAAAGCGGAGGAATATCGTTATTTCAAGCCATGGTTCGGTGATGGTTTGCTCATCAGCAATGGCCATCATTGGCGTCATCATCGCAAGATGATTGCACCCACCTTCCATCAGAGCATCCTGAAGAGTTTTGTGCCCACATTCGTGGATCATTCGAAGGCGGTGTCCGCTCGCATGGCCAAGGAGGCGGGTAAATCTTTCGATGTCCATGATTATATGTCACAGACCACGGTCGACATCCTGCTGACCACTGCGATGGGTGTTAAGAATCTACCCGAGGGCAATAAGAGCTTCGAATATGCTCAGGCCGTGGTGGACATGTGCGACATCATACACAAGCGTCAGGTGAAGCTGCTGTATCGTCTGGATGGTATCTATAAGTTCACCAAGCTGCGTGAGAAGGGTGATCGCATGATGGACATCATATTGGGTATGACACGTAAGGTGGTGAAGGATCGTAAGGATAATTTCCAGCCTGAGGCACGTGCGATTGTGGAGGAGGTGGAGCAGAAGCCCACAAAGCCGGCTGCCAAGCAGGAGGGTCTACGCGATGATCTCGATGATATCGATGAGAACGATGTGGGCGCCAAGCGTCGTTTGGCTCTACTCGATGCCATGGTGGAGATGGCCAAGAATCCTGAAATCGAATGGAATGAGAAGGATATTATGGATGAGGTGAATACGATTATGTTTGAGGGACACGATACCACCTCGGCTGGATCTAGTTTTGCCCTCTGC
This sequence comes from Zaprionus tsacasi, assembly GCA_018904105.1. Lineage (NCBI taxonomy): Eukaryota > Metazoa > Arthropoda > Insecta > Diptera > Drosophilidae > Zaprionus > Zaprionus tsacasi. The sequence continues at coordinate 11,006,296 of JAEIFR010000001.1, read as the reverse complement.
ATGTTGGGCATCCATAAGCACATCCAGGAGCGTGTCTTCGCCGAGCAGAAGGCCATCTTTGGTGATAATATGCAGAGAGATTGCACCTTTGCCGACACCATGGAAATGAAATATTTGGAGCGTGTAATCCTCGAGACATTGCGTATGTATCCACCAGTTCCATTGATTGCACGTCGTCTTGATCATGATGTTAAGCTAACAAGTGGACCCTACACTGTGCCCAAGGGTACTACCGTGGTGCTGCTCCAATACTGTGTCCATCGTCGTCCCGACATCTATCCAAATCCCTCGAAGTTCGATCCCGATAACTTCCTGCCCGAACGTGCTGCAAATAGACATTACTATAGCTTCATTCCCTTCAGCGCTGGACCCCGCAGCTGTGTGGGCCGCAAATATGCCATGTTGAAGCTGAAGGTTCTGCTCTCCACTCTGGTGCGTAACTACATTGTACACTCCACCGAAACAGAGGCCGACTTCAAGCTACAGGCTGATATCATTTTGAAATTGGAAAATGGTTTCAATATCTCACTGGAGCCTCGCCAGTACCCACAGGTTGCGTAAGGTATACGACCGTACCCCGCCAGCCAACGCGCCCCCATCCTAAGCCGAACCCTTGCGCCGCATTGTCGTTATCAGCCAGAGAGTCGATACTATATACTATACTATATTATTTTTTTTTTCAACTTTTCCAAAAGCAACAAAAATCATAGAGGAAGTTATTCAGTTATTTGTTTTCTTTCGGTGTCCTTATATCTTATATACATATATATATCTATACGCATATAATATACACTTTCTATTTTCTATTTTTCCACACTCTAGCATGTATCTATAATTTTTTTTTTTTTTGCAATCGATTCGATTTTAGTATTTATTAAGTCACATGGTTTATATGAAACCCAAAAATTATGAAAAATATATACGAAATGCAATTGGCAGCCAAAAGTGCTGTGAAAATATACATATATGAAGTTTAAGATTTGTGTGATGATATTTTCATCTGAAACTTGGTATACTTAAAATATTTTTATGAAATTTGCAAAATTTGCCATAACTTCCCGCCCAAAAACCATTCCCTTTGATCTTTGCCGCCTTCTCGAGTGTCTCCTAATGATTTGCCCATTTTGCTGATGATTGTCATTAGTTTTCTCTTAAAAAGATATTTTGGCAGTTCTTGTGCACACGCGACGACGGCGACGGCGGCGGCTCAGGTTCGTTAAACGGATGTCAAAGGGTTTTTTTTTGAGGTTAGATACGGTTTCAGCTGCCGCGCAGGTTGCACATAAAAAACGTAAACGAATGCACAAACTTCCGGCGGGACAGGTAGAGTAGGAAAAGTAAAACCGGCTATAAAAAAAATTGAAAATTTGTAACCGTAGCCGGCGTTTTGTCTATTTGCCTAGCGCAAAAAAGGACAATGACCAAACAGAAAACGTTTGGCGGCATGCGCCCCTCTGCGTGTGTGTGTGTGCGTGTGCGTATGTGCGTGTGCATGTGTGGAAGGACCTGCTTGTCCTTTTCGCTGCGCAGCACCCCGTTCATTAATCTTGTTAGCCCGAAGGAAATGCGGAAGAAACCGAAAGGATTTCCGTTTCGTAATACGATCGGCTCAACGGGATCTGGAAAATTGGATAAGAAAATCTACGCGCGCCCCCGTAACAGGCTTAAAAAGTGAAAACCGACACATACTCACAAATACATATGCAGACATTGACTAGAGATGGGAGTTGGCACAGCCGCTGCAACAACTCCCACTCTTTTAAGCTGGCCCTCTCTCTCGCTCTCGCGCTCGCCTCGCCTCTGCTGATTAACAGCCGCCCATATGCAAACAATGGCATTTGCATTTGTCACCTTCATCGATATATGCGAATAACCTCGGCGATAAATCGCGTAACTTAAACACACGTTCGCTGCGAGCGCACAACTAAACGAGGTGTCAACTTAAGTTAGTGAAAGGTACAGCATAATGCTAACAAATATGCAAAGTCTTGGGTCCGGCGGCGGCGACAATGCTATGCAATGGGATCAAGGACAAAACAAATATTTTGGGCATCAATATTTTGACATTTCGCCAGCACTTGCGACGCATTAAATCGCAAATGCCGCACAAACACACATACAGCAACAAAAACATTTATTTCAAATAAAATTAATCTCTTCATCGGCTATGTTAATTTTGCTGCATTGTTTAACATCCTCCCACCTGCTGATTTCACATATATTAACATACTTTCTATCGATGTTAATTCAAATAATTGATTTGCTGCTAAGCTTAACATCCCCCGCATCTGGCGCTGTATACTGATCTCACTTCCTATCGATATTAATTGATATTACATTGCATTAACATAATCGCAGCTTACATTCCACGAATTTAGTGCAAAACGAACAAGTGGTGCGTGTGAGTGCGTGGTTTTTTCTCGTGTGTGGTCGCGTGGTTTTTTTTACTCGTGTGCGTGTGTGTATTGTGATTAGTGCAAAGTAGAAAGCTGTAATAAAACAAAGCATAAAAAAGAGTTAATTGAAGTAATATGTATTTTATTGCTAATTATGACATGCGTGGATTTACACACGCATGTGTATGTGTGCAGCACATGTGTAGTTTGCTTGCATGCAGCTCCGCTTTTTGCGGGAGAGCAGCATACTGCGCGTGGCTCTCTGCGCTCGCCGCCATATTGCACGAAGAGCGCCAAGGTTGCCACTTAATGAGAATGCCAAAATTTACACGGAATCGCAAGTAAGAATTTGCAAATGTAAACAAAGAGCGATCGATTAACGATTGTTTAAGAAGCAGCTGGAAATTATTCCATTATTCCAAATTATTCAATTCTTAGTTTTACTTTGCTCTAATGAAACGGCTGAAATTTACTTAAAAAAAAAAGGTTTTGTATAAATTAAAAATGCAGTTAAAATGCGCAATAAGAGCGAGCTGAAAACTTTCGGCAGTATGATGGGAATTTTTTTTGCACAGATTTTTCTTAGAGTTGCCTATCACTTAAGAAGAGAGTATTATTGCGTTTGTTTAACCTTGGCCATTGATTGAGCTGTTTCCGGGTTGTCATTCTGTTAATTGTTGTACTTGTAAGACCCCACACATTTTGCGATCGAGAATGTCTTTGCCAAAAAAAAAGAAAAACTCTCAAGTTGGTTCAATGAGCCATAGAAGCAGCTTCGTAGAATGTGCACAAAGCGACAAAGTGCCAGAGAATGTGCTGAATAAGGTTAAAGATGCGAAAAAGAGAGGACAACTCAATCAATGCAAAATGCAACTCGCTGCGCTCTGCAGGTCACAACTGTCAAAATTGTTTCTCTGGCAACAATTGCGAGCTGATGACTCAATGTACTCGCTCTCTCTGCTCTGCGTCCATGTTGTTCTTTGTGCCTTTGCCACCCTGGGCGCAGCAGTCAAAACAAGAAGCGGGAGCAGGAGTAGAAGGAGCAGCAAGAAGCAACAACAGCAGTGCACACGTGGAGAGAATTATTTTCAATTTTCAATTTTCAATTTTCAATTTCCAATGACAAGGAAAACATGTGCAGCCAGCCTTGGGGGGATTGTGTTGGATCTATATGGTAACAAAAAACATATGTTGTCCTTATGGAATGTATACAAACAGACACACGTGTCTGTGTGCATGGTATCTATGTAAATAAGCTGTGCTGTGCTCTGCATCATGAATGAAATCAGTAGAAAAAAAAAAGAATGCGCTCTGATTATGCGAACTGCGCTGGGGGGGCTTAGGTCAACCGCAGTGGGAATACAAGTAGAAGTAGAAGAAGAAGAAGAGTCTAAGCGGTTTTCGAAAGTGTTAAGCCCGTAGTCGTGTGTTCTTAGCGTCCTCTTCCCAAACCTGCCGCTGACCTGCTTAAGGACTTAGGAACAAAGCGCACACTTAAGTGCCTTATTGTTAGCTGAAGTGCGTCCACTCGACGCGAACTCGATGCAAAACTGTCTAAGCCAAAGTATCCCTGGGTTAAGAGTCTTAAGATATATAGCAAATCGTTTAATTGACACCGCAAATCCGCAACCAAAAACTGGAATAACTCAGGAAAGGGAGAAGATTTATGAATGAAAACCAGCGAACAAAACCTCAGACAACTAATACGATCTTCTAGAGAGTTAAAACTATCTCAAGGAATATATCTCTTTTTCTGGATTCAAAAAGATTTCTCTTTCGCTGAGTTAAAAGATTACACATTGATGTACTTGAGCTAAGCTGGAAGATCTGCTGGAATATTTGAAAACCAACAAATTAAGCTAAAAATCGGTTTAATTTCTGGGATTAGGCAGAAGATGTACAGATTTTTTATATATTAAGGAACAATTTCTTACCTTAAAGATCAAATTGATCGCGCGTGATCAAAAATCTAAAAAAACACCTGGTATGTAATGCAATATGCTCTCTCGGATCTGGCGACAATGCGACACGAGTACAGCAGATGAAGCCTATAACGGGGGAAGCAGATGAAATCTTCTCCAGAAGTCTGGGCAGGAGCACACGAGCCAAGATATCATGAGTTATTACACAAAATGATTTATGAATATTCAAAAGGTGACGTGGGCGTGAGCCAGAGGCGGAGGCAGCGAGGGGTGCAACTAACTGTACAACTGTAGGAACCTTCTGTGTAACCAAAAATACAATGGAGGCACGAGAGAGAGAGAGAGAGAGAGAGAGAGAGCGATGGGGAGTGGAATAACTGAAATAAGCCTTTGCTAAGGATTGAGTACAGAAAAAGGACATAACGGAGCAGGAGGAGTTCAGGAATCAAATTGATTTTTGACAGGCAACGGGATCGGCATCGGGAGTTGAAAAAATGAAATACGAGAGCGTGTAGAGATCGAAGGTGGAGAAGGGAAGCAAAAAAGGAATCGAGTTGGGAGTGAGAGATCGACTGTAGGGCGTGTCGCATTACCTGGCACAATATTAATAAGCATAACGGTGCGATCGATGGCTGCAGGATTTGAGCAGGACTGAGCAGGATTTTCACTTATAACGGCGCAACGAGATGAACAGTTAGCTAGCTATACATATATATATGGTTACGAGGCACCCACAAGGAGGGTACGAACGCTAGACAAACACACCTGGACGCAGAGTTGCTCTCTCTCTCTCTCTGGCCTGCCTGCCTGCCTGGGGGTTGTAGGCGCCCGCAAGGAACAGGCATAGACACACTCGTATTACCCAATCCGAGTCCGAGAAGCGGGCGCTGCTGCTGCAGATGCAACTGCTGCATTGTCTTGCCCCCCTCTCTCTCTCCCTCTCTCTCTCTGTAGACGCACGGGCCGTAGAGTCGTTAAGATCCTTGGGTTACTTCTTCCTTCTTTTTTTTATTTTCTTGGGCAAATGATTTTCTTTCTTATTTTCTGTGTACGTGCCAGTGTGTGTGCGTGTGTGTATGTGTGTAAATAATTTTGCATCATATCTTTGCTTTGGCGGGCTTTGTCTTGTGCCTCGAGCGCCAGGCCAGAAGGCAGCTGCGCGGGCGCAGGACACATACTTATAGATAGATAGATAGATAAAGGAAGAGCGACATGCAATTAACGGTACGAGTCGAGATGGGATGCCTTTAATGGATGAGAAAAGTAGTTGCATTAGCTCATGATTTAATGTGCAGGATGCGATGCTATAAACGATGAGAATATAATGAAAAAATAAGGCTAATTGCATGAGGATTAAGGACAACTGAATTCGGATTAAAGACAATGGAATTCCGAGTATCTTTAGGTATTTTTTGAGTTAATAATCAGTACTATATGATCTAAAATTATGCATAAACTATCATTAGACTGAAATCTCATACTCATTGCAGCCTATCAAACTTTTAGAGCTTCTTATCGCTTCCAAAATCTTCGCATATAATTTAACTATACAAAAAAAACCGCTGAAATTTGTTTGTCATATAAAATTCTTTTTATGCAAATCTCTAACGATTTTATCGTATTTCCCATCGTAAAAAGTGTATCCTAAGTATTAAATCTGATGGGAACAATCCATCAATTACCCTTTAATTACCCTCTCTGAAAACTTTTGAGGTTCCGTATTGATATTCTTGTGGTTTCCAGGGTTATTTCATCAAAACGAAACACTTGCAACAATTCCCAAAGGAACATTCCCACGTTGTCTACCACGTTGCGCTCGGTACCAGTTGGTGCTGTCATTTATCAGGGCAGCAGGCACGGTACCAGGGGGGGTGGAAGGGGGATAGAACATTCATTTGAATACGGAGCAAGCGACGCGCTCAAGCGCAGTACCTTGCCGTGCCGTACCGGCTGTTCATGGATGATGTGTAGCTGAGGG